>CM024577.1:21089787-21575993 GCA_014182395.1 Eucalyptus sp. ANBG9806169 | reverse complement strand
AGAGAGAGAGAGAGAGAGAGAGAGAGAGAGAGAGTACATGAGGTCCTGTATTTGCTTAAGGGAATCAACATCATCTGTATTAATGAGGGTCTTGAACTCTTGAGAAACCTCCAATGATGCCTCTTTTATTGATTCTTTCTCTGATTCTTCCATTGATGATAAGAGTGTAAAAACTTCTGCACTTTGAGAAAAATTCAAATAAGGGGCATGTAACATGGAACTGCTCACAATTTTTCATTTTTAAAAAGAAATGGTAACTTGACATTAACAACCAGGCCATACAGTTCAGGATATGAGAGAGCCACAATCAATGATCTTCTTCTCATGCCCAAATGATCAAACTCAGCAATCCACTATTATTTTTGACAGGTAAGGTGCGATGGGCAAATAGGAATTGAAGAAAGACCTCTTGGACCTTAGTAAGTTGTAACACAACTAAACCAACAACAACCAGCGTGAGCAGCTATGATTACTGGTGTTAGAATCCAGGAACCCAAAAATAGGAAGCACAAGGTGATAGGAGCAAACAACCTAAGCCTTCCCCTCACGTACTGCCTTTTAGATTATTGGACTATAATCTGTGGAGGTAGGTCAGCAACGCAGAGATGACTCGTTAACATGCACATGAAATGACAGGACCCAACTACACAACCTAGAAAGTAAACCAAATACAGCAAATGCATAAAGAGGGGGATTACGAAATGGCATATCCTGCCTCCCTTGAGGGTCATATGGAAGCCAACAAAGCTAATTATACCAGGGAAATGCTAGCAACTTCCGTAACTTATTAAGCAGACGCTTAATCAGCAACCGCATCGAGCACTAAAGCTTCAATTTGCAGCAGAGCAGCAATACGATTGACCTTAAAAAGTTCACACGATCTAAAACGCCATAAGCAGCTATAAATCGAACCTTTTTACCTGGGTGGACGTCAAATTACAACCATTTTGAACAAACATCACAACATCAACATTAACATCAACATCAATTCCCCCTGACATCATTTACACGACTAATAAGGCACTTCAGTCGTCTGAATCAGGTAAACATAACTGGTCGACCTGCCAGCTTGCAGAAATGAGAACACCCACAAAAGATCATCGACCGATGAGCAAATTTCGACGTTCAAAATCAAAACTTTTCAGTGCCCAACTCATGATACTAAGCGCAACGTTTCCCCCCTGACATCCTTACCTTGGCCTCTGCTTCTTCACATCACGCTCCGACATCGTGGGGCGTTTAATCTGCACGGAGAAGCTTTCCGAACGCTAGAGATTCGCAAGGAAAACGGTCGATCCCGTTTCGTGATCACAGAAGAGAGAGAGAGACTGCGTTGGTTTGAGTAATCGAATGGTTATTTTCTCGGAAGAACGAAAGAAGAGGAAAAGAGGAGAAGTGCTGTTCCAAATCCTAACTAAAAAGTTTCTCTCCCTCACCACAGGGAGTGGACAAAAACTCCTGCAAATTCGAGAATTGAATTTATTTTTTTCTTTTCTCATATTTTTATGACAAGGGGTGTGGAGAAACTTGTCGAACAATTCGACTAATCTCCATCGTGTGTAGTAGTCTCCTGGCCGTGTATAAATTGAGTAATTAGAGATTAAACTTAAATTTTATCGCAAAGGAACGTGGTTATATTTGTATATGTTTCGAGGCAAATATCCTATCAAAAGATACATAGTTATTTTAATAAAGGTTGTGAGGAGCTGGTTGTGAGGAGCTGGTTGAAGTGAAAATCCCACTTAAAGTTTTGTAAGATGATAAGAAAGATCTTTCATAAGATTCTGTAAGGTACACATTATTTTAGCCCTCGCTTGGCCCAAGTTCAATATTTTCCTTTTTTTCTGGCCAAGTTCAATATAAAATATATGTAAAAAGTCATAGATGAGTTATATCATTTTAGCATGACCCCATACATATCAGAAATAGTCATTCAATCCACAACTTGAAAGCAAATATCAATATATCAATAGTTAATGTTTGATTTCAACACTATTATCATTCTTACTATCCTATGAGAAGGCCTACTAAGTTTCTCCCTTCACGTAGGTCTCTGTCGGCCCTGGCTTGGCCCAAACAGGACATTCTGAGAATGTTATACATACTCACAACACCTCAATTGATTCACACTATAGACAGAAAATTAAAACCACCGACACATCCTTCGATCGTTCACAAAGCCATCCTAGCGCCATTCCTCAAGATATAGAGACACGATTTGGTCGTTCCGCGCTATGGAGGAGCTCCAAATTTACTCACGCATCCTCTATTATAAACCTATGAGTCGTTAGCCACCTTTAAAGCATCTCGGGGCGACACACATGATAATTATCGGCTGTACAAAAATTTGAGCTTTTGGGGATGGCCTCAAAAGAAGGCATAAACGTGATGACATAGCATGCAACGAGACACTTCATACGTGGACTCGTGCCAATTTGCGACATTTATGAACCTAAATAAGCGCAAGATACCACCAACTTCTTTATGATTTTATCTGTAAGCTCCCCGAGTTTAAGCAAATCTTCGT
Source organism: Eucalyptus sp. ANBG9806169 (assembly GCA_014182395.1). Classification (NCBI taxonomy): domain Eukaryota; kingdom Viridiplantae; phylum Streptophyta; class Magnoliopsida; order Myrtales; family Myrtaceae; genus Eucalyptus; species Eucalyptus sp. ANBG9806169. Next base: position 21,573,466 of record CM024577.1, on the reverse strand, counting down.
TTATTGTTTGCTTTATAAACGTACGCATTGTCCGAGTTCCACAATGCGTACGTTTCAGTCTGCAATAGTTTAGGATGAATGCTATGCCCTTCTAAGAATGGACACAAAAGGTCTAGTGCTATTGAATTCGTGATCGCATCCTAACTCACTATTTAAGTTCTGAGTTTTGAAGAGATTGAAGTATGCCGCTCTAGAGTAGCAATCGCCTTTTTGCCTCCGATAATTTGACTTCAGTCTTAAGCTTTGCTGGAATGCCATTACGAAAGTCTAAATAGTCTTGACTTTCACATTAGCCTCCCTCTTTTTGTAAGGAAAATAACTGCAAAAATCGAAAAAGATGGGAAAAGGCCAGGAGCAAGAGCCATCGTCGACAAGACGGAAGATAATCGCCTCAAATTCCGGTTCCCAACTACTAAATTAGAGGGGCATCGCACCACAGGTGCTTGGCCATGAAAGCATAACATTGACACCTACGAGCTATTTATTAACAGATGCCGATATCGCGTCGAACCCAAAGGACTCTCATAAATCAACAGACATGCATGTCCCTTCAGGAAAAAGCAAGAATAGACATTGATCTTCACCCCTCCCCTGAAGGTAACATTTTGCAGAGTGCAACCAAAACCACGAGCACTGCTCGGTACGATATTAGCTTATTGTCCCGTTCTCTTTGACAATAAATTTATACAGGGACTAATGATACATTACCAATACATCCTACGATACACCGCTGGAGCATCATAATGTAACAAGAACAAGCCGACTCTCTTTCTACGAACTCAAACTAGCGACATACTCGATCACAATGGCCAAATAGAACATCTAGTTCTTAATGCCAGAAGAGGTACGAGCAATAACAGCTTCAAGACCTACTCGAAACTACTATGTATGCAGCAGGTTTCCCTCATAACTACAAGCAGATTCACACTACCAACTAAAGAGACTGACCTACAAGCAGAAGAGCAGGGCAATTAGTGAGGCTAGGCTAGGTACGGGAAATCTATTGATGAGCAGGCATGATTCATGCACGAAGAGATTACTTTGCAGTATCAGGAAGTTGCACCTCAGGAGGAGCGATCACTTTTATCAGAGTTGAGATTGATATTTCCCTGTGATTTGTCCGCTGAAGAAACCTCACTCTGCTGATTTTCATCCTTCTTTGCGTTCAGGAACCGCCCCCCACATCCTCTAGCTCTTCTCAATGCATGCAAATGTCGAGATTCATGCAAGTAAGGCTGCAAAGTAAGTTACGCATAAGACATGTCTGAGACACAGAATAAAACATGGAGAATCACACAGCGAACTAGTCCAAAGCACTACAGAAATTGTGACGCGATGGAGAGATGCTTGAACAGTGAAAACAGCATATTATAAGATGACTGACCACTCAAGATGGAGTTATTATATTGAGCAAATGCCATAGAATAAAATATTTTATAACTCGGGAATAATCATCTCAAACAATGCTTTCGGATAAGCATGAGAAATCAAATGAAATATAGTGGTTCAAATGGTCATTTGCTCATGTTGACTTTGTAAGCACAGGATAATAAACTTCACTTATCACAGTGTCCTTAAAGTAACAACTTGTTTCTGCTTTCCTCTTTCATTCTAGCTGGACTGAATTACTCTAAAACTAGTTACTTTTTAAATTCTAAGATACACAACAACAGAGAGGCAAGATATATATAAATTTCCAGGAAATAGTGCTCAATGGATCAAACACGATATGGGTGAGAAAACAGGTCTCTTTCATCCACTTTCCAATGGGTGTCCAATTAGAATCAAGAAAAGCTTTCCTTAGCTAAGACTGATTGATTCACCGCAGCTTCTCTGACTAGTATTACTAACGGGAATCGAATGAAATTATTCCACTACCCTATTTCTGTCTAGCTATAGTCCACTCGTTAAGGTCGACCCCTGTCTATTTACAGAGCGTCGATTTTCCCCTAGCAACTGGCAAGAGTTAAAGAGTAAAGATCTAACCACCCTTGCAGACCCTAATAGAGTGATCTCATTGAAAATTCATTTTGCATTTCTCAAACCTATAATGCCAGTCTATTTTCGTATGACTCTCCAAGACAAAATGAGTTCCCTTCCTGCTGAGGGGCTTCCATGCTAGTCAAATATATGTGGTTGGAGGAAGCCCAAAGAAGGGGATCGACCAGTTGCTTCTATGTATCTCACACTAGTGCAAAGCAATGCGAAAACGCGAGCAACTAGACAGACACTATATTACCATGGCAAAGGAGCCAACAAGCCCTTTGTGACTTAGAATTTCGAAAAAAAAAAATCAGTCATCCAGTCTCCATGACATGGAATCACTTTTGTCCACACCCAGCAAAGGGTACAAAGAATTCTACAAAAGTTTTCTCCTCCTTATATCCGCTGGTAAGCTTACAAAACAGTCTTGAAAAGATTTTTTGTCCTTTTCCTAAATAAAATGCTTTCCTTCAGTCATTTCTGCACTTTCTAAAGAAATATAATAAGAATAAATCGCTATCCAACTTCTGATTAATCACAGGCTTTTCTGTCAACTTGAAGTCCTAATGTCATACACTTACAAGAACACAAATAAAGGCTTGAGTTGCAGCAACTCAAGGCACACGTCTCATCAAATGATGACAGAATTTCTTACATGAATTTGTTCCTTCCTTTCTCACAAAAACACAAAATCAGCACAAGAAAAAGAGAACATGTAAGATCCAAATGAGGCATCACAATCTATCTACTTAAGTAATATCTTGAAAATTCTCCTCCACATACCTAAGCTACAAACATTTTGTGGCACTAATTCCTTCAACGTTTGATATTTAAACTCTTTTATAGCAGTCACCCTATCAGAACTACATTCTTAGCTTAATACCTGAACTACAAAATACCTTATGAGATTTAAGAGCTTTGTTCTCTAACTCAGCTTTTGCACGAGACTGTCGACGCCGCAAGATGCCATGATATTGTTTTGCATTGACAAATACAGGTTCCTCAACTGCATCTGATGGCAAAGGCACTCCAGCTTGTTGAATTCCCATTAATTGCAGATGGACCTGGGCAAACAATCAAAACGTTCAAATGCATGAGAAATCAAAGGTCCTCACATCACAGAATATGCTGCTGCATACAATAAAGAAATGATTCCAGCAATATGATATTCAAAAGCAATATACCATAGGCTGCGCACCATAGGGCTGCTGTGGGTACGACTGCGCATCATAGGGAGCAAAGATGCTTCGATAATAAGGGTCTGGATAGGGGTAAGCAGGTGGTGTCTGCAATGAAATGAGCCAAAAATGGAAGTTGGTCTCAGACTCAAAGTCCATCAGTGAAAACTACTCCTAAGCCTTTTCAAATCTAGCAATACCCAACCATGGTATAAGCAGTATGCCAAAGAAAGGCAGAAAATAAGAACCATTCTTAATTCAACCCCAAATAACATAAAATATGAATATAGGTACTAGACATTAATTATGGGGACGGAGTTACCCATTTGAAAACAAATTTAAGGGAGGAAGTCTCACTCGCAATTCACTCACATTCTGACTTGTCCACAGAGAGGGAAAAAAATTAACCAAAAAATTTATCAAACATAAAAGGGGGCCAAGACAGCAATATGATTATAATCATGATACCAGTGAAAGAAAGGACAATAATTGGCAAACCAATGGCTTGCCCACCCATAATTGTGGGAAAACTGAATAAAGACTCTGATAATTGTCCCCCTCATCCCTTTTTGTCTGCTACAGAGAGAGCTATTAAGGATAGAGCCAGAGTTCTCCAGTGCAAAGGATTGACAGTCGAGCCTTTTCAGCATACAGTGGTCACAATAGCAATTTAGAATGATTAAACTGTCTTCACAGATCAGTCATCCGCTAAATCATGATGTAAACAAGTTAGTACCTACTCGGTGATTTGTACAGGAGCTATACAATTATAATTGATAGGGTTCAAGCAGAATTTACAGACAATATCAAAATTGTCTCGAGAAAACTCTACAAACCTAAGGATGTTGATGATAACCATTCAATGTATCAGAAATCCCTTGTACCTGAGTCATTTAAGCATAATCAACCGCAAGAACTTCATTAGCCATTCAACACAGTCAAACGCTTGATCTAAAAATCCTGTCTGCTACAGCAAAAGGCTTGTGAAAGAACAAAGTCATTTGGTCCATGTCAAGAGTCTAAATTTCTATCGGCTAGAGTATTTTCTTCTTAATACACATATCAGGACCCAACACCACACTCATCCTGTTATATTTCAGTCATCAATCACATTAAAACAAAAGCAAGCACTTGACTATGTAATTTTTATATTTCAGTCATCAACCAAATTACTCATTCTGTTATATTAGTCTACCTTTTAAAGATTACAACCCAAAAGCTATTTCCACCGAAAGAAAGCAAACTCAGTGGCACAAGAAGCCACCAGCAAAAGACAAAAGTAAACAGCTTCCCGTGTGATATCATGTGATGCATCAAACCAAATAGACGTAACTCAATCTGGACAACTAACTGACCAAAAAAAAAAAAAAAATCTGGACAACTAGACTAGATACGTCCCCCGAAAAAAAGGCAAATTATTGTATAATATGATACCATCTTGTTATCCAGCAAAAAAAACTGCCAGCCCTGGGCTTATATCAACAGTGGTTCACATCTTATGCAGTTGAGACCATAACACTATATTGAATTTGTAAGATTCAGTAGGTCTTTCTTTCTTCCATTATTTACTTAAGGCAACGCAACCTGGGAAGGAGAAGAAAATGGAAGATGAAAGCTGTGACTCTTTCCACAACAAGATAACATTATGAAAATAAAAAGAATGAAGTAGACAATAATTGACATTATAGAGGCAACAAGGACATAATACCATGGCATGTCCTGCTCCAAGTTGTGGAGGTGTTGCATATTGACATTGGGCAAAGTGACACCAGGATGAGGCACTCCAGTTGCAGGGGAGGACTCATGCTGTTCTGAATGTTTTTGCTGTTCATCAGCTTCCCCATTTTCTGTATGCGTTTCGTATTAAGGATCCAAAAGAAGTCAGATAAGTACAAAAGATATAAAGCATTTGATGCCTACCGAGCACAGATGACAAAACTAGGGCTGTATCACAAAAAGGATTTTTTGCCCATAGATGTATGCACCGACAGAAGCAATTCCTCAAGAACCATCAATATAAATAATATTCAATCCAAGTAATACAAGACTTGTAGATGAGAGATCCATCAGGAAATAATTCTCCAAATTTAAAGCCCAATAAAGTGGAGTCTACTAAAGGAAGGTTTTATTCTTACAACTCATGGGTTGGTTTAGTAACTAAGGGGATAACTTTAGAGTGCGAATAAGGCACACAACACGAATTTGATCAAACATGCCACCAAGTATAAACCATTCCACATTGGGACCAGCCCCATGGGCCTTGGCTTGCATCTTAACTGGTCCATGAGGTTACCGGGGCACGTCACGAATCCAAGCTTTACCAACCTAAGGCCTAGTTCCTTACCCTTGAAAAAAAAAGTTGTTCTTACAAAGGCATTCATTGAAGTACCAAGGTGACTGAAAGAATAATATGCCATAAGCCAGGTCATAACAAAGACATCCTTGTTCTTACAGACAATCGTAGCATTGTCAGGTCACCCCACCGTCATTACCTCAATTTATAACTTAGAGTATGCATAAGATGGTATAGGACACGGTGTAAGTATGTTAAAAACACAAAGGACGATTAGCAAGAACTCATCTAATGAAAGATCCCTGTTTTAAAGAATAATAATTATAGAACGAATTTAAGTACTCATACAATGACTTCACGTCCAACTCAGGCATTGACGAGTCAAAGAGATCAGCCAGTTGATAGTACAAGACAGAGAAATCTATCAACACTAACAATTTGTTATATCAGCATCAGAAAGTCGGAATCAAAAGCAAATAGAGAACCCCAGCAATCATTTAGCAGAAAACAAAACACAATCTCCAAAGGAAAACATCAAAAATTCCAAATGACGCATATATATATATATATATATATAGATTAAATATACCTGAAATGTCATGCACAGAGGAAGTCATCAAGGATGATACAAGTAAGTTCCCAAGCCCAATGTCTGCGGGCATAAAAATATAAAATGGATAAGATAATTATGCAATTCAATCAACAAGTAAACCAACTTACACAATTATTGATCCATCAAAATTATAAATGTAGAAGTTCATTGCAATTCTAGCTAATGGCCAAAAAAAAAAACAGCAATTTGATTCCACAGAAATTCCAGTCTCACTGAAAACAGTCTCCACACATCATAACCACATTGTACTCAGTTGAGGACACAGCATATATCATATACCAACAATTCTAAATAGATGAGCAGGGTGAAAGAACGTCATCCAATTTCTTGTCAAAACACTTACACCCATCAAGAAAATATCATCACATTATCCCAAAATGATAAAAGAAACTATCAGCATGAAGGGAAAGAACCCTGAAGCATCATACCTTACAGCAACAAATTGTACCAATATAACATTCATTTAGGACTTAAAGACTATCTTGCTTGCACTTGAGGCCTTACCATATTGTTAAACAATATGATTCACCCATCGCACCATAGACAGCACCTTTGTCAAACCCATCTCAAGTCAAACTCCATGAGGGGTCTAACAGATTGGTAGTTTGGTATATGGGCACGAATAATCCTCTCGCCACATGATGCTTATGCTTCAATGTGACTCACAAGCTTTACCAAATGCAACCTGGGTTCTTGCAATTTTTGGATTTACTCGGCATTTCAGCTACCACAATAGTGTGTTCCATAGCTCCCCTTTCTGGAGAGTATTCACTACCTGAGCCACAGAAGATGCCTTTTGACCAATAGCTACATAAACACATATTACATTTTGACCTTGTTGATTGAGAATAGTATCCGTGGCCACTGCTGTTTTACTGGTCTGTCTGTCCCCAATAATTAATTCTTGCTGACCACGTCCTATAGGGATCATCGCATCGATAGCAATAAGTCACATGCCGGAGTTGCACTAACCTAGTCTAGGCCAATTAGGAGCCAACTAGAGTGCAGGAGATTGCTTTTCCTCTGTGAACCAGATATTAGATACAAGGACTTGTTTATGCTACATTAAGCCAACACTTGTTACCAGTATCACCTTTTAAGGAGATCTTTTCATGAAATCTTGTTTATGCAATTCTAGATGACCAAGTTCACTAATAAAAACTAATGCAATTACAAAAAATGACAACCCTAACCTAACAATACGCAAATTGACGAAAACTCTAAAATAAACCACAAAATATTGAACTTTAACGACCAAAATTTAGACTCAAACAAGTACACAAGGACCCTTATCACCTAGTAACGAGACCAGGCCTAATTAAGCTCAAATTTCTCCTTGTATCATGCAATTAGGCAAAACTAAATCTAAACGGCAAACACCCACCATCCGGCTAATGTCACCTAATGACAAGATTCGCGACTCGGATCGTAATAAAGCTGAAATCGCCTCCTAACCATAATTGGTGAGCTAGCATTAAAATGACATTACTTTCTCTCGTCATTAAAAAAATTCCAGAATCTTCCTCAACTCCAAACAGCAGCTAAGTTTGATCAAATATCAATTGGACTAAGCATGCATTACTCCACGCGATTGAGACCACGATCAAAGAGGGCACACACGCCAAATGCAAAGATCAACTCATTTCCCCACTCTAATTCAATAAAATCGTTTAGAACCTGAGCTCCACTTTACCTGATCGTGACCAAAAAAGGCTTAAAAGCTGTGGTCTCAGGCGACGAGGGTGAAGAGCAACGGTTACTCAGCTACAGCTCGGCAAACTCTCCACAATTCGGCGCAACAACTCCTCGCGACACCGAGTCGGAGCAGATTGGGCGAGGACCGGCAGCAGCGACTCCGCGAGAGCGGCCAGAGTTGGTCCCGAGTCCCGACGGAAGACACGTCCGGCGAGCTCCGGCCACTCGGATCGGAACCGGCGACGCGGCGACGGGCCGGAGATCGGAGCACTCGGCCAGGGGGAGCGGGACCTGGGACCCGCCCAACACGGCGGCGGCGGCTAGAATTCCGGCGATGGGTTTGTGTGGTGCAGCGAAATTGGGTGAGAGAGGGGGAGGCCCGGGAGGGAGAGTGGGGTCTCTGGCGATGGCGTTGTGTGGATGGAGGAGAAGGATGCGATGGAGAAGGAGACGACAACACAGAGAGAGAGAGAGAGAGAGACAGAGAGAGAGAGAAAGGAGGAGAAATCTCGGCCGCGCCCTCGGAATTTTCTCGATGCCGAGGAATTTTCCGAGGCCCGGGGTCGTTTGAGAATATTAGGTACTTTCTACTCTTGATAATTACTAAAAATATGTATATATATAATAGAAAAGTACAATAGTAGAACGATGTACTTAATATGAGTGTGGATACTTTTCGACTAATCACTTCAAAATGCCACTTCCATTAAAACAATTTAGGTGTCATCACGGATTTTAAATGTAGAAAATCTAACGTAATAATATATTACTATTTTTTTTCCCAATCGACACGTCCCGCTGGAAACCAACATTGTAATAGTTCCATATAAACGCGTTCAAAAGACGTCGCTACACATGTTTGCCCAAAATTTAAGAGAAAGTGAATATGAATGCTATTGTGGATTCAAAGGTCTAAGAAGAATAGTTTGGACAAGGTTGATTCGTGGATGCATCAAGTATAAAAAAAAAAAAAAGCTCAAAGTGCAAATATTTAAGATCATGGGTCGATGTAGAATTTGCAGGTCGAGTGATAAAATTCATCTTGGAGTTACTTCAAGGACCACAATAACCCTCACCTACATTTATAAATAAGTTGAATAATGCTAACTCAATGCAAACATAAATGAAAGCGTTGGAAATTCTGGCCAACCATTTGAAGAAGTAAGTTTTAAGGACGAAAAGTGAAAGAAAGTTCTATGAAATGTTGTTTGTGGTATTGGTTTTTGGTTTAAACTATTTCATGAGAAAATATAAACTAAGTGATGAGAAGAATCACCGTTGAAGATCATAGGAATGTGTTGTTATATTGGGACAATTTAAGTTAGTTATTGCCTTGTTTTGTATTGAAAATGTTGTTTTGGTGCTCAAATGTATAGTAAGTTCAATCAACCAAACAAGTTTCAAATAATTATTCTTCATATAAGCATAACGTATGATAGTTACTACACTATAATATATTCAATTTGCTGGAACTTTATGTAATGTTGCAATGTTGGTGATTGTTATGACCAAGACCTATTAGGAAAGCAAGCAATCATTCATTCACTGTTTTTTTTTTTTTTTTTTTTTTGCAATTGATTGTGTGTCTAGATTTTTTTGTCCTACTCTAACTATTGTTTAATTGGCCAAATGTATAGAAAATTTGGCGAACCAAACAAGCTTCAATTAGTTATTCTTCATGTAATTGTAGCATGTGTTAGTTGCTACCTTATAATATGGTCAATTTGCTGGAACTTTTTGTAATGCTGCAATGGTTGGTAATTATTGTTACGTCCGTGAACTATTGGGTAGAGGAGCAAGTATTAATATATTGTTTTTTCTCTTCTTCTTTTTCCAATTCTATTGTATGGAAATTTTTTTTTTTTTTTTTTTTTTTTTGGTCTTTTCTACTCTGACTCTTCTTTCTCTTTGTCAAACTTTACTTCACCTCTTGCAAAGCGTAGAAGTTAAACCTTACACAAGAAACTATATGTTCTCACCTCACAAGTTCCCTTTACCACTAGGCCGTGTGCCTAGTGGATTATGTGTATGGGGTTTAAATGGCCTATTATGTGCTCAATTTGCTAGATGACGTCTTTTCATTAAGTTTTGTGTTGCAATTTCTACTCTAATGTTTGATTAAGGATTGATGGTTGAGTGTACAAAAAAACTGGTTTTGGCCACTATTTGTATGGGATGGCAGAATAGTATGTGTGTCACAAGTTCACTAGTGATTATTTGACTATCAATTTTTGTAAAAATTTATCAATTAGGTTTTTTGATATTTTAAAAAGTGATGTGTTGGTTTCACTTTCTTAAACACATCCCTTACTGGCTTACAACAAAGCATGAATGGTTGGTAAAACATATTGCATACAAACTTGGATACACATACAAAACCAATTATTCTATTAACCATGGCTTATATTTAGACCAAACTGCATTACATACAGAATAAGGATATTCTTACATTAACTCAAATGAACATTTGTCAACAAAGACATCATTTGCAGTAGCACAATCCAAAATCAAATAAATAATAATAATAATAATAAATAATAATAATAAGAACATCCCGACTAAAAAAACCACATGTAGCAACACCACCCAAAAACGAGTAAAAAGACATAACAAAATCTCAAAAACAAAACCATATGGAATAGCTTCCATCATTAATCTCAACAACCTCTCCACTTCCTTTTCCTTTTGGTTGATTCTTGATTTGGTTCATAATTCTTACACTCTTTTTAACTATAACTTGAAATGCAAGGACACTTTGATTGGTTTCCCTATCCAAATATGTTCTTCTTTGCATTAGTCATTCTCTTTTTGAGAGATTGACACTAGGTGATCATTTGAGAGGAGCTTTTCTCTAATTGATATTCCCTCTTTGGGTGTTGTGCTGGGCTCATTGTTGATGCTAAGATCAATTGGTTAAGATGAAACTAGAGTTTGGGTCTTTATTGGTGACTATTTTGAGGTTGGACCTTTTGTCATCTTTTTTAGAGTCCTCTTCTTTGAGCTGTTCTTGTGCTCGAGTTGTCTTTGATAGGTTTGTTTGGGCTTTCCTTAGGTTCTTCTTCAAGTACACCCTTAATTCTTTACTTGGGTTCCCTTGAGAGATCGGCAACTGTGAACTTCACTCAAGTTACGACAACATCACCATATTATCATTAAAATAAGATGCCTTAAATTAAATGCACAAGACTTCAAAACTTAAATTCAAAATTGTTATGCTAGAGTTAAAGTCTATAAACAACCCATAACTTATTTCATTTTCCTTAACATTTTGCCAAAAGGTTATTTTATTTGTTGTGTTGCAAAACTTTCACAAACCTCTTCAATTGTCTTTTTCAAACACAAGCATATAACAAACTTAAAATTTGGCAACAAATAGACGTACAAATATACTAACACAAATTATACAACTTACTCAACAAGTTTTAATAGTCTATGCAAAAGTGGACTCAATGCTCTCTTTCCCCTAACTTTTTAGAAATCTCTGCTCTCTTGAAATAGCTACTTCCATATCTTTTGTAGAAAAGCAACTTAAATTCTTGTGTAATATATGCTTGGGTACTTTACTAAGCATATCTTAGTGTCAACGGGTGGTTCATCTTCCCAATTGCATTAGTGTAAAGAAACATATAGAGAAAAGCAGAAAATGGAGTAAAGAAAAGAGGAGTCTCCACCGAGTGTAGACATAAAAGTCTAGTAATAAAATATTGTGTTAATTGTATGAGTGGTATAGAGAGTTCGTCCTTTTATAATAACACTAGTAAAGTGTTTATTTCCCTTGAGCATCCACTTTATTCTTAAAAAGTGGTGTTATAGCCATGCTTCCACACCTAATAGGTGGCATCAAAGTGGGTGGTGAAGAACTGTGAATTCCGTGATCGATGGGGTTGTGGTATGCAAGGACAATTGTCAAGGCCAATTGCACATGAGCAGGTGGCTTCGAACCGAGGTACACCAAAGGCACTAATGCTTAGTTAGAGATTATTATAAGTTCATTTAGGATCATCCTTACTTAGTATAAATTTAGCATTATAACCAAGTTAAGATGGCAAAAATTGCAAGTTTGTATAGCGGCATTCAAAAATCAATAACTCCAATTATGATAATTGGATTATAACGTGCAATTTTATTTGTTGAGTTAAGTTGTGGCTTATTGTTGATGGCAGTAATTCCATATCATGAATCAGTATGAAGCAAGAAATTTGCTTCTCTTGTACTTGTCTCCTAGGTGATCCCTATGACTTCATTGCTTAAGCTAGATTGTACAAATGGCGTATGCATAGGATATTCTAGTTACTTATCAAGCTCAACATGAACACTTTCTCATCTTCAGTTGAACAACATACTTATCACTAATGTTCATGATCTCATAACCATTGTCTCTATTTCAAACTTGATGATAGAACCTACTAGTAGCTTTATGTCATTCAATCTCATGGTAATCATAGGACCACATAGTCTATTCCACTTTGTAGTCTCATCTTTTTGTCTTTGTAGTCTAGTCATGACTATAACACGAAAGCCTTCAAGCATGTCGGTGATTGATTTGCACCGAACTCTATGATTCTCTTCAAAGCACATATAAGTTAGAATTACATCACAATAAACACTTCGAGCAATTAATAAGAGATTTGAGCAGGCAACAATTTCCTAAAAATGATTCAAGCAATTAAAACTCCAAACATAAAAATTTCTTGAATTGAATGAGGGGAACCTAATAAAAGAAGGAAATACAAGCTAGCATCCTCTTCTTCAGACACAATAAGTGAGAAAGTGTTTCTCTTAACCTTTTCTAGCATAGAACATGTGAAAGATAGAAGACAACTTTGATATCACACAAGTTTTAAGCACTCAAAAGTCAGAACACTTATATCAAAGACATCAAAGAGAGAAATAGATGTAGATGCCCTCACTAGTGTTAGATTTCCATCAAGCAAAGTGAAAATTTCAAAAGAAATAAGAGTGACCACAATTGAAATATTATTCAGTATGAAACCTTTAAGTGTGGAAAAAGATAGAAAAGTAGCACTTAAAATGCCAACTTTGTGGTCATCAAAGTTTCTACCAATATCAATCCATTGTCAAATAGTACTTTAAAATAGAGGTGGGCACTAGATAAGAAATTCTTTTTAGCAATCATGATATTCACTTAGATTTTTAATCCAAGCAACAAAAGTTGTTAGCTTTTTAATCACCAAGAAGGAAACTAAGTGAAGTTAGCCTCATCCTAATTTGTGTTTTCATTTAGGCTTATTTTTTGGGATATGTTCACTAGAAGTCCTAAAACTTGTCACAAAAGTATAATTGAGTCCTTCCATTAATAATATCAATTTAGACCAATGGAAAATGCTAACGTGACTTATTTTAATCATTTCTCTCTCCTACGTGGCAATTAGGCAAGGAAGATCATCCAAGTCAGCAAAACGAAACCATTTGGGATTTATTTACTTGTCCAAAACGACGTGTTCTCTCACTATTGCCCTACATTCTCCTTCGCTTCCTCTTGATGTTTCATTCCATTCTCCTCCATCCCAAATTGATTAATTATTCCTCTGTCTAAACCCTAAGCCCTAAATCAAGTTGAAACAAATCATGATTTGGGTGTCTCGCGAGTTGGAGTTCTTCATCAAACTTGAGTTCATGTACATGTTTATGGTAGCGCACATGTTTTATTGCAGAATTATTGCAGATTCCCCCCAATAGCGTTTATGATTATGCCAATTCAACATGCCGAGTTCGCTTAATTTTAGTATTGTGATATTTGGTGACCCAGTTTGACATGTCAAGTAGCTTGATTTATGCATTCTTTAGATGTGATTATTGTGAAAGCATTCAAGATAGATGTGATATCATTGCAGATTTTATAATACATGTTTTATGGTAGTGTAAATGGGTTGTACTAAATTGGCTTCCTAAATGGGTTATGCTGCAGCAGATTCTGAATTAGTAATAAGTTGAATGTTGTTGTTGCTAGATGTATTCAAATAATTTATCTTATTATTTAATATACTTGTCAATGAATTAACTTGCATCTATTCTCTTGCGGTGTAGGTTTTGCTAATTTGCAACTGAGATATAATTATTTATTATGACGACAAGAAGAATAAGGGCAACAACTTCTAAATCAAATGGTATAACTTCTAATGAGATTGAGTCGAAGCACTAACCTGCTATTATGGTTCGATCACCAATTCTTACTACAAAGACAAGCAAAAACGCAAGAAGAAGGTTTTATAAATGTGCTAAGTTTGATAGTCCAAGTTGCTGCAATTACTTCATATGGGTTGACATGAAGATACTGGATCAAGCAAAGGACATGTAGACAACTTACTTGAAAGAAATCAAGCACTATCGAAGTCAAGCCAATCAAGATGCGACAAGATTGGTGTGAGCTCACTGATATCTAAATGAAGGCGCAAAAGGCGAAAAATAGATTTTTAAAGGATGAGCTTGCACGAGTGCAGCAAGAAAAGACACTATATCGATTGGCATTTTTCTATGCATGTGTTGTATCATTGTGTGGGTTATATGTAATGTGAAAGCTAGTAGGAAGTTTCTAGTGGGAAGTTTCTAAGTCTTCCATAGTATCATATTTCTAAGTTTGTATTTAATTGCTTTATCGTGACCCTCTTTTTCCCAGTAAAATTGGGAAACTCATGTTGTGTGGAAATGTAAGGAAGCTTAATTCGTTTCATGTGTTTTTATTATCTTATGGCACGTGTGGTCAATGAACCACACTCATTCTCAATTCCTTGAAAGGGGTTGGGCTTGCTTAGTTGTATAGATTGGTTAATTGGATTTCATTATTCAGTGATCAATGAGGTAATGATGGTTTTACCTTCTTGATTTTGATCCTTCATAATCGAAGGCATTTGCTAAATGTGTTATATGTGATGTCAATTAATAGTTTAGTGATACTTTAGGATGCTTTTATATATTATGGTGTGTGGAGTGATACAATGCGCATGTCTTTAAAAACTTGGATATGTTGCTAAGTTCTTCTTCTTCTTCTTCTTTTATTTCTGGTGGTGGCTATATGTTTCGTATACGTCGAATCATTTTATACGAGAGAGGCTTTAAGTGGAGTGCTCCTGTTATAACTTTGGTTAGCGAGAGTAAATATTTTATTTCACATGAGTTTTGTTGTGGTGATATTGATACTTGGTATCTCACCCGACGCAAGAGCACAAACTAGAGACTTTTATTTAGTGAATGTATAACTGAATGAAGATGTTCAAATGTTCCCTCAAAGGAAATTAGAATTGATGCTCTACCAATGAAACACTATAGTTTCGTTTAAACACGAGATGGAGGCTTCCAAAATGTAGAGCAGTGAAAAAGTAGTTGAGGGTAGAAATATATGACAGACACATGCGAGAAACTCATCTATTTTGTTTAAATAATCTAGAGCTTTTCTTTTGTCT
Source organism: Eucalyptus sp. ANBG9806169 (assembly GCA_014182395.1). NCBI lineage: Eukaryota > Viridiplantae > Streptophyta > Magnoliopsida > Myrtales > Myrtaceae > Eucalyptus > Eucalyptus sp. ANBG9806169. The sequence goes on along the minus strand of CM024577.1, from coordinate 21,558,283 downwards.
CAAACGGTATCAATGATAAGAACAAAATGAGATATTCGAGTTCCCAACCTCGGTCAATGACTCTTTGAGTCTTTTAAGGCAAATTCATTTCACCTCAAGCCAAAAATGGGCAAAGTAAATAGTTGATTGCAATAAACAAAATTATGTGCTCGAGTATAACAAAATTAATTTCGACAAATAATCTTTACCTACCTTCTTGAAGTGAATCGAATAGCCAAAGAAGATCTTACAACGCAATGACTCTTTGAGCTATTGAGCTTGTGGACATTAGCCATCTCAAAGGAACCACCAAAAAAACAACTTAAAAAGTGCCCCATCTATTGAGAGAACTGTTGAACAAGCCAATCAAGAATGCAATAGTCATGGTTAATTTCTCTTCTAATAAAAAAGTGAGAAATTCAAGGAGCTTTCAGCCAAAAGCCTAAAACCATATGGTTTTATGACCTATTTTGGTTTCCAATTCATCACACTAGAATAAACAAAAGAGATGATTAAAACTTTAACTTAATCATACCGGACATGGCAAAAAGCTCATAATAAACTCCCAATGTATTAGCAAATACATCAATCCAAGTCTATTGTCTTTGGTGATCTAGCAAGTTCGATGTGCACTAGATTCTTAAGTCTTGAGCTTTTCATTATATAAGGTGTACCTCATGTGGCTCTCTTCCAAATAGGCTTTGGAGAAGCTATTGAAGCATGAGATGACTGAGGCTAGGAACTCACTTGGGGATGTGATTGTGACTTTGGCTTTACAGCAAAATACTTTCAAGACAAAGGTTGGGAACTTGCCTAGAGTTATGATGGCAGCCGTAGCTTTACGATGACATGCTTTTAAGGATAAGTTCTTATTAATTGAGGATGGAAACTATCCTGGAGTTGCAATGGTGGCTTTGGCTTCGCAATAACATGCCTTTGAGGAGAGCCATGAGATGATTAAGGCTGTGCATTAGCTTAGGGATGCACTTTTGCAATTGAAGCTCTTGAAACTATTCATTTGTCTGGTAATTTCAATAATCTTGCACCAATTGTCCCAAACTACATAAGAATGGATATGTTTTTGGCTCAAGGAGACGATCACTTGCTATTATAAAATGATAAAATATAACTCGAGTTGAGAATTTGAAAGTTTGTTTTAGGATTTGTGTAAACCATTTTTTTCTTCTTTAGTTGAGATTACCCTTGCATCATTTCTATTTCAATTGCAGGTCTTCTTAACTATAAAATAAAGATTTAAAAAAAAAAAAAAAACAAAAGATGGACATGAGAACATAATCACAACACATGAATGCATGGTGGTGGTGAGGTATTACTCATGGGGATTTTTTGAGGTCTATCATGAGCTATTGCACTAGCTTTAGCGCAAAAAAATCCTTGTTGATGGTTAACACCGACTTCAAAGAAAAGCGTTGGCATGTCCACTACATCTACCTACATTAGCAATAGTCCTACATCCCCTTTCATCTACACTAGATTGAGCAAAAGCATTAACTGAAGTATTCACATGCACACTATTGCCATGTACGAGTGCACCAGCTTCCATAGAAGCAATGACATGGCCTTTAGATGCTCCTTTAATTATGCTTGTCATTATTATAGCTTTAGCATGAATAGATACCCATCGTTATTAAACCGAAACCTTCACATTTATAACTTATAATATATGAATCTATCACAAATTACTCATCTTTTTTTTGGGCCTTGATCCACTAGAATTGACCTGAGATTGAGCATAAATTTGAGCTCCAAATGCATTAGCATACACACTGGATGTATATGCATTGACCTAAGAAGCACATAGTAAGCATAATGACAAGATAACAAGCTTAGAATTAACATGATCAACTAGTTAAGAAATACATTTTTCAGATGATATCCTTTGTGGTTATGTGTAACCACATTGCAAATAAAACAAGTCATTGCCACCATTATGCTGGCGGTATACTGTTGTGGAAGGTACCAATGCAAGCCTTGCACCAACACCACTTAATGCAAGATTTGCATACTGCACACTTATACCAAGTGCTACAAGTGCCCAACCATTAACCACCACCAGGCACCACCAACTACCACCTCGAGCCACCATTAACCACCACTATGCTAGTGGTGTATTGGTGCAGAAAGTGTTGGTGCAAGCCTTGCACGAGCAACACCTGGTGCAAGTGCAACACCTAGTGCACACTTGCACCAGGTTTTGCACAAGCCCCCAACCACTACCACGAACCCCCAACTACCAGCCGCCACTAGCCACTACCTTAAGCCACCACTGTGCTGGTGGTGTCCTATTATAGAATGTGTGCTAGTGCAAGCTTTGCACCAGCTTGCACTAGCACCACCGGTGCAAAATATGCACACTACACACTTGCACCAGGTGTTGCATAAGCCCCCAACCATCACCAACCGCTACCAATTAGCAGCCACCACCACCAAGCACCACTAGGCACCATCAACCACCACCTCGAGCCACCACTAGTACAGTTATAATGCTGCAAAAGATGCTGGTGTAAGTCTTGCACCAACTTGCACCAACACTACTAATGCAAAGATGTGTACATTGCATACTTGCACCCAGTACCACATGAGCCTCCAACCACCATTACAAACCCATCACCACCAAACACCAACATAACCACTAGCCACCATCACAGCACGAATAGTGAAAACCATCATTAGCCACCAACCAAGACAAACAGCAAGTAAAAGTAGAATCTAAAAAATGAAAAAGGCAAAAAAATTGACAAGTAATAAGATCATTCCATTAATATTAAAATTGAATCTCACAAACTCAGTGACAAACTAAAAAACATATCCATAGCAAGTTGTAAATAAAACTAACTCATGAGCCCCATAAAACCAACACATCTCATTTCATCAATCAATATGCATAATCCCCCTGTTCGTGCTCCTTTTGACGAACCTTTCACTTGATTCATAATCCTTACAGTCTTTTTCCTAGACTTGCAACTTCTTCTTCAATTGTCTTAGGTTGCACAAATTCATATGGAATTGCAATTGTCCTAGGATGAACTGATTCAGATAAAGCTGCAATTGGGTTCTTGTTCTTTCTCGTTGGCATGGCCAACGTCTTCTTCTCTCTTGGCCCAGCTATTAATTCTTGAGAGATGAAAACCTCCGAAATTCTCCCATGCTACAAAAAGATAACTAAATTGTCAACAAAAGTTTGCACCATTTATTAAATGCAACCAATAAAACTTACATTAAGAATTATTATTCCAGTACGCTCATTTATATAAATGTCATAACTACATTGTCTTAACATCTTCCCAAGAGCTCCTCTTATTTGAGTGGGAGCATTACTTTCAGCAGCTTATGATTTATTAGCCATTTTTTTCTCGCTTGTGATTTCTTAGGCCTTTCTCTTGGCCCTTCAATTGGCCATTCAGCTTCAGCTACTCTTGGCCCTTCAGTTACATCAAGAGCTTCTTCGACCGATTCTTCAACCGGGTGTCTTTTAAATGGCATTCTTGTAGCTAGCCCCTCGCCTGGCCTTCTCCTAGTTGTTCTTCTTCTATGTAACCCTTCAACTTCAATGACACATTCTGTTGGCCCTTCAATTAGCTCTCCTATTGACAGTTGAGCTCCAGTTTGCCTTCTTCGAACCTGAGAAAGAGGTGAAAAACATCATAAATATAATATCGGACCATCTAATAATGTAAATGAAAACTAAACACAAATTGTTGAACTTAGTGGTTTATTTCTCTACTAAAGAGTAATCAGCTACTTCGGCCAATCCTTCAGCTAGCTATCTTCTACCTTGCCTTCTTCAAACGAGCCATTCAGTTTCAATATAGTAGGGTTTTCGACCAATTCTTCAGGTGTTCTTCTCGTGACCTGATAAAGGCATTACATACAAGGCAATTGAGGCTATGTACATATTTGAAATAAATCATAAAACAACATAAACACAAATGTCATGACTTGCTGGATTTCTTGTTATTAACTAAAAAACAGTCGACTCACTTGGCCCTTCTATTTGGCCTTCAACTGGCTCTCGAGCTATCCCTTCACTAAGCCCTTCAACTAGCCTCTCACTTAACAATTCTTGCTACCTCTTAAATTGACAACCTTTAGTATTATATCCTGCTACATAACAATAAGAGCAAGTCATCTTTGCACATGTCCTACTCATTCTTTGCTATTGAAAGACCTCCCTCTCCAACATTTTTCGTCTTCGTTTTGGCCTTCCCATTTTCTTCTTCAGTAGTAAAGGTTAAGGTACTTCACGATCTGTTAGCTCCCAACTTGCTACTTCTGATTGGCTATATCATGAATTAGTACGAAGAAAGATATTTTTTTTCTTATACCAATCATTAATATAATCCTCCGCGTTATGACCCTTCAAATGGATAGCACATATGGCATGTGCACAAGAAATTTCACTTAGTTGACATGCTTTACATGAACACTTACGCGTATCTAAGCAGACAACATACTTATTAGAACCCTTCATTATCCATATCATTCATCTCCATTCCAAATGGGATGATAATACCTATTTGCAGCCAAGTTCTCATCCAATTTTTTGTCAATCCTAGGACCACATTGCCTAGTCCACTTTGTAGCCTTATCTCTTTGTCTATACAACTAAGTCATGACCATAACTCGTATATCTTCAAGCATCAAGACGACTGGCTTGCATTTAGCATTTATTATCCTTCCATTTTTATTTTATTTTTGTCAGTATTATCCTTCCATTGAATGCTTCGAAAATGTTGTTGTTGCACTTGAATTTTTCGGTAAAGAACACCTTGCACCAATGCTTTGGTTATGTTTGGAATAATGCAGCAGAACCTTTCTTTATCAACTCAAGCGATTCTTTTTTGGCCACCCTAAAGTCAGTCATGTTCGTGCTCTTTGCTAGCTACTAAAATTGCAACTATAGCTTGTCCCATTTATAGGTCTTTGCCCAATTTGCGTATATGTGTTGTGCACACATTTGATATTCGACATAGGACATCAACTCGGCTAATACCGGAAATCAGTCCCTGCAATAATTTAAATCAATAAAGATAAGCAAATAATATATTATCGATATCAAAAAGTAACCTAACCATAACATTACCTTTTGTTGGTCGCTCATGAACGCTCACATTTTGTCATTTGTTATCTCTAGGTCATTCATAAGATTTTTCAGGATCAAGACCAATTGCCCTTATCCTCTATTTTCACAATAGCCTAAGCCAATAGAAACATTTGGTCATTCGCATCTTTTCCAATTGCAGCCAGCAATTCTCTCTTATACAAGCCATTCAAGAAAAAACCATACAATCTTGTAATCCATCTAAGATCAAATAAAAATCTCCATCTACATACATCAAAGTACACATAAAATTTATTAAATTTGGTCCCACATTCAGAAAGTAGCCTCTTTACAACATCTACATACACTCTACTTAAAGGGTTTTGCAGCCTATACTCCCAAGCATAATCTCACACTTGCCCATATTCCTTGTTGTACTGACCAATGAGTATCCTCATCACCTCTTCCTTCGTTCTTTTGTACTGATTCCTAAACACATTGATGCATATATGGTCCTTCATCAATATCCCAAACTTAGTATTCTTCATCTCGGGCATCACCTCGATCAAATTGAAAAAGTGCTTGGATAACCATGTATTCGGTACCCTTTTATTTTCAAAATTAATAGAACAAATATGTTCCTTTTGGTAGGCCTTAATATGGAAGGACCCACTTTTCCTAATGAACACGCTGTAGATCTTCCATGGACAATTTTTCTACAAACGTCTAGCTCTTACAAAGGCCTTAGTGTTTCCAATGAAGTCAATATTTCTTTGTGCAGCAATAGAGTTCTTCAGTATAACTTCCTTAAAGTGTTTTGCATCTTGTAATTCCATACCTACTGATAAAGTAGAAGAGGCAACGGATGAATTATAGGAATGAAACTTACTTTTCATTCTACGCACGGTTCCTTGATCTTCTTCAAGCTCGTCTTGAGAAGTAGCATTGTTGACGCTTTCATCATAATCAGTCTTCTCCTTAGTAACACCAACATTTACAACTTCTTGGGCCCTATTTGGAGCTTCATCAGTTACCTCAAAAGCTGCAAACCTATTTAAAAAAACTTAATTTGCTTTTTCCTTGATTGTGCAAGCTTCTCGTCGTCATCATCACTTAAGAAATCTTCAAAAGCCAACCTTTAATTGTCATCATCACTAGTTTAGCTACTTCCCAATATAATACAGTGATTGTGACATCACTTATATCATCATCACTTTGCTGAACTGCATCTGCATCCTTCTCCTCTCTATCCTGTTTAGCCTGTCGTCTTTCATCCCTAACCTCACTACTAACCTGAATACTATCTCTCCTTTCTCCTACTTGGGTATTCTCTTTGTCACCATCTTCGTCCTCAATATCACTATTGTACTCACTGTACACTTTCATTTCTTCATCATGAAAATAATGGTACAGGATATCCCTAAAGTCATTATCATTTTTTAAACTTCTTAAACCATCTCTCAAACCCTTCTCACGAACACAATACAGCAACTTTTATACTTTGCATGGCAAATAGTTCATCATATCCCTCACAAATTTGATATAAGATGCCTTTTTAATATTGACGACTATAGTACCCTCATTTTCCCTACCATACTCTCATTCATCATCCCTAATTGCAAAGTCCCTATTGTGACAAACAATGACAACAACATAATCTTTATCATAAGTCATTTCTACAACCAATAAAAAAAAAAATTAACTTTTAGGACTACATCGACAAAGGACAATAGACAATTATACATGGAGGTCCCCACTATCATAGACTTTATTAAAGAAAAGGGAAGAGATGCACAGGTCATTTAGTGGAAAGAACTAACAAAATGCCCTCCACTACAGCCACTTCGATCACCTTGCCTTCGCTTAAAATATTGATCAATAAATAGAGGTTTCCACGATAAGCATAAGTTCCCACAACACCCATTTCAATACTTCGATTAAAGAAATGAATAGAGGTCCCCACGACAACAACTCAGATCCCTAAAATTCTCCCTCACACATCACATTTCACATCCGATCCCTAAAAATTGCCTCACACATCACAATACTACATTCGAGCATTAAATCACACATCATAGTAGCATAGGAGCCCTAATTTCTCCCCCACTGAGCCTTACATTTCAAGGCCAAGACCTAAATTGCCAATCTAAACCCTTCAATCACTCTAGCACCATATCTAAGCCTTAAACCGCACATCACGGTACCATCTAAGCCCTCCATTTCTCGGCCGACCCCCGCATTTCCCAATCGAGCCCTAAATTTCCCATTAAAGCCCCAATAGACGAGTCCAAGCCCTACTTTCACACCATAGGGGAGGGACAGAAGAGGACAAACCTGAACGAGCAACAACGGCGAGCGGCAACGATGATCGATGATGGTGTGCAATGACCGACCTTAGTGAGCATGAATGGCAACCATAAATTGCGACGAAGAGAAGAGCATGAGTGCGAGCATGAATCTTACCGTGAATAGAGACGACTAGATTTGGTGCAAGCCTAAAAAAAAGCTAAATGATGTTGTTTAGCACCAAGGAAAAACGACGCCATTTAGCTTACCCAAGCCAATGTTGCTAGGGCGACATTGTTTTTGTTGTCCACATGTATCTTTTAAAAAATAATTGCCAGCTCAGTAAAACATGTCACCGGAAAATGTCACATATGCAATTTGGATAGATTTTCGCACCATTGGCACTTAGCTTATCCATTTTGCTCCGATTTTAATACTTAAGTATACATTTCTTAACTTTTGGTACTTAAGTACCCTGCTATGCCAAGTTTTGGCACTCCAAAAGTCCAGGTCTCAAATTGATGGTGTTAACGAAATGATTTGATTGAATCAACTTGACAAGTTTTAGATATTGATTACACTTTTTACAAGTTTTAGGACTCAATTATACTTTCTTGATAAGTTTTAGAACTTCTAATGAACATATCCTTATTTTTTTTTTCTTTTTTTGTTTACATTTTTTAGTAACCAGATAATTTATCTCACACTATTTTCAGGCTCCAACAGCCTAATGTCCTTGTTAGCAAACTCTATTTGTTGTCCTCTCAATGAAGTGCCTACGAAAATCTAGGCATAACAGCACACTTTCCTTTCACTTCCGATAAAATCCATACAAGTTTGTGGAGAGAGAAGTGAAAATCGTGCCCAGACATCAAGAATGTTGCTTTCCTCCCTGGACTTGATACATAACATAGTATAAATAAAACCATGCTATAAGATACAGGTACAGAAGAGAATGTCCATACTCCAAGTCTTAAATAGCGTTGATATCATAGAAATTAGATTATAGCACTATGCCACTCGATGTGTTTGAACCTTTCAGAACCATGACAATTCATTAGTCCGAACGCTTTGAACTTTGGCTTGGAAACTACTCTCCCATACATAACACCTGAAGCATGGTAAGCCTGAAAAAGTGTCAAATGCTTATGTTCTAAAGATGTAATCATACTTCGAAGTGTCCACTGCAGCCAAAATTTCATTCAGGTCCCAATCGTGACTAGGTCATGGCCACACCGTGGCTAAGGGCTATAGCGCAAGCCCAATGAAATTCCCCGCTCTCTCCACTCACCTCCAAGCCTAATCCTAATTTCATGATATCACCGTGCAATATATATACCTATAGTAAAATTTACAACACGCCAATGCATGAAATTACACGTTGTGGTGTAACTAACTATTATGAAATTGCAAGCTGCTTAGAAATTTCATATTGCTCATGAGATTTGCACGTCGCGTTGAAATCACAAATTATTCTAAAATCAACCGTTGATTGAAGCAGAGTATGACATGTTTTCTTTTTTCGTCATAGTTGAACGAAATGACTTCCCGTCACACATTGTTTTGACGAAATTTTGTGAAATTGAACGTTAATATTGGATTGCATGCCCTTAAGATGGAACCACACATGACTTTGAATTGTTCACCCATATGAATTGCATGATGATATCGAAACCAAACACCGTCTCAATTGGTTTAGAACTGGATATATCCCCGTTGCTTGTTTTGCATTTGAATGAAACCGACGCATATATATTCCCGCCTATTTTACTTGAACGTTAATAAAGAGTATCGATTGATGCGCAGACTTGGATTAATCCCTACTTTTTGGGGGTGCCTGATAACTCCCTACTTTTGTTCCAGAAATAATTTTTCAATTCCAGACTTATTTCTAGAATAGAAATTCGTTTGATAAAATTATTCTATTTTTCTATTTTTCAAATAGATTTTTGTTCCAGAAATAGGTTTAGAATAGAAATCAGAAGTAAAAATTTTCTACTTCTCTATTTCTGGAAAAGAAATGAGAAATAAAAATTATTCTCATCATTCATCCTTGCTATGAATCGGTCCTCTATCCGTCGCCACTGACCATCGTCCGCCTGTCGCTGGCTGCCGGTTGCCGGTCGCCGATTGTCGGCCATTGCCACCGCCAATTGTCAGCTACCACCATCTGAAAGGAATAAGTTTTGTGTCGTTATCAAACGAATTTCTATTTTTAGAGTAGAAATTTTATGTCGTTATCAAATGGGTATTTTTGCTTAGAAACTCATCTAGAAATTGAAATAGAAAAATCTATTTCTCTTCCAAAAATCAATTTCTAGTCAGAATAGTTATCATTCGCGGCTACTTGTTGTGGATTGGATTCGCCCACTGTTTGATCTGCTTTGAATGCATTGCATATTTTGAAATGAACGCGACGCGCGCACGGCACAACGGAGTTAAAGTCGTTTGTCGTCTCATGATCTAATGATTTCACCCTAGGGCGAATAACCGGATTTTCCGCTTTTCGAAACCCTCCCATAATGATGCATTAAAGAAGGTAACCAAGAATAGCGGCACCGAACGGTGCTTCCCCCATGTGTAACGCAAACCCAAACTTAAATGTTTAGTTTTCGCGGTCTAATTGACCTCAATGCAATTAGTTGACTTCAGGTTGCCAATCAATTTAAGAAATTATTGGTGGCGAGTCCTACAACTGATTGAGCATTTAGGATGTGCTTGTTCTAGTGAAAGTGTTTTTCGAGAATTAAATATTTGTTTCAGTGAAAGTATTTTTCGAGCATTAGTTTTCCAAACTTCTGCATGTTTGGTTCATCGAAACTAATTAGTCGACCAAAAACACTTTCCAGGCAATGAAAACATTCATGTAAAATTAGGAAAGTGAATTCCTAAATCTAAATAAGTTGCGGAAATTACTCTTCTCAAAATTTTTAATATTTTTAATTTTTAATTTTAATTTTATTTTTATTTTATTTTATTTCTTTTATTTTTTCCTTTTCCTTCATTAGTCATTGAACCTTAGCGATGGCCAACGACCGGCCACAAGTACGAGCCAACAAGGCTCAAGCTCCTCCAAGACTCGACAAGCCCCCCACCTATGGTCGATCGCTAAGGCCCGACGACTGGCAAAGGAAAAAGTTGAAAGAAAAAAAGAGAAAAAAATAAAACTAAAATTAAAAAATATTTTAAAATTCGAATTTTTATGGTTTAAGATAAATTCATGAGATTGAAATAATTTTCCAAATAAAATCCAAACACCAAAAAACCTTTTTGGTCACATAACACCAAATTAAGGAAAGCTAACCATTTTTTTTTGTAAATGATTCCTCCAAAAGCATTTTCATTTATTATGAAGTTTTCCCTCAAACAAACGCATCCTTAGATTATTGTAGCCCACTCCAATCCTAAGAAGAGAACACTCTTCTAGATCATAGATTGCAGGATGACTCTCAAATTTGCTTGCATTTTGAAATTGAAAAAATAGGGATTTGTTGACACTTAAATTTTTGCCCAAAAATCATTTCCAAAAAAATGGGAACTTGTTTTTCCACAAAAATATTTCAAATTAAATTCTTGCATATAGATTATCTAGGCATTTAATATAGTGTTTTAAATGGAATATGTTTTTCCTTAAAAAAATTAAAAAAATTAAATTAAATATATAAAAAAGATAAAAAAAAATTAAAAAAAAAAAAAAAAAAAAAAAAAAAAGTTGGGGCCAATGATCTAAATGTGACTAGCCAAGCCCGGGAGGTCAGATTGGAATTAAAATGGCAAATTGGGGCCAAAATGCAATTTCCAAAAGTTGAGGGACCAATTCGCAAATTTTGCAAAATTTTGCCCGAACCCTTAAATCATCATCTTGGTCACCAATTAAGTTGAAATTGAACTTGGGCCAACTCGAATCAATTAAATCGGGCCAAAAAGACCAAGTTTGTATTGAAATGGGTATTTTTGGATAAGAAAATGGCCAACTTTGAGGGACTTTCTTGCAAAATTGAGTGAGTAAATTGTGAAAAATGGCCAAGATCTTAAACTACTATACATGAGCTTGCTAATTGATCAAAAATCGCAGCCAAATTGATGGATTAAAGCACTCAAACGAGCTACCAAAACCCAGCCCACGGTTTAGCCTCATTTCGGAGTTGCTGAGTAAGCAACTTGGTGGCCCCACCATATCCTCCTCAGCCGCCCATCCAGCCCGATCTTTGCACGTGATTGAAGGCCATAATGAGTAGTGCCAGTGGACGGAAATTGGCCAGGGATAAGCTGCTGAAGGCACGGGAAAATCGCAGCAAAACCCGCACACTCAACAGCTGCAAAATTGGAAAATTTTGGCTAAGTCAGAGAGTGGGTAGAACTGCTCAGTTGGACAGGCTTGGTAGGTGGACAAAAGACCGACCAAAACTCCTCTAATTGAGTGGATAATATCACGGAAGCAAGCTCTTTCAGGGCACGAGAGAGAGAAGACGAGGAGGAGAAGAGAGAGCACACGGTCGTCCCCCAAACAAGCCTTCAGAAGCAACTCCAGAAAAGCAAACCCAGAAATTCCAGACCGACCTAGAGAGAGAAAAGTGAGATTTTCACACACCTGAGGCAACAATTAGCCAAAACCTTCAACTAGAGAGTTAAACTTCACTCAAAGATCTTTCCAACCATAGGTCGCACGTCCCAAATGGAGATCGGGAAGGCCTCCTAAAGCCCCCCGAAAAACTACCCTCCTGGCGGGCCAAAGAAAGTCTGAATTTTTCTAAGTGTTGAGCCCGGTTGGTCACGAGTGAGAGAAAGCGAGTGTTTTTGAGAAAGTTGAGAGACAAATGAGGAAAACCATGAGTTCAAAACCAAAGTAGAATACATATAGCTTTGTTTGGTGTTTATTTTTCCAACAAAAAGGTCATGGAGTCTAATTTTGGAGGTTAATGAAAACCTTCGTTATCAGTTCTTTCTTTGCAGATCTTGTTTTCCAGTTGAAGAAGCCAACTTCCACGGGCCCCCGAGGATAATTTCTTGGTTTCTTGAGCGAAGAACCACTTGAAAGGGAAACTCAGAAGCAAGGTAAGCATCCTAGATGTATTTTCTTTCGAGTTTGAGTACGTTTTGATCATGAAAATCAAGAGGAAAACTAGCCCGGAAAACTGATTTCTGAGGCTGAAATTTTTCTAAGTGTTTGAAATTCTTCAAGAACTTTGCAAGTGTGCTTCTTGGAGAGGTCGTTTTGATGTCTTTCGGTGGGCCATTCTCTATGATTTTTGTTGCATTTGAAAGCTCATGTTACCTACTTTCACTCGGATTAAGTAGTGTTTCCCGTAGATCTTTCATGTGATAAGTGTCGGGGCTTGAACATGGGCATGCAACCTGTTTGTTTGACTTGGGTTCAAACCCAGATTTGTGAAATCAGATCAAACCCGCATATTTGAGGATGATTTTAGCTTAGTTATTTTGTGTTTTAAGCTATGATTTCTATCTAATCTTGCTCCTTGCATGTGGTAGTATAATCTTGATGCTTTAGTTCCACATAATATTGCTCATGGGTGAAGATTGAAGGCCGCAAACATGGCCCGCGAAGCTGTTTTTGGGTGATTTAATGCACGCCAAGTGTTCGATGAAATGCGCAAACCAAGTTTCGATCTTGAAACGGTCGATTTGAGCTCGGTTATTGTGACATTCATGTGCTGTGTTACTCCATGTTAGCATAGATCGGTTTAAGGAATTATTATTAATATTTTTTAAAAAAATAATAATAAAAAAGAAAAATATGAAAATTTCAAAAATATCAAAAAATGTTGGATGTTATCAAATTAAGCCAAAAATGACATCTAGGAGATTTTCCTAATTTTATAAAGTCATTTTCCTAATTAAATGATATTTTGGTATTTTATAACCATTTTTGTAAATAATCTATTTTGCTTAGATTAAAATTATTTAGAGTAATTTCATGCATCTAAGGTAATTTCATGCAAATTTAAATTCTCATTTTGCTCACGGGGTCCTGTCCCGGGGTGTGATAACAAGGCCATGTAATATTATTTGCCCGACTTGTATCGGGTTTTCATTTTCCGCATTTATTTTCAAGTTATTTCAATTTCTTGGATGTTTACTTATGCACCGCTTTTCATTAATTTGAGTGTAAATTTCTCTTCTAAATTATGTTAGGATTAGTCTAGACATTAAAAAAAAAAAAAACCTACAAAAACATTTGCATGGACGCTTAGAGGTTTTGTAAGGATTATAATTGGTAATCAAGATTGTGTGGCCATTTAGATGAATAACCTTTCAAGTTAGTGGTACCGCAAGGGCGCTAATAGAAACATTAGCGTAAACAAGTCCCCGTTCCTAGAAATCTCTGGTTGCGTAGGAATCGAGACAACACTCCCGTGCCTCGATTGGTTTCTAGCCGACCCCAATAGGCTAGTGGCGACTCCTAGAAATATTTAGGTTGTTAAGAACTAAAAACAAAATCCAACGTCGCGCGAGGTATGGGCTTGGGAGAGCCCGCGCCTAATTTAGGGCCATTGGTCCGCCTCTTTAGGCAAATACCCCTAAACCATTCTTTCTTTTCCCCCGAACGGAAAAAAAGAGGTCGTGACAGCTTGGCGACTCCGCTGGGGACTTGGTTGCAAACCTTAGAGGACTTAGGCCGTAATAACTTGATTAGTTGTTCACTAACATGGTCTTCATTTGATAGCGCGTGTCAAAGTCGCGTGGAAAATAAGGTTAGTCCGCTAACAATGTGTTAAATGTTTTTGTAGGTTTGGAGTAATAAGGGGTGGAGTGTCTGTTGACCCATTTCTTTTGCAGAGAGGTGTAGGAATGTATGTCTATATGGATGAAATTGAAGTGTTGTTTGGATATCAATTGGTGTGCGTGCCTTCATGCTTGCACTACACATTTACACACACAACCCGCGATCTAAAACCCCGATCGCACTAGGAAGCCCATAGGAGGTGCCAAAAGATGGAACCCGTGCGGGGAATGACCCATGGTTATCCACTTTTGGTCCCGCTCATTATGATTAATGATAAAGAGAACTGTCCGACGCAAGTGCGGAGTGGGGAAAACTCTTTTGATCTAATCAAAATGGGGACCTTAAGCCTTTAGAATTCCACCTTTATGCGTCAAACCTCACAAGTTTACATCCGCATGTCTATGTGATTGAAAAAAAAAAAAAAAAATGTCTCTTCACCCACTTTGTAAGTACGATTTCTCCATCTACTTGCTCACTTCGGATTGAAATTTTCATTTTTTGAGATTCACGGAAATCAATGGAATGCCCTTGAAAATATAGGCTTGCCACTCACTCTTGATAAACAAACATTTCAAATGCATCTGATCTGGCCTAGATTAGAACATATGTTTTTGTTTAAATTTTCAATTACAAACTCAAAGTCACATTTTGTATAGAAATTCTTCCAAGTCAAGATTACATTTTGGGGCATAGAATTAAAATCAAATTTTCAAGAAAATTCTTGGTAGCATTTTGAAATTCAAATCACATTTTGTGTATTGATTTCTCAAAATAAAAATCACCTCACCTTTGCATGAGTGAAATTACAAATTAATCTTTCAAAATCAATGCCCCATTTGTGTATGAAACTTTTGGAACAAAGTGGGCATTCAATTGATAGCCGCGGATCGATCTTTTAATGAAATCTCCTCTTACTAATAAAATCTTGACTAAATACCAAATTCTTCGTAAGTGGATACTACGAAGAAGGTATCGTCGCCTTGATTTCATTGTAAGAGGCGGCTTTATTGAAAGATCAATTTTTCATTCATGTACGACATTATCTTCCTTTCGCAGGTCATGCGTGACAACCATTCCTTGAACTCCTCTTGCTTGACCATGCCAAAAGTGGACTTTAAAGCTAGGATGAGAATTGTGCTTATTACGCTCCTCTATGAAAGAGCTTCTTGTACTTTGTCCTCGTCATTATTCCTATTAGGAACCATGTTTTGCGTTTTGGGTTTTGATTGTGGACCCAATCGAATGCTTTTGTAAATCATACAACTCACATTTTTTAATAATGAAGTTAGAGTTCGTAAAAATCATATCCTTTAAAACACTTGAAGTGTTTTAAACGGACCATTTGGGCTTTTATGCCTTAGCTTCAACATGTTTGAAAAAGAGTTTCAAGAACTTGCAAAATATTTTATCTCTTCACTTAATCGCTTTTGTAGGTTGATCCACAGGATGATGCTTTAAGGGGTAAGGTTGTAATCGTTCCAATAGGGATTTTTATGCAACCACTAACTCGACCATCCATTTTTGTCAAACAGGCAAAATGATGGTTTTGTTCAAGATTGACATTTACTTTCCTTCCTAATAGACAAGGAAAGACATATTTGTTTGAGCCATGAAAAAAACAAAGCAAACATCATTGTGTGAAAAGAGCAGAATGTTCCAATCTCATTTAATTTGACATTCTTTGTGGAAAAGAAATCTATAGATATTCTTTGCATCAAACTACTTCATTGGTTGCAAACAAGAAGCAATTGCAATTCCTACACTTGCCAATGGTGTCTTGGCATCCAATCCTATATGGAGATAATTATTGGTGGTCTGCAAGACAACACTTCAAGATGTAGATGTACACAAACAAGAATCGGTCATCAAATGTTGCCTTCAAATAAAAGGTGGTAATCGTTTCAAGTTAAATTCGATTTATTTTAGGAATGACTTGTCCTTGTACTTTGTGCAGATTTTAGTGAGGCAAATTACTGGCAAGCAACAAGATTACATGGGGAGGACAACCTGGTCCAGAATCACACGATCTCTAAAAGAAAAGGGTGTGTTCGTTCCAAAAGTCAAAACAACTCATTCATAAACCGACATAGCCACCCATGCTTACAGATTGTGAAGTGGGAAATGCATTGATGCAGCAAAAATGGCGAAAGATCACCTAGCCTAAAAAGGGAAATTTTAATTGGGGCAGATGGCCACAAAATGGATCGGGAGCACGCAATGCCTGAGTCACCCGACTTCTAAAAAGGGAAAGATTCAAATGGAATAAACATTTGCCAAGTGAATTACTGTCAATCATGAGAGCAAATCCCTCTCCATAGCCAAGAAAACGGGATGGAACACAGTCATCAGATATGCCGTAAAAGGGAGTATATTGTTCCTAAAATGAATCATGTCGAATATGAAAATAACATATTACGTCTCTTTTTCCTTGCAGTTGATAAATGGGGCAAGTCACTCAAAGTAGAGTAACTCTCACCCATGAGCAAGATGAAACAAGATTAATTGATTCAGCACAAAAAGGGAGTATCGTTCCTAAATTAGTCCAATTCAATTTTGGAATATAAGTAACATGCCCCATCTCTTGTAGGAAAATGTGTACATTGACCACTGAAGCAACACCTTATACCAAGAAGGCATGCTAAGGCCCAACCATCCATTTTGATGGAATAAATGGAGTAAAACATACAAGGAGCAATGCCCTCACATATCTTCAAGGAAATGTTAACACTGAGGAGCAAAGGCACATGAAGATGAAACACAAGACATTTAAAGTCAGATGTAGGAGAAGGGTATTCGGTATCGTTTCCAAAATGCCTCATCTAAACTTCATTTTTGACGTAGTTCCCTTGTTTGACGGGAAGCGTCGCTATTCGGGGAACAAACTCGAGAAATTGATTGAAGCATAATCTATATGGACCAAGCAAGCATGAGGAGGTAACACATGTCAAATTCACCTAACTTGGTGGAGTTCAAGAGGCAGTTCACTTAAATAAAAAAGGAAGCGCCCCATGGACACTACCGGCGCTTCGGCCTGGTGGTATAGGGAATGAATGAACGGGTCCGAGAGGTCGGGGTTCGATCCTCGGAAACGGCAACAAGGTTGCCATGTAAAAAAAAAAAAAAAAAAAAAAAAAACTTTTTGCATCTCTTACTTTTGCAAAATGAGGAAAATGCTTGAACTAATGAGACCAAAGACTTGAGAATCTCTTCAAGTCTTAAAACAATAGGTTCATGCTGCTGTTTGCCGCCAAATGGTGAAACTGACCAAGGGTAATGTTGTATCGTCTCCAGTTTTACGATCCCTGAGGATTCATGTACTAACACATTCCCTTTTGTTCTTTGTAGGGTCGCCTGACTACTAAGGCATAGGTAAGTACCCTTCTTCTCAAAATCAAATGGAAAACAAATGGAGAATTTCCATCGCAAAAAAAAAAAAAAAAAAAAAAAAAAAAAGAACATTTAGTGTTTTTCTAGAAACAAGCACAAAAAATGGAAATTGAAGAAACAAGTTTTCCACAAGGTTTGCAAAAATCTTTTTTACCTTTAAATTGTCCATCCACTCGATGGATCACTCATTTGGAATCAAAGTTCTCTATGGAGATTAATCCACTCAGATGATCTCAACAAAAATGAAAGGCGATGTTGCTTATGCCAAGCGAGAAACACTTAGGATGAGGAAAGGCAACCCATTTCCAAACATGTCCTTTAAGCACTCGAGATTCGAGTGAAAAAGAAAACCCGTGTCGTTTAAGGTCAATGAATTCATTCGCAAGTGGTACATAGATCAAGATGATAAGAGGCATTTCCTTCCTCTATCATACACACTACATGTGACAATAGTTAGCCCATTTGAGCCTTTTAATGTGAAGAATTTTCTACAAAATACCCCTGTCAAGAACCACCCCAACGATGGGGCAATTATGGAGGTTTGGGTTGATATTATTTGGAGAGGAAAGATGAGAAAGGTTTCTTTGCTCTCACTTGCATAAATCTTTTTGTGGTAACTTCAGGTGAATTCTTATGGAAGCTCGAAGCATCCCAAGGTGAAGAAGAGCATTCTTTTCTCTACCCAAACACCGATACCCTTTGCTTAAACCATATTGAGCCTAACTATTCATTTCTAAAACCCGAGTGGTGATTATCTCCCCACATTTGGGGCAAGGCATATGATTTGCCAAGGCAAGTGATGTTTATATAAGAATATGAAAAGCATCTCGAAAGTCCTAAGAGCTCAAAAAGTTCAAAAGAGCAAAAGTCAAGTGAAAATTAAGGGGCATGAAAAAGCGGTGTGCCTGGTAAAAGCAAGGCCAATGCCCGAAAAAAGAAAAAAAAAAGGGAGAGTGGAAGAAAAACAATTGCATCAAGAGGAATATCTCTATGAAAGCAAAAATGGCAAAAAAAAAAAAAAAAATGCCTGCATTGAAAAGAAAATCATTGCAAATGCAAAAGCCATTATGTTAAGATGATTAGTCAAAGGACTTTCGAGACAATTTGAATTTTAAAAGTCGAAAAAAAAAAAAAAAAAAAGGGGATGATATGGTAATGATGCCATGATAATCACCAACTCTCAAATCCCCCATCGACAAAAAGATCTAAGCCTTTTGAGCTAAGCCTTTTGAGCTTTTCCCGAACCAACATTACAACCTATTCCAAAAGTCTCTTCAGATTGGGATGATTCAAAGTGGAAATAAGGACTTCCCAAAGAAGATGCTGCTCGAAGAAGTGAGAGCAAGGTTGTCTTATCTCATCTCAAGGTTTCTTGACTTGTAAACCCGGCGAAGATGTTGATCGGTGATTAATTCATTTCATAGCCAATGATGCTTATCCATTGCTAAAACCATGACCAAACCCGCACTACGGTCCTTCTAAAAGACCTCTTAGATTGGTCAATGTGTACTTATTGCGAATGATTCAAAGCCTTGCACACTTTGGAAGAGTGAGATTGAGTGATCAGTTTATTTCCCACATGAATAGATGGGATCAAATAGCCATTTTCTTGAGAATATGCGAGAAGCCCTTTCGACTAGGTGTCTTTGCTCGGCATACTTAACAAACCTTTCTCATAAGTCAAGGTCATTTCAACAAGGATTTTTCTCCCAAGAGAATTTGACGATTAATGATATCATCCGAGCGTGATGACAATTGTATGAGTTTGTCAAGTGGTCGAGATTAGTTTGATTTGTTTATGCAATCATTGCATTCTCATTATCGATACACTTTTGATATTGTTTCTGATGACATGTGCTGAAATCGATCTCATCTAGTATGCTTTCGCTACTAGAATACTTGTTATAATGAATTCTATTTGATGTGCAGTACCCATTTCAGAATATTCTCGAATGACAGGTTCCTCCAGTGAAACCACACAATTTCAAAGGGTTCATGGGTTAGCCTTAAACCATGCATTTTCAAAAGGTTCTTGGTTATCCTTAAACCTTGCAATTTCAAAGGGTTCATGGGTTAGCCTTAAACCATGCATTTTCAAAAGGTTCTTGGTTATCCTTAAACCTTGCAATTTCAAAGGGTTCATGGGTTAGCCTTAAACCATGCATTTTCAAAAGGTTCTTGGTTATCCTTAAACCTTGCAATTTCAAAGGGTTCATGGGTTAGCCTTAAACCATGCATTTTCAAAAGGTTCTTGGTTATCCTTAAACCTTGCAATTTCAAAGGGTTCATGGGTTAGCCTTAAACCATGCATTTTCAAAAGGTTCTTGGTTATCCTTAAACCTTGCAATTTCAAAGGGTTCATGGGTTAGCCTTAAACCATGCATTTTCAAAAGGTTCTTGGTTATCCTTAAACCTTGCAATTTCAAAGGGTTCATGGGTTAGCCTTAAACCATGCATTTTCAAAAGGTTCTTGGTTATCCTTAAACCTTGCAATTTCAAAGGGTTCATGGATTAGCCTTAAACCATGCATTTTCAAAAGGTTCTTGGTTATCCTTAAACCTTGCAATTTCAAAGGGTTCATGGTTAGCCTTAAACCATGCATTTTCAAAAGGTTCTTGGTTATCCTTAAACCTTGCAATTTCAAAGGGTTCATGGGTTAGCCTTAAACCATGCATTTTCAAAAGGTTCTTGGTTATCCTTAAACCTTGCAATTTCAAAGGGTTCATGGGTTAGCCTTAAACCATGCATTTTCAAAAGGTTCTTGGTTATCCTTAAACCTTGCAATTTCAAAGGGTTCATGGGTTAGCCTTAAACCATGCATTTTCAAAAGGTTCTTGGTTATCCTTAAACCTTGCAATTTCAAAGGGTTCATGGGTTAGCCTTAAACCATGCATTTTCAAAAGGTTCTTGGTTATCCTTAAACCTTGCAATTTCAAAGGGTTCATGGGTTAGCCTTAAACCATGTATTTTCAAGAGGTTCTTGGTCATCCTCAAACCATACACACAAGTGGGGTTCACAAGGTTAGTGGGATTGCCTTAAACCAAAGGTTCTTAAACCACACGGTTAGTGGGACTGCCTTAAACCACAAGGTTAGTGGTTTTAAACCTGCCTTAAACCACAAGGTTAGTGGGACCGCCTTAAACCACAAGGTTAGTGGGGACGGTTAGCCTTAAACCACAAGGTTAGTGGGCCTTAAACCACAAGGTTAGTGGGGCCTTAAACCACACGGTTAGTGGGATCGCCTTAAACCACAAGGTTAGTGGGATTGCCTTAAACCACACAAGGTTAGTAAACCACAAGGTTAGTGGACGCCTTAAACCACACACGGTTAGTGGGGCCTTAAACCACAAGGTTAGTGGGATTGCCTTAAACCACAAGGTTAGTGGGGACCACAAGGTTAGTGGGATTGCCTTAAACCACAAGGTTAGTGGGGCCTTAAACCACAAGGTTAGTGGGATTGCCTTAAACCACAAGGTTAGTGGGATTGCCTTAAACCACAAGGTTCGCGGGACTGCCTTAAACCACTAGGTTAGTGGGACTGCCTTAAACCACAAGGTTCGTGGGATTGCCTTAAACCACACGGTTAGTGGGATTGCCTTAAACCACACGGTTAATGGGATTGCCTTAAACCACAAGGTTAGTGGGATTGCCTTAAACCACAAGGTTAGTGGGACTGCCTTAAACCACACGGTTAGTGGGACTGCCTTAAACCACAAGGTTAGTGGGACTGCCTTAAACCACAAGGTTAGTGGGACTGCCTTAAACCACAAGGTTAGTGGGACTACCTTAAACCACAAGGTTAGTGGGACTGCCTTAAACCACAAGGTTAGTGGGACTGCCTTAAACCACACCACACGGTTAGTGGGGTTGCCTTAAACCACACGGTTCGTGGGACGGTTCGTGGGCCTTAAACCACAAGGTTCGTGGGTATATCCTTAAACCACACTTTTCAAAGTATTCATAGGTACATCCCTAAACTACGCTCTTTACATTAAGCTTACTTGCATTTTCATTTTACTATTAAAAAAAAAAAAAAAAAAAAAAAAAAAAAAAAAAAAAAAAAAAAAAAAAACAAAAAACAAAAAATTAGGTGTCACCTTATCTTTGAAAGAAATCTCTTTGAGCTTCCTTCCAAAGAGGGCATTTGTTGACACTTAAATTTTTGCCCAAAAATCATTTCCAAAAAATGGGAACTTGTTTTTCCACAAAAATATTTCAAATTAAATTCTTGCATATAGATTATCTAGGCATTTAATATAGTGTTTTAAATGGAATATGTTTTTCCTTAAAAAAAAAAAAATTAAAAAAATTAAAAAATATATAAAAAAAGATAAAAAAAAAAAATTAAAAAAAAAAAAAAAAAAAAAAAAAAAAGTTGGGGCCAATGATCTAAATGTGACTAGCCAAGCCCGGGAGGTCAGATTGGAATTAAAATGGCAAATTGGGGCCAAAATGCAATTTCCAAAAGTTGAGGGACCAATTCGCAAATTTTGCAAAATTTTGCCCGAACCCTTAAATCATCATCTTGGTCACCAATTAAGTTGAAATTGAACTTGGGCCAACTCGAATCAATTAAATCGGGCCAAAAAGACCAAGTTTGTATTGAAATGGGTATTTTTGGATAAGAAAATGGCCAACTTTGAGGGACTTTCTTGCAAAATTGAGTGAGTAAATTGTGAAAAATGGCCAAGATCTTAAACTACTATGCATGAGCTTGCTAATTGATCAAAAATCGCAGCCAAATTGATGGATTAAAGCACTCAAACGAGCTACCAAAACCCAGCCCACGGTTTAGCCTCATTTCGGAGTTGCTGAGTAAGCAACTTGGTGGCCCCACCATATCCTCCTCAGCCGCCCATCCAGCCCGATCTTTGCACGTGATTGAAGGCCATAATGAGTAGTGCCAGTGGACGGAAAATTGGCCAGGGATAAGCTGCTGAAAGCACGGGAAAATCGCACCAAACCCGGACACTCAACAGCTGCAGAAATTGGAAAAATTGGTAAGTCAGAGAGTGGGTGAACTAGCTCAGTTGACAGGTTTGGTAGGTGGACAAAAGACAGACCAAAACTCCTCTAATTCAGTGGATAAGATCACGGAAGCAAGCTCTTTCGAGGGATGAGAGAGAGAAGACGAGAAGGAGAAGAGAGAGCACACGGTCGTCCCCCAAACAAGCCTTCAGAAGCAACTCCAGAAAAGCAAACCCAGAAATTCCAGACCGACCTAGAGAGAGAAAAGTGAGATTTTCACACACCTGAGGCAACAATTAGCCAAAACCTTCAACTAGAGAGTTAAACTTCACTCAAAGATCTTTCCAACCATAGGTCGCACGTCCCAAATGGAGATCGGGAAGGCCTCCTAAAGCCCCCCGAAAAACTACCCTCCTGGCGGGCCAAAGAAAGTCTGAATTTTTCTAAGTGTTGAGCCCGGTTGGTCACGAGTGAGAGAAAGCGAGTGTTTTTGAGAAAGTTGAGAGACAAATGAGGAAAACCATGAGTTCAAAACCAAAGTAGAATACATATAGCTTTGTTTGGTGTTTATTTTTCCAACAAAAAGGTCATGGAGTCTAATTTTGGAGGTTAATGAAAACCTTCGTTATCAGTTCTTTCTTTGCAGATCTTGTTTTCCAGTTGAAGAAGCCAACTTCCACGGGCCCCCGAGGATAATTTCTTGGTTTCTTGAGCGAAGAACCACTTGAAAGGGAAACTCAGAAGCAAGGTAAGCATCCTAGATGTATTTTCTTTCGAGTTTGAGTACGTTTTGATCATGAAAATCAAGAGGAAAACTAGCCCGGAAAACTGATTTCTGAGGCTGAAATTTTTCTAAGTGTTTGAAATTCTTCAAGAACTTTGCAAGTGTGCTTCTTGGAGAGGTCGTTTTGATGTCTTTCGGTGGGCCATTCTCTATGATTTTTGTTGCATTTGAAAGCTCATGTTACCTACTTTCACTCGGATTAAGTAGTGTTTCCCGTAGATCTTTCATGTGATAAGTGTCGGGGCTTGAACATGGGCATGCAACCTGTTTGTTTGACTTGGGTTCAAACCCAGATTTGTGAAATCAGATCAAACCCGCATATTTGAGGATGATTTTAGCTTAGTTATTTTGTGTTTTAAGCTATGATTTCTATCTAATCTTGCTCCTTGCATGTGGTAGTATAATCTTGATGCTTTAGTTCCACATAATATTGCTCATGGGTGAAGATTGAAGGCCGCAAACATGGCCCGCGAAGCTGTTTTTGGGTGATTTAATGCACGCCAAGTGTTCGATGAAATGCGCAAACCAAGTTTCGATCTTGAAACGGTCGATTTGAGCTCGGTTATTGTGACATTCATGTGCTGTGTTACTCCATGTTAGCATAGATCGGTTTAAGGAATTATTATTAATATTTTTTAAAAAAATAATAATAAAAAAGAAAAATATGAAAATTTCAAAAATATCAAAAAATGTTGGATGTTATCAAATTAAGCCAAAAATGACATCTAGGAGATTTTCCTAATTTTATAAAGTCATTTTCCTAATTAAATGATATTTTGGTATTTTATAACCATTTTTGTAAATAATCTATTTTGCTTAGATTAAAATTATTTAGAGTAATTTCATGCATCTAAGGTAATTTCATGCAAATTTAAATTCTCATTTTGCTCACGGGGTCCTGTCCCGGGGTGTGATAACAAGGCCATGTAATATTATTTGCCCGACTTGTATCGGGTTTTCATTTTCCGCATTTATTTTCAAGTTATTTCAATTTCTTGGATGTTTACTTATGCACCGCTTTTCATTAATTTGAGTGTAAATTTCTCTTCTAAATTATGTTAGGATTAGTCTAGACAAAAAAAAAAAACCTACAAAAACATTTGCATGGACGCTTAGAGGTTTTGTAAGGATTATAATTGGTAATCAAGATTGTGTGGCCATTTAGATGAATAACCTTTCAAGTTAGTGGTACCGCAAGGGCGCTAATAGAAACATTAGCGTAAACAAGTCCCCGTTCCTAGAAATCTCTGGTTGCGTAGGAATCGAGACAACACTCCCGTGCCTCGATTGGTTTCTAGCCGACCCCAATAGGCTAGTGGCGACTCCTAGAAATATTTAGGTTGTTAAGAACTAAAAACAAAATCCAACGTCGCGCGAGGTATGGGCTTGGGAGAGCCCGCGCCTAATTTAGGGCCATTGGTCCGCCTTTAGGCAAATACCCTTAAACCATTCTTTCTTTTCCCCGAACGGAAAAAAAAGAGGTCGTGACAGTCCCACCGAAAGCGCCGTCCTTTCGCTGTCCTTTTCCGAGATATTATCCACCCCCCTCTCTCCGTCTCTCTCTCTCTGTCTCTGTCTCTCTCTCTGTCTCTGTCCTTTCGCTAAAGCTCTCGGCTTTCGCCTCCATATCGTTGTTCTTCCTCCATATTATTCTTCCTCCATGTTGCTTTTTCGCCTTTCGTTGCTGGCCCCGTGAAGTTCAGATCTGTGGGGCGGTTTGAGGCTGGACGTTTGAAGAGAAGTTCAGTCCATCCCGAGAAGGACGAGTTGCGGCAGCGTGTTTCCCACCATGTTGGGCCAGAGAGGTTAGAGTCAAGAGATGGGATTTGGGTCAAAGGGAAGCCTTTTGGTGTGAATTGTCATCGTGGGTATGTAGAGTTTTATGCACTGGGGAGACAAATTTTTTTTAGAATTTTCTCAAGCGGTGGAGTTCTGTGAATCTTTTCTCCTGTGCTGCTGTACATCAGCATCGTTGTCGGGTACTCCGTTCGGGTTTTTCTTGGATTTGAGAGATGGTTGCTGGTGGGTTTCTGAGGGGAATGCAGATGGGAAAGTTGGCGACTTTGGTCTTGCTCTATGCAGTGTCCTTCTGCTCAATGGTTGGAACTGGGGAAGCCCAGTTGAAGACTGTCCTGATAAATTGCGGCACGAATTCTAGCGTTGATGTTGATGGCAGGAGATGGGTTGGTGACCTGGCCGCTAACAACAATCTCACCATTAGTCCCGCTCCGGCGGCTGACACCGCCGCGGCGATGAGCGGGAATACTTCCTTGGGTCCGATCTACGGATCCGCCCGTGTTTTCGCAGGGGGATTGAACTATACCTTTCAACAAGTCCGGGGGGACTATTTCCTTCGGCTTCATTTCTGCCCGTTCGCCTTGGACAATTACAACGCGAATGAATCCGTGTTCGGCGTCGCGGCGAACGGTTTGGGACTGCTGTCGCAATACAGTGTTTCGACCGATATCGCGACCAAGAACATGGAATTGCAGCGTTCGAGAGGCAACATTTCATCCCATCTGATCAAGGAGTTCTTCCTCTCCATCGGTTCGAACGAGCTCGTCGTCGAGTTTCTTCCATCGAAAGGGTCGTTCGGGTTCGTAAACGGACTCGAATTGGTGGCGTCGGAGGATAACCTGTTTGCCGGCGCAATCAGTAAAGTTGGAGGGAATGGCGCGAATTTGAATGTGAGCGGACGGGGCATGGAAACAATGTACAGATTGAATGTTGGGGGATCTCGGATCAATCCCAATGAAGATCCGGATCTCCAGAGGACATGGGAGGTCGATACCGGCTACATGACCAACGTCGACGCCGGCTCTGTAATCAGAAACAATTCGAACATTACTTATGCATCGTCCAACGACTCGTCGGTAGCTCCCCTTCTCGTGTATGAGACGGCGACAACCATGTCCAACAACAATGTTCTTGAGAAGAGGTTCAACATGTCGTGGAAGCTCGCGGTGGATCCGGGCTTCGACTACCTGATCCGGTTACATTTCTGCGAGATGCTCTTCGGACAGCCGAACCAGAGGAACTTCAGGATCTACGTGAACAACAGGACCGCGGCCGATAACTTCGATATCTACGCCCGAGCCGGAGGGAAGAACAGAGCGTACCACCAGGACTATTTGGACGCGGTCTCGTCGAGAGTCAACACGCTGTGGATTCAGCTCGGGCCCGACACGGCCACCGGCGCGTCCGGAACCGATGCTCTCTTGAACGGTCTGGAGATATATAAGCTGAGCCGAAACGGAAATCTTGCCTATGTAGGTGCATCCAATCCAGCTAATAACACGGCGAACAATTCGAAAGCTCGTGTTCTCTTGGTCGGAATCGGAGCCGGCGTAGGCTCTGTACTGATCCTTGCGTTCGTAGTAACCATCGTCTTCCTCCTGTGGAGAAGGCGGAGTCGCAAGATCGGTGGTAAAACCAACGCCCCGGGGTGGCGGCCGCTCTTCCTTCACGGGGCCTCATTGAATACGACCGCTAATGCCAAGGAAGCGGCGGGAACCAAAAACCAGTTCGGAACTGTCGCCTCGACGAGATTGGGGAGGGGATTCACGGTGGCGGAAATTAGAGCGGCGACGAAGAACTTCGACGAGAACATGGTCATTGGAGTAGGGGGCTTCGGAAAGGTGTACAGAGGCGAGATCGAAGACGGCACGCTCACCGCCATCAAGCGCGCCCATCCTCAGTCGCAGCAAGGCCTTACTGAATTCGAGACGGAGATCGAGATGCTCTCGAAGCTGAGGCATAGGCATCTGGTCTCCATGATCGGGTTCTGCGAGGAGCAGAACGAGATGATCCTGGTGTACGAGTACATGGCCAATGGAACTCTGCGAAGCCATCTCTTCGGCAGCGATCTTCCGCCGTTAAGCTGGAGGCGGCGGCTGGAGGTCTGCATTGGAGCCGCGCGAGGGCTGCATTACCTTCATACCGGAGCCGACCGAGGAATAATCCATCGGGATGTCAAGACGACCAACATTCTGCTCGACGAGAACTTCGTGGCGAAGATGTCCGATTTCGGATTGTCGAAGACAGGTCCTGCCCTGGAACACACCCATGTCAGCACTGCAGTGAAAGGGAGCTTCGGATACCTCGACCCCGAGTACTTCCGGCGACAGCAGTTGACGCAAAAGTCCGATGTGTACTCCTTCGGCGTCGTGCTATTCGAAGTCATCTGTGCTCGGGCTGTCATAAATCCGAGCTTACCGAAGGATCAGATAAACCTTGCCGAATGGGCTATACGATGGCAACGGCAGAGATCGCTGGAGACCATCATCGACCCGCGTCTCGGGGGACAGTATTCGCCGGAGTCGATGAAGAAGTTCGGGGAGATAGCAGAGAAGTGTCTCGCCGACGAGGGGAAGAGCCGGCCGACCATGGGAGAGGTTCTGTGGCACCTGGAGTACGTCTTGCAGCTCCACGACGCCTGGCTGCGAGCGAACGACGAAGAGAGTTCCTCCCTCCACGTCGAGAGTTCGGAAGACAGCCGGGCGGGAGGAGGCGGCGGCGGCGGCGGCGGCGGGGAGGGGAGACGAAACCCGCTGTTTACAGCGGAGAGGGGAACGGTGAATCCGCCGCCGGAGATGATTAGAGAGGGGGGGATTCACCGGGCGAGGAGTATACAGACCGCGTATTTTGTTACATTCTTTTATACGTTCTTCACTATTCATTCCAATTCGTTTTCGCTTAAATTCCAGAGTACCTGTAAGCGCTCCTGATTGAACATGTTCTAAGAATCTCGGCCTGAGGAGGGTTCGAGTCGTAAGAAAACCGAGAGTTTTCGCGCGTAATCTATTGCTTTTCCTGCATTCGATCTTTCGATCATCGGTTCATGTCTGATTCAGTGCTGTTATGGTGTTTGAATGCTTCTTGGGTATCACTACGAAGGAAGTAAAGCTTGAAGTAGCTAATCCCGGCCTGTCGAAGGTTGCTGATTTCACCCCTGCTCTTCCTACAGGCTTGAGAAGAAAGAGTCAGTCCTCTTCTCCTCCGGCCTGCACGGAGCCGATGATGCGAGTGCGGCCGCAGGAGCGAGTGAAGATCTTACGTTGTCGGCGATGTCTTTGGGACCTCCAGTTTCGATTTGAGTTTCCACTTGCAACGCTTCTCGTTCTACGCTTGCGCGAAGAACTGACATCGATTGCCCGCTTTGAGCGTTTGGTAATATTTTTTTGTTAACAATCGTTTGTAAACTTTCACAAGAAGGAAATATATATAATTTTTTTAAAAAAACCGAACCGAAAACGGCCGGTGAGCCATTTGGCGGTTGAGAGCGTGTTAACAATCGTTTGTAAACAGATTTGATGATGGGATGTCAATGGTTCGGTACAAACCAGCAGCCCAGCTAAGCTAAACCAAACGGAAAGCCAGTTCGATTCGATTTTTCATTTTTCGTCTTACTTACTGGAACTGAACAGAACGAGAAGTGAGAACGAATAGAGATTTTAAGCTGGGCTTCCAATTTTTATTGAGAATTTTGGTTCCACTCAGTTAATGAACCAAAATCAAAATAACCCAAATTGAAAAAAAGAAAGGTTATTTTTTCCATTATCCAAAGTAAAAACAAACCAAACCGAAAATGCACAAAATTCCAATTCAATTTGGAAATGATTTTTTCAATTTGGTTCAGTTCCAACAACCCATTGACGAGCAGTTTAACTAAATCATCCTTTTTTACCACTGTTTGGACGTCGAAAGCGAAATTTGTGCTCACTAATGAAAGAAAAGTTACTGAAGCTTTTTTTCTTCTTTTTTGGTCGGTAAGTTACTGAAGTCGACATCAGTCCCCTTTACTTCCGGTAATAAGCATATGTATAGTCACCCCTGCCCGTCACTTCTTACCCAAGCATAAAAGAATGGTGTCCGATCGGTTCGAATCTACCTTTGCTTGCCCTGTTTAAAAGAGTTTCAATGAATCAAATGGTTTGTCCGTGCTCTATGACATGAAGTGCGACCGCTGTCGCCGACGAAAGAAGGACCAGAATCAGGAATTAAAATCTTCCGATTCCGTCGTTCTTAACAGTACCCTCCTGAACCATCAGCCAGGTACAGTTTTATAGCCTGTTCCGTCGTCCCCGGAAAAGAAAATCACTGCCACCTATATCCAGTCGTTTCTTACGTTAGCTCTTTGTCCACTCTATCTTTCGTGCCATCCGATCAAAATCTGTACAGTCTGCGAAACCCATCAATCGCAAGATTTGGATGTCTCGCTGTTACTCCATTCCCAAATGATATTGTAAGGATGAACCAGTTCCCTGTCCTCGATGCGCTCCTCTTGCCGAGGCAATCTTTTGAAAAGAGCGATCTGCGAAGCGAACCCAGGTTCGCGGTCAGCAGAACCACCGACACCGCTAAACTCGACGCTGTAGTTGTGCCTCGAGGCCAAGTTCCTTGCCCACGAGCTGAATTGCTCTCTGGTCCACTCGAACTTGTGATCATGGTTGCGGAATCTACAAGACTCTGACTGCCCTTTCCCCTCCTGTGCCTCCTCTTGGCTTGGCAGGTCAGATTTCTGTAGTATGACGTTGTATTCATAGTTTGGTGTGGACACGATCAGAACACTGGGCCGAAACGAACTAAGCACGAGATCTCCAAATAAAGATGCCTGATCTTCCTCCATATGCTCAATCACCTGAAGCGTTTCAATGGTAAGTTTCAGATAAATAGTTACATCGAGCAACTGAATCTCCTACTAAGAAAAATACGTTTCTCTCTGCGTGTACTAGCATACTAATGTCCCAAGAGCAAAAGCACTTGAATCTTCAACACTGACGTATGTCGTATATTGTGAACATTCGGCAAACTCAACGACACACAGGTAATAATGCAACATAAAATCGTGAAACCAACTGAAATTAAAGTATCTGATGAGAGAATCTAAACTGTACCAACTATCTACCAGCCACAACCTTTTGTAAGTACTTGCAGCTACCAACTCACTCCTAATACCCATAGAACTAAAAGTAACACATCAGACGAACACAGTAACCCTGACTACATTAAAGACGCTGCTTCTGCCTCTGGCGGATGCAGTCAAGACCCCTTTCTTAAGTATTCAAGTACTGCTTAAGTGGCTCTGTTCCCTGAGGGCAAGCAACTTTCAGAGTTAGCAATGGACTGGATTTAAGTACTGGACCTTGTGCTCACCATTCACGTTCAGTTAATAGTGATACGAACTATGATAGCTAGGCAGAAACTTCAATCGCGAAAGGAGACTTGAAATTACTGGGGTTTCTAGGACTGGGAGTTCGAGGATCCATCTAGATGACAGTCATAAAGAGTAGTGAATCATGATTTCACTGGGTCTAATCATCCTCATTTCGTAATCCGTAAAAATATGGCCTCCTATGCAAGTTCACCACGATACTGTTCAAAAAATGTATAGCTGTTTTTGTAAATGAAGTTCACAAGTCATGCAATTCCCACGGCATGCTCATACACATTTAAACACAGAAATTCTAACCTCTTTATTTCTCATTCAATCTTTTACTGGTCTAAGAGTTATTTAAATGTGCAAAACATGATATGTGTGCACTGCAAGAACTTATAGGCATGTACAAATATACCTTTTTTTTCAGGGAACAACCATGTAAGATAAGAACTCACAAGTTGCATTACACAGGTCACTCACATAACTTGCAAAAATTCGTCACATTTATTAACAAGACATTTTATAGATACCGCATCATGTAACCTATTTGATAAGCAATTTATGTTAGCATTGAGAGATTTGACACAGTTGATAAACACGTCACCTTCATACCATCCAAGTCAGTAACAACCCTCAAATTGATCCATTTGATATTCCTATTTCAACTAAAATGATTATGACACAAACACCAATGCTAGCTTTAAGTTTCTAGTCCAAGGCTAAAACCAATTACATAAACATTTAATGTAAGAGGAGGCACTAATGAAACAATAGTAAAAGTCGAAGAAGGGAAAAATCAAGAAGGAAGAAAGTGTTATATCTGCTCAATTTTAGAAGAAAAAGGAAAGGTCAGGACGTAAGAATTTTCATTATGAATGGAAAAGATGAGACAAAGTTATGCATCTAAAGTCTAGAACAAATTAGGATGCAGATTATGTTTAAGAGAAACTTCTGTAAGAATGCAATACAGAGTCGAAATGGTCATCTTCCAGAACTGGTGTATGCAATCAAAAAATTATTTTATCTCGATTCCTGTGAAGAACATGCATCTTTGCATGGAGCTTTTTCAGTTGAACACTCCTCATCTCCACGCATTCAACTTCAACTAGCTTGTGGAAACAGAATAGGTCTTTGCAATGAGGAAATTAAACATCACTAAGTCATACCTCCATCATAAATACACAAGTGCATTACTTTGCATCATCAGCAACAGAAAAGATGGGCATGAAGTGCAGATAAAGTAAACAAACGTAGAAAATATTGAATTCAAACGTGAAGGCAACAGGAAAGACAACCATAGTTATAGAAGGAATTGCAGACACTAAAAAAATTGAACTCCACATTATCATGAGGAGAACAAAGAACTAAGTCATACCTCCAAGCAAGTGCCGATATCAAAACCACGCATACGAGAATCGAAGACAATGATTGAACCATAATAAAGTGTTGCAGACTCGATGCCTCTGCATGGCACGTCACCATCTAAACTTTTGCTTAACTTTGAGTGCAATACCTACATAATGGAAGATAAAAGACCCCCCAAAAGACAAGTTATCAACAAGAGAGTGAACAAGTGCCATCTTGTATGGTTAACCAATGAATAGAAATGCAACATTCTACTGTCCTCACTGAATTATTATATAAAACATATGACATAAAAAGTTCTGAAAATGAGAGGAAGCATTTCAATTGAAAGGTGCTGCAAAATCAGTTAGGTGCAACTTCCAGGATGGTACAATGGTTTGTAATGCAAGTGGAATTGACTGCATAATGGATGAAAAGAGACTTGTGGAAACTGGAGGAAACTTTTATAGTCATTTGGAGGGATAGGTTGCCAGAAATTAAACAGCCGCACACAGCAGCAGTGGCAGCATTGTACTTTTATGGATTGTGGACTGTTCCAATCTTTGTTACTTCTTGCTGGCAATTACAGAGGAATATTTGCAATGAAGAATTTGAATGGTCAGAGTTTTGTTATAATTTTAACAGGTCTAATTCAAGCATAAATGAAAAGCAAAACAAAAATTATGCACATGTTCAGTAGAAAGATGAATTCAAGTTGTATAATCATCAACTTCATAACAAACCTTGGAATTAAAAAAATTCTAATTAGAAAAGGTATTGAATCCTGTTTTAAATGACCATGAATCTGATCATTAGCCTATCTGAAACCACTTTAATCCATGTTGCTACCACTCAGAATTTTCTGGAACAGGAAAAGGCCCTTGGTACACACATGAAACAATGCATGATTGCACATCAGCAGCCCAAGTAGCAAGATAAGACTTTATGATGATGATCTAGATGACCAGAAGCACAACTTCACCTAAAAACGCATGAACAGATGCTTCAGAAAAAATTACAACTCTCAAGTTCTTAATTATGCAGAAGACAACAAAACAAAAGATCTGCATAGCTTAGCCTATATAATGAAAAAAAGGCCCACTTATTTATTGTTGGTTAAGTATCCATTCGGATTTCTCTTCATATGCTTTTGAAAATGACGAAAAAGACAAAGAATATAGTCTTCCTCAATGTGAATACATGAGCATGCAAATCCTAATTTTCTGCATCTCATAGTTGCAGATGCAAATCTACTAGACTTTTTCATCATGTAGATAATTAGAAGACCAAAGAACCATCGTGACATTTAGCAAATGATTCTAAATTCAGGACTCGAAAACTGGTTCAGTACCATCCTAAGTAGACTAGATTCTGCACAGTTTTATTTTATATTACTTTTTAGTGGATGTGAACGAAAGTAGGGTTATTCACAACATTCCTCTAATTTTTAAACAAGTGTCTTTGTAAGAGAAATCGAAAAGAAATGTGGTTTTAAATTCCAAAAGAAAAATGAAGAAACCTTTGCTGCACGACTAAGACTCTTGAGGGAGAGGTCAACGCCAACAATCTTTCTCAGTGAGGTTGGATAGTCCAACAGGGATTCCAGCAAACTTCCAGAGCCACAACCAAAATCAACCTGCAAAAGCAAACCAAGAAGCTAAATATCTACTGTCATTACAAAATTAGACAGTTTTGAGCTGAGACAATGTGAACTGAACAAGTACCAAAGTAGTTGCATCAGATTTCTTAATGTGTTCGACAGCATATTCAACCCGTTGCTTTGAAAGGGGAGGGCTAAAAAGGGCCTGCTCCATCCTGTCCTCCAGGGGCTCTGTTACCTTCAATAAGGTGATGCAGTATTCCAAGCGACACATATCTGTAACATCAAGAAAATTGGACAAAATGCAAGAACCAATCATTATCATATGAATAGCTCAATGAGGTGATGCAGTGTTCTGTGCTGCACATATCTGTAACAGCAAGAACATTTGACAAAATGCAAGACCCAATCATTATCATATGAAAAGCAGCAAAGGAGTGGACAATAATGCAACAGAATGAAGTTCAACTTACTTGTGTTAAACAGCTGCTTAGAATGAAAAACAGCTTCCAGTTGATTTTCTTAGAATTCAAAGGTTAATGAACTAAGTAAAACATATCTGAAGAATGAGATTCTTGTTCCAACGAAGCAATCATGAACCATGATGATGAAAAGAAAAGATATCATGCCAAGTGACATGACTACAAGTCAACCAGGCCGTTTTCATGAGATAAAAAGGAAGAGTAACTGACTTGAGTTAATTAATGAAAGTGCACTGGCAGAATCATTAGCAGCGGCCAAAATTAGCTCTTGGGAGGGCAAATCCACCAAGAAAAATGCAGACTGACCAACAGACATCTGAGCCACAGCTGTTTCAACATGAGGATTAACTGCTCTAGCCCCCAACTCAAATTCAAGCTCATAAGCGCTTTCAATAAGTTCCTTTGTATCCCCAACTTCTGTCACCAAACATGCTGAATAACATATGCATGCCAAGGACCCATTAGATGGAAAGATGCCTGATTCTGGCCCTTCTATCCTTAACAGATAATTTTCACGTTCTCCTGTGGCTTGTGGAACATCAACACAATTGTTGGCTTTAATTGTTCTTTGCTGGTTGAGGTACATGGCTAAGCAGAACTTAAATTCCCTAAAAAAATGTTGGGAATTAAACTTTACGTCCAGTGCATCAGCTAATGAATTAAGCTTCTCCAACGGCATATTAAAATCCTGAAAATATGAACTCAACCAGGAGAGAACTTTCAGAGAAGCATTCTGGATACAATCAGTCTCCTTCCTGCAAGAATCTTTAGGAGAACACTGCAATATCAGATCCTGTAGCTTTGACAATACTTTTACTTCACATCTGAATTCACTCATTGATTCCAAATTTTCATCATCGCCGTGATTAGCAGCATTTTCATTTGTGTGCCCTGTGTCCTCCGTCAATTCTGTAACTTTCAGCTTCTTTTGTGATCCGGACAAGTCAGACAGTGCTTTTACAGGATATCTTGAAATAGTGAAGACAGGTTCAGACAATCGATGCTGACGACAGAATGTACAGAGAATTTCCCTTGGGAAAGCACCCCTCCAGTTACTTTTTATTGTGAAAACAACTGGCAACTCTGCAGCAATTGTTGACTCTCTAGACAATTTGTAAGGTCCACTCGGTGTCTTATAAATGAGCATTCTGCACAAGCAGTTACAAAATGGATTGCATAAGCATTTGGGAGTTACAGAGAATGAATAATGCAAGTTTCATGATACTCTAGAAGCTATTTGCCCCAACTTAGGAAAAGTGTGAAAATACTTCTCAACCTTTTTTCGCATTACAACTAAAACTGTCTAAAATTGTTTTGGCAAAAAAAATCTTGCCCATCCAAAGTACCTGTAATATGTCTTCAAGAATACATCTTCGTGAAAAAGGTCTTTGGACTTCCATGTATATCCAATTGATGCCATAATTGCACCACCATATACCTCTTGACCAGCTAAATAACTAGCCCTAGCATTCATAGAGCCTTCAAAAATATCAGGTTTCTTTCCATCCAGTTCTGATGATGGCTCCACAAACTGCAAGTCAGACGCAACAAAATACAATCTTGTCTCGGAAGAAGATTTTCCTATGGGACTGTCCACCAGAAAATATACAAATTCAGTAGATCAAGAATTAGCGTGGGCAGGGAGTAAGGGATAAGTAGATTGAACTTACCGTGAGACTAGGATCTTAGAAGCATCAAGTAGACCAAGCTTTTGTGCAATGATATCCAGGTAGTACGCGGACGAGGAAACATTTAAAGTTACAGGCTTGATATCCTCATTCAATGAACTTGGAATCAATAAGGCCTGAACGCATACACAACCAAGGGTGCAAGATTGTTCAAGTAATAATGGCTCTATAACCTCAGGAGGGTACGGATTTTGCCTCCGAATCCAAAGCTGTCCTTCAGTAGCAGTAATCAGGGTAGGTAACGTTGCAGCAGCTTGCAGAACAAAAGAAATTACCAAACAGGGATTTGACTCCACCTTAGGATCAATTAGTTTACATAAACTACTGATCTTCCCATCATAAACAGCAATCACAGAAACAGGGACTGAACCGTAAAGATCGCCTTCTCGGCTTAAAGCAGCTTTAAAGTGACAACTCAGCGGATGTTGAGATGCAAGGAACTGTAACATAATGAACAGCTTGTCAAATGTGTGTACTTGGTGCCAAGAATGAGCAAAAAAGTTCCACAGCCAGATAAATGAAGTTGTAGAAAAAAACATGCATACTACCAGTTGAATTTAGGACAATTGCCCCCCTAACCCACCATCCCCACCATTCTTAACGTGATTAATCTAGAAGGACAATCATGACCCAAAAAAAAAAAAACTTAGAAGGACAATCGGTTCTTTTCCTTTTCCTAGTTAAAAACAGCCCAACAATGAAACAGCAATAACATTCATTATGCAACTAAAATTACGGCTCCAAGCTCAAATGGTTGCTAATGATCAGCAAAAACACAAAATCTTCAGATAATATAAAGGCGGCAAAGAGATTAAATAGACAATGTAGATCATGTACAAGAAGCTATTCCAAACATGTTTTTAATGCAACAATGCTGAAATGACATATTGCCATCTTCTAATCAGCTTATTTGACGCATTACTGCATCCTTGATAAGTTACAAACCTCATTTGAGAACAAATATGCAACCCGAGTAACTAAATCTTCCCCTGCATCATCTACATTGGGCGTGTGCATTAAGGGATGAATACCCAACTGCAGAACAAGACACAAACAAATTAGAAAAGAATTCACATAAGAAGAGACTAATCTAAATAGCAGTAAATCTCAAACAGAAAGCATAGTTAAAAAAGTAAAAGGTAAATCAGAACTCATTTATCCCACTTATATGAAAACTTCGGCCAAAGCCATGGCTCTCAAATATCTAGGTAGGACACTCCACCACTACCCAAACAACACATTGTTGGCAAACCCATTCCCAATGCCCATGCTACACTCAACTCAACTTTGTAAGACAAAGTTAACAAACTTCATGATCACCTTTAGACAACTAGTCAAATAGCAAACTTCATGATCGAACTTAGACAACTAGTCAGATGATGGTGCATATATTCCACAAGACAAACTAATTTGACGGATGGCAACTAAATTGTTGGTTGGCCACTAATCAACTGTTTCAGCTAATGTTCCAAAGAAAGGATCTCCCTCGTATTGAGGAACAGTGCAAAGTCTAATCATAATTTCATGTCTGAGTGTTAAATGAAATCAATGATTTCTAGGGATTTAAGCTCCTCTTTTTCATAAATACACTTAACAACTGGATATTGACATCCTGAGAATGATGATTAACTCAGTCGATGCAATTAGGAGTCCTTTACTCTGTCTCTGGATTTCAGTATCTTTCTGGGCCCATATATCTAGACCATAGTTCATGGAAATAATCACATCTTTAGACCATAATTTGCATTCCATTACAATGTACCGAAAACCCAAAAGTTTGTACCAGGATCATTCCCAACGCAAACCAAATTATACTTTGCAATGCTTCCTCAGATTATTTATCTCTAGACAAAATGGTACAGAACAGGGGTACTCTTAAGAGCAAATTTTATCCACATTGATCTCCATTGCAAAACCAGATGCAGGAGTGGTAATGACATCCAGTTTCAAATAGCAACCCAACAGAATTCTGTTACTACATATAAAGCATATTGAAAGAATACACTCAACATACATATCTAGATGAATGTATTTTTGAAGGAGTAGTTCATAGAACAGCTATTCAAAACGGAAATTGCTGGTGGAGGGAAACTAAGGGATGAAAGCTAGCACACTTTACACCCACCAGAGACAATAACAGAAATGAACAATCCACGCAGATTCCCAAAACAATTCATTATAACAAGAGAAACTATAATCCCAACATAATCTCATTGAAATAAAACAAACAAATATTGCATATAGCGATAAACAAGGATTATATTTAAAGCTCGACCACACTTAGCATTATACTTCACACTGAACATAAAACGCCCACATTGTAAAGTAGCGGGAGGCAATTGCAGACAATGTGATCAAAGGAGAAATAGTAGTGCGAAATGGACAACCTTCTGAATAGCCATCTCGGCAGCGGCTTGCTCGGCGTCCTTCTTCTTCTTGAAAGTTCCAGAGACAATGGAAATTTCAGGAAGGTTCAGCCGACAACGAAAGAGACTAGGGCCCTTCTGTGGGATGTACAGTCCAGGACACCCATTCTGAGCAGACTCCTGGACTTCCTCCACTTCATACGAAGCTCTGCTTCCATATTTCTGGTATATAACAGCTTTCGGCGTGATCGTCGTCTTCCTCGCCTCCGGAGCTGCGTCGCCAGAGGTCCCCATGCAATAAACTCCTGCACTCGGAACGCGATGGCACCATGAGCGATTCGCACAAAAAACGATACGCAGAGAAACGACTCGCGCCGCGATCAAGCGCCGACATCGAGCCCGCCGACTCTCCTCCGCCGACATATTCAGAAAAACCGAACACGAAACTCGATTCTCCGACGAAGCGACGCACGAAAACAGCGAGAATTGCGGAGAAAGCTCTCGATTGTCTCCGGCAACGTCCGGCGGGCGGCTCCGCGGAACCGTCGCGACGAACCGTTCCGGACCGGAAATAGCGTATCCGCTCGAGTTCACGAGCGGCGGAGAAAGCCTAACGGAGCATCGGCTCGAGAAACGGCGCGGAAGAAGACGCCAAACGAGAAGGTTCCGACTGCCGTTTGAAGCGGGCGGGCGAGCGAGAGAGAGAGAGAGAGAGAGAGAGAGAGAGAGAGAGAGAGTCGTTTCTACCTTTGCGATTACGGGGGAATGCGCATGGAGGCACTTCCCCGGAGGCCGGCGGCTATCGAATCGGTCGGCGGCGGCGGGCGGCGGGCGGCGGGCGGCGGGCGGAGAATTCGGCACCGTGGCGGCAGCGTGACTCTGGCTGTTGAGAGTCCAGGGAGAAGGAAAGGACTAAGGAGGAGTGTTCCCTTTTTATTTTGTTTTATTTATTTATTTAGATTTTAAATTTAATTGGGGGGCGGTTCGTTGAGAGAGGAGGGGGACGGGTGCGTCTCCGACGCGGAAGACGCGCGTGGTGGCCAAGCACCTTCGGGCTGAAGGTCTTTTTTTTCCTGCAAAAGGAGAAGGAAGTCGCGTCGTGGGCCCCACGCGACGCGCCGCTTTATTTGGATTCTTTTTCTCATATCTTATTCTGATCCGTTCCGTTGCGTTTTTAATTTTTGAACTTATTAATGAAGTTACATAATGAATGATCTTTGGAAAATTATCTGTAAAATTGGAAATAATAGATACGTAAAGAATTTGTGTGTTTACCAGTTTTATCGGAAAATTGTTAGGATTTTGCAGAAATTAATGACACGAGGAATTTGTATTGACCACGTTCTTTGTTAAGCTTGCGAATAAAAATATTCAATTACCTACGATATTCTTGAAAATTTTGGGACATCGCTCGTTAAAAATTGATAATTGAGATCATGGGTGCCGCTGATAACTACTTTACGTGAAAATAAATCCTTGTTTTCTTGCTCAATAAGTTTGAAAATATAAAAATGACTCAATTAAATAGCAAATCAATATCACATCGGCGAACATAATTTTGGCCCAAATCCAATCACTATGAAACTCGATTCATCAACGCGATTAGTGTAAAGCGCATAAAAATTTATAATTCCTTGACTAATGCAAAAAAATGAGGAAAAAGAATGATTTGGAAAACATATTTTTTAAGAGAAAGTAAAATTATAAATAGCTCCAATCCTTCGACAGAACTTATGACCCCCAAAAAAAAAAAAAATCATTGGATTGAATTAACAATTGGATAAGTTAGTAGATTGATGAAATAAGAAACGAATGATGTGGAAGAAAAAGAAATCTCAAATTCCTTTTACTAAACTTATTATTAAATTATTAGTCATCTGACATAAAAAAGAATGACGTGGCAAATAATAATTTTAGAAATTTAAATAATCAATAACCGTTATCAAAATCAGCTACAGATTTTAGAGATTGCAACACTATTAAAATTAGACGAGAACAAAAATGCACACTAATTAGAAATCAACTAGTATTCGAAAAACGCATGTAAATCGGAATTGGACAAAAATGTATATCTGTAAAAAATTTACTCTAGGGTTTTACTCTTAAGTTCATCTTCATGCAATTCAAACACCAGAAACTAAGCTCCGGCCCTCAAACTCCATGAGCGATGCCCTCCGATTTCTAAGGCTGCACAAGATAAAATTTATACTTCTCTATTTCTCTATTTCTCGGAATAGAAATCCGTTTGGTAACGCAATTTAATTTTTCTATTTTTGG
Organism: Eucalyptus sp. ANBG9806169; assembly: GCA_014182395.1. Lineage (NCBI taxonomy): Eukaryota > Viridiplantae > Streptophyta > Magnoliopsida > Myrtales > Myrtaceae > Eucalyptus > Eucalyptus sp. ANBG9806169. Next base: position 21,518,155 of record CM024577.1, on the reverse strand, counting down.
AATAGATTTCTATTCCAAAAATTGATTTGAAGAAGAAATCAGAAGCTAAAATTTTTTAGCTATTCAATTTCTGAAATAGAATGATGAAATCAATTTCTGACCATAAATCAATTTTTATTCCAGAAATTTTGTCTTACACACCCTAAGCTCCACGAAGCATGAGCAACAACCATCTCTTCAACCACTACCATTGGATTTTAGACATTTATTTTGAGAATGGTTGATTTTTTTTTTTTTTTTTGTCGAAAAATTGGTGGTTTGATTACTAGGTGTTAGACTTGAGATTGTTAATTTGGATAAGATATTACTTTGATCAAGAAAAATCGGGTTAAATTTCTAATTTCTGAAATGTTCATTGTCCTTCTTTGTGGGTTCTAATTTTTCAGTTTTCTTTTTCTTTTTTTTTTTGTTGGGAAATTGGCTTACCCGGCGCGTTTGAAACGTTAGTAGGAACGTGGGAGTAGGTGAAGGTGAGGGTGGGGCTTCAATGCTACCCTCCTACGTGTATGGTGAATTTTGTTGTCAATCTACCCATTTTAATGTATCAAAGATTTTACAATCAATATTATTTTCTTCAAAAAGGCAACATGCGATGGATGTAAGTTGACCCACGAAAAAATTTGTTTTTCACCTAGAAAATTCCATCTAGGACGGATTGAGAACACAATGGACAAAATCCTGAAATCTCTAAAATTCACCTCGAGGTTCTCTCATTATCAAATTAATACGTTTGTATCATATTTACCCAAAAAAATCTCAAATTGATCACAATTTGGAGTGAATTTGATAGGGGTGTGGCAATCTAGAATAAATGTGGCATAAATATACTAGATTTGGATTTTTTTATGGCACAAAAATTAGTTTGAAGTAAATGTGACATGATAAAACAATTCAAGGGTTTTTGTGACAAAAAATTAGTTTAGAATAAATGTGGCATGAATACGCCTATTTACTATTTTTGGTGATATTAGTGGTTTGTATTTTCAATGATCCCACTAATATCCCATCAAGTTCTCATGTTTGGTCGCCTAAATTTATTGATCAGATAAAATAACATCGGATCCCAAAAAACATGATGAAATTTCTTATGTCTAATAGACAAGGCAAGTAAAGGATGAAATATCCTACCCCTTATAATGTTTATCACTTTGACAAAAGAAATCATGCTTATCATGTGTAACAAAAGAAATAATGCTTATCACATGTGTATATATATATTTTAAATTTTTTTCTCATATTTAACAAAAAGGAATAATATCCATTGTCATGCCAGGGCGTAGTAAAGGGTTCAAACCATATTTAAGAAGAAGGAATAATATCCATTGTCATTGTCATGCCAGGGCGTAGTAAAGGGTTCGCCTCTGAGAAGGTGGTCACCTCTTTGAGGAAGCGACTCCTCGATTTGTTATACAAGGTACCCCTGTGCTTTCTGCTTTTATATATGCTGCCACGTGTCAAGGGATTTCATTAGGAAATACTAAAGACATTTTATAATTTATTTAGGAAGAAGATAACAGCTCGATTAAATTGGCGGAATGAGCCTCATTCGAAGGGGGTAATAGACATTGATTCTATGAATGAGCTTATAGCTCAAATTATGTTGCAAATAAACATTTATGAGGGATCTAGTTGAAAATATTAATAAGAAAAGGTCAACATAAGAAGGAGCTTAATTGCTCGATTAGCTAGGAGGAAAATGCTAATAAGGAAAAACTTCGGTATGAGATTCATCACCAATGCTTCGATTTTATGTATAGAGGTTGATCTAGAACTGTTTTAGATCCCTGGTTGGAGGGATTCGGAGAGAATGGAATGGGATAATAAGGGCGATTCGAATAATAATCTAGATCTGTCAAATGAATAGGTCGGGTTGAAATCAGAAAGGTCAAAAATAGATAAACTCAAATCGACCGATTTAATTGATATTGACCCATTTTCTCTAAATTTTGCCATGCTTTCCTTTTGTTTCACGCTAGCTAAATGATAATAAAAAAATAAAAAATTGGGTACATGCGTGCTTGCAGTGCCCACTAGAACTTGCTTTTTCCAAAAGAAGGTAAAGTGGCGTTCGATAAAGAACCAGCTACTACTTTATACACCTTGCCACCATCCGAAACCTTTGATCAGAATGCGCCAAAAGATGGAACTATGTCAGATCCATTTTTTAGTTGGTATTTGTTTTTTACGGCCTGAATTAGCTTGGTTGTAAAATTGGAGTGACCCATTTTAAGCTCAATCCGGCAAAATGTGAGTGGTAATATGGATCGGCAAACCCATTCTTGTCACTACAATTCATTGGCTTTAAGGAGAGAAAGAGAAAAGACAAATGGTTTACTATGAATTCCAAAAAAAAAAAAAAAAAAACAGAGTGATCAGGACAAAAAATCAATGTCCTCAATTTCTCATCTCTTCTAATCACCCTTACGAAACGTTATGCGTCAATCGATCTATTGTTTTCTTTTCCTTGATAACTGAAATCCTTGTCTTCTTTCTCAAATCATTCTATTCAAATGGAATGGCGTCCTTACGAACATATTCGTTGAGAAGTAACGTTTTGTTTTGAGTGTCGCATATTAAGGCTCATGATGCAAATTAGTTTGTTCTTAATGCGTCTCCTTTTATTCTTTTTTTTTTTTTGGTTGCTCATTTCTTTGATTTTTTAGATTATTGAAAAGATAATTCATTCTCCTGTGGTAATAAACTAGAATTTCCTATACCAAACTCGTTGCGTTATTCTTGCTGCACTGGGAAATGGCCCAGGCCAGACAACAGAAAAAAAGGTCACTAATGTACAGCCAGAATATATTCTGATCTGGAAGGGGCCAACAAAAGTCAGAACCACCAATAACTTGTGAAACCTTGCAGTCCAAACTCAGGCCAGATTCATCAACAACGCTCTCAGGCAATTGATCCTACAAACGGACAAAAGGATGCCAAGAGTCATACCACATAATATTCAAAAGTAAAAAGATAGTAAAGTTGTATTTATTTCACGAAAAATAATGTCTTTGACTATTGTAACTTTCGGGTGGTTGTCCAATCATCTTGGGTGGGCCGGTCACCTCTCCAGGACTTTTGGCTGCGTTTGGGAAGGACTTTGCAAGGTCCTTTGGACCTCCAAAGCCCTTGGGCAAATGGGTTGGTGCCAAGAATTTTTTGGCCCATTTCGGAAATGCTTGCCTTTGTAAAGGCCCTCAGCCAAGGCTGCCTCTCCCTTGCTTTGGCTTTCTAGCATTCTTGGCATGCAACAGTGGAGGGCTAAAAAAACATTTTCTTCCCAAATTATCCCCATTGATTTTTCGTTTTTCCGGTTTCGCCCTCACTATTCATCGTCTTCTTCTTCTTCTTGGGCGAGCGGTCACCGGCGACGGTCTTCTTCTTCTTCTTTCGCGAGCCTGTCGCCGGCGAAGGTCTTCTTCTTCTTCTTCCACAGTACGCCGCCGACCGTCGTCGGGGTGGCGCGACCGCCGTGCCATTTGGTTGCGGCGAGGTCCGGGTCGCCGCGACCCGATCCGGGGCGGCGGGTCGCGCCACCCCCGATCCGGGTCGCGCGACCTCGCCGCCCGGATCCGGGTCGTGGCGGCGTCGCGCGACCTCCCCGCGACCTCGCCGCCCCAGATTCGGGGCGGCGAGGTCGCGCGACCCCGCCGCGACCTAGATCCGAGGGCGGCGAGGTCCTCCCGCGACCTCGACGCCCGGATCTAGTTCGCCGGAGGTCGAGGCGGCGCCGCGCGACCCGCCGCCCGGCATCCGGGTCGCCCGGAGGTCGAGGCGGCGTCGCGCGACCTCGCCGCCCTAGATCCGGGTCGCCGGAGGTCGCGGCGGCGTCGTGCGACCTCGAGCGGCCTTTGCCGGTGGTCTTCGGGGGGTTGGCGGGGTCGCCGGACGTCGCCGGAGATCGCCGGCGCGCCGCCCGCCCTGCCGCCAATTTTTTTAATTTTCTTTTAATATTTTTTTTTTTATCACAAAAGTCCTTTACAAAGTAAAATTCCCCCAAACACCATTTTACTCCAAGTTGCTTCACAAAAGCTTTCAAATTACAATTTACCAAACACCATTTGCATTTTGGAAAACACCTTTAACTCAAAGGTCTTTGCATTTTCCCAAAGACTTTCCCCAAAAGTCTTCCCAAACGCACCTTGTCAGAATTTTAAAAGGATCGCCAAAGGCTAAATAAATGTCACTCAAGCCACCTTTTGTGGTGTTCCCACGAGTGATGCTGAAAGTTTCAAATCTCAATATCTCTTAAAAATTAAATACGCATGACAAAATTTCTAGAATAAAAATCAATTTCTAACCATAAATTCATTTCTCAATTTCTATTCCATGAACGAGTTTCTCAGCGAAAGAAACGCGTTTAATAACAATTTAGAATTATATTTCTAGAGTAAAAATTTGTATGATAAGAGAATAAAATTTCTATTTCTAGGAGCGGCGACAGCTGACATTCGGTGGTTAGAGTCTGACGTCCAATGATGGCGTTCGACGTTTGGCGATCGACGGCGGGTGGTCAAAGTCCGACGTCTGGCGGTTGACATCCGAAGTCTAACGTCCGGTGTCCGATGTTCGGAGGCCGGCGACCAATGGCTAGTGGCGGGTGGCCAAGCTAAAGTCCGGTGGCCGACGACGAGGGGCCAACGCCTAGAGTCCGGCAACGGGTGGCCAACGACTGGAGTTCGGTGGCCAACGACCAGCGGTTAGCGGCGGGTGGCCAATGGCCAAAGTCCGACGATCAACATCCGACCGCTGGTGGTGACCAATGGGCGGTTGGCGGGGGATGTTTGATGGTCGGTGGTGGGCCTCCGGTGTCTAGTGGTTGGCGATGAGCAACCAACGACCGACGGGCATCCAACATCCGACGACCGATGGTCGATGACAAGCGGCTGGAGTCCGATGGTTGACAATCGGCGTTCAGTGGCCGGCGGTCGGTGGCGAGCAACTGATGGCTGAGGTCAATAGCGGGTAGCCGGCGACTGGCGACAGGCGTTCAACATCCCACGGGTAGCGGATGGGCGATGGACGATGACGAGAGTGAACGATGAAGAAAGTTTTTATTTCTCATTTCTGTTCCAGAAATAGAAAAGTTAAAAATTTTAACTTATAATTTTTACTCCAAATCTATTTCTGGAATAGAAATTTGTTCCAGAAATAGAAAAATGAAATTGCAATACCAAACGGATTTCTGTCCCAAACCTGTTCCGGGGAATAGAGAAACAGAAAAATAGATAAATAGAAACGTTGTCATGCTCTAATTTTACAGCCCGAATTAGCTTGATTGTAAAATTGGAGTGACCCATTTTAAGCTCAATCCGGCAAAATGTGAGTGGTAATATGGATCAGCAAATCCATTCTTGTCACTACAATTCATTGGCTTTAAGGAGAGAAAGAGAAAAGACAAATGGTTTAGTATGAATTCCAAAAAAAAAAAAAAAAAATAGAGTAATTGGGACAAAAAATCAATGTCCTCAGTTTCTCATCTCTTCTAATCACCCTTACGAAACGTTATGCGTCAATCGATCTATCATTTTCTTTTCCTTGATAACTTAAATCCTTGTCTTCTTTCTCAAGTCACTCTATCCAAATGGAATCGCATCCTTCCGAACATGCTCGTGCAGAAGCAGCATTTTGTTTTGAGTGTCGCATGTCAAGGCTAATGATGCAAATTAGTTTGTTGTTAATTCGTCTCCTTTTATTCTTTTTTTTTTGTTGTTGCTCATTTCTTTAATTTTTTAGATTATTGAAAAGATCATTCATTTTCCTGTGCTAATAAACTAGAATTTCCTATACCAAACTCGTTGCGTTATTCTTGCTGCACCGAGAAATGCCCCAGGCTAGAAAACAGAAAAAAGATCACTAATGTACAGTCAGAATATATTCCGATCTGGAAGGGGCCAACAAGAGTCAAAACCACTAATAACTTGTGAAACCTTGCAGTCCAAACTCAGGCCAGATTCATCAACGACCCTCTCAGGAAATTGATCCTACAAACGGACAAAAGGATGCCAAGGGTCATTCCACAAAATATACAAATATAAAAAAAAGAGTAAAACTCCGTTTATTTCGCGGAAAATAATGTCTTTAACTATTACAACTTTCAGGCGCTTGCCCAATCATCTTGGGTGGGTCGGTCACCTCTCCAAGACTTTTGTAAGCATTTTAAAAGGATCGCCAATGGCTAAATAAATGTCACTCAAACCACCTTTTGTGGTATTCCCACGAGTGATGCTGAAAGCTTCAAATCTCAATATCTCTTAAAAATTAAGTCTAACTTGAGCAGATACTAAAAAATCATTAGCAAGCTATTTATGTAATTGTCAAAATCCATATGGTCAATGATAGAGAGGGCTTTCGCATTGGAGATCCTCACATGGGGCTAGGCGAGGGTTGTAGGCTTTGTTCGACGATGAGAACATTTTTCATTCATAAAAAGGAGATTGCATCGCAAGCCACACAATTTGATCAGCTTTTTTCAAATCAAGCATATCGCGCCTTCCCTGTTTTAACTGAAAAATTATAACTATCGTTAAGAATTTCTGAGTTTGGTTGGGTAAAGTGTATGGATTTAAAATCGTTTGAAGTTGAAAGCTGAGGGGATAAAATGTTTTTTCCCCGAAGAAAGTAATCATGAACATGCTCAAATTCTACTAATTCGGTCAACTTTGGATAGGCGTCAGTGTCGCATGTTGCGGGAGTTCACTACCTCATCGGATTCTTTCACATGTTAATAATTATGCAATAATCGGGGAAATGTTAGCGATAATGAAACGATAATGAATTTGTCCCCAAAGAAAAGCAAAATGAATTGAAAGAAAAATAAATAAATAATTTTAAATGAAGGATGAGACCCACAATAGATAATTTGATCAATTTAAGGCGGTAGAGGTGTCAGAAGCTAAAAATGAAGTGCATGTTTGGAGTCCTTCTATGTAAAGTGTATCGGAAACCGAAATCATTTAAAAGATGATAATAAAAATAATAAAAATTATCTATGATCCACTTAATTGGAAACTAATTCATAAAAACATATAAGTGACAAGTCTGTAACTTCTAATATATGAATAAAATGAACATAGATGCTCTTTTCCTCAATTGTTTTTCTGTGACACCAAATGGTCATTGTGGGACCGAGGTTACTCATGCATTTTCTCATAGATAAGAGGCTGGTTCGTTAGATGCGAATGTGATCCGGATTGGTGGATTGAAAGACATGGAGTTGGCAAGAGATGGGGCTTCTCACATAAAGTGAATGGCCCCTTTTCTTGAATAAATAAATAAATAAACCTAATCTTCAATTTGGAAATTTTGGAGATTTGGTTATTAGGGTTAAATTGGGGAAATTTAGAATATGTTTCAATAATTTGGGAATAAATTGCCCATAGCTAAGGCACGGATAAATGCATGTAAAATGCACGTACAATTTTTTTATTTTTTACGTTTGGAGTTTTTTTCTTTAAGTGTATCCGAAATCATTTAAAAGAGTTCATTGATATGAAAATAAAAATGAAAATAATTTTATCTATGATCCACTGAATTTAAAATTTGCCGGAAAAAAAGGATAAGTGAAAAATCATACAAGCTCTAACTTATTAGTAAAATGAACACGGATCCTCTTTTTCCTATAACACCAATATCATGTGACTAAATTTATCTGTGTATTTTCTCATAAATAGATGCAAATTGTAATCAGAACAATCCAAACAATCAAAACGAATCCAAAATTTATACACTTCGGAAAAGCATATATTCAGGAGAACTCTTTCAAATCAACTTATCAAGTTCATTGATCACATTGCATCGCTCCTCTAAGTTCCCATGATGATGTTCAGAAAATGGGAATTTAATCAACAAAGGGCGCTCCCCCCTCCTAAAAAAAGAAGAAGAAGAAGAAGAAAAATAAGAAGATAGAATTCAAAAGGTTTGGTGCATTAGAGGAAAAAATAAGCCTCCGATATGGATTAAGGGAAGAGGTCCAACTGTTTATTTCATCAATGTAATGTACTGAATTCGGATTTTTGACTACAATAATCAGGCTCAAACGGATCGCGGGCTATGATGGGATATGCACTTCTAGTGGCAAATGTTTTAACATCTTTCTCATTTGCTGAGACAGGACACAGGATCTACAATTCATATCGTAAGGTTTATTTGTTGCGCAGAAAACCTGAGAGTAATTTGATTGTTACTATTACTGTTGCTCCAATCTGTGGCCGTTGCAGGAAGGAGCAGCCTTACTTTTTAGTTTTTATTAATTATTTCCTTTGTTTGTTTGGGTTAATGAGTGCTATAAGGTGGTCGTTTTGCTAGGGAGTAGGGAGGAATCCTACTATATGCCATGTGAAATTGGTTCGCTATGTGAGCCTGAAGGTAGAAAGATCCATTTACTTAAATCTTTTGCTCATGCTAAGTTGTTGGTCCTCTGTTTACTAGGTAAAACATGATTAAATAATAAATATGATTATTCCCATCTACGTCGCTCAAATGGAGGCTCGTTTTTTTTTTTTTTTTTTTTTTTTGGTCGGAATAAAAACATTCATATTACTAGAAAGTGAAATTACAACCAGTGGCCAAAGCATCCGTAGTGAGAATATCAAGTAAAGCAACAGGGGGTTGAAAACGCCAGTGTTGCGCCGAATTGGTTGAGTGATGGGCCTTTGCGGCCCAGTCAGCGGCCCGGTTCGTTTCTCGCAAACAGTGAGTTAGGGTTAGATCGATGAAGCAGGGAATCAGGTGGAGTGCCTCCTCGACGATCGGCCGTAGCTCCCAGCGAGGTGATCTACCATGGCGCATCGCTTCAACAAGTGGAAAGCAGTCCGTTTCTATCACCAGAGAGTTGCGCTGAAGGTCCTCTCGCAGGAGATGGTGCAGGGTGCTGGTGAACGCGGTGATCTCTGTTTCCATAGCCGAGTACGAGGGAAATGCCATAGAGTATCCATCCACAAGGCAGCCACGATGATCTCTACCTATACAGGCCATCTTGCCCTCATTGCCGCCCGGTTGGAAAGCACCGTCGATATTATACTTCAGAGTTCCAGAGTTTGGAGGTCGCCACAGATGCGCAAGGTTGATATGTGGGACTCTGGATCGGGCGCCAGTAGCCGCAGGGGAGAGGAAAGAGCGCGTCTGGGTAAGAGCCAAATCGATCACCCGTCGCGGATCGGGCGGCCGGTTGCGGAAGATTGCGTCATTTCGCATTCTCCACATCTGCCACAGTACATTGGCAGTGATCTCCAATCCATGTAAAGTTTTAGGCGTGGCCGCAATGGCTGTGATCCATTGAGCAAAGCGTTGAGTATGCGGAGGTGGTATTCCTCTATTGATATGTTGATGCGTCCATACAGTGTGAGTCCACGGACAATGCCAAAACAGATGTTCAATGCTCTCTGGGTTCTGCTGGTGACACAGCGGGCAATAAGGGTCAGAGGCGATATGGCGATGAAAGAGATTTACCTTTGTGGCAATCGCATTCTGGCACACGGCCCAGGTAAAGACTTTAATTTTTGGTGCCGTTTGCATTGACCAAATTCGCCACCATAGAGACTTAGGGTGCTGCGATGAAGATGAGGCTATATTCTTGTTGCCATTGTTTGCTGCCTTACTAATAGTGTGATAGCAACTTTTAACTGTAAAGTCGCCTTGCGGCGTTGCCGTCCAAATGAGACGATCTGGAATGGGTAGAGACCGTATTGGTAGTTGAATGATCTGTGCTGTGAGTTCGTCGCCTAGCAGAGGGCGAATAAGATGTTGTTTCCAAGTCTGTTGTGTCGAGTCTAGCAAATCCCCCACCAAGAGTGGATCATTTCTGTTAGAGGGTCCATGTAGGGTGCCCATAGGAAGCCAGCGATCACCCCTAATTCGGATAGTCTTCCCGTCGCCCACTGACCAACATAAAGAAGAATAGATTGTATCTCTGCCCTTTAGTAAACTCTTCCAGCCCCATGAGGAGCGAGCTGTGGACTGTATATGGAGGAAACTTGTTGTAGGAAAATATAACCCTTTGAACAATTGACTCCATAAAGTAAGAGGCTGTTGCAATAGACGCCAAGCCTGTTTACCGAGCATAGCATCATTAAAGGCGATTAAATCGCGAAAGCCTAAACCACCAGAATCCTTACTTGCCTTCAACAAGTCCCAATTTTGCCAGTGGATGCCCCTTCTATTCTAATCAGTTTTCCACTAGAATCGTGCAATACTCTTCTCGATAGATTGGCAAAGCGATAGAGGAAACTTAAAGATAGACATCGCATACTGTGGGATCGCCTGCACAACAGATTTAATAAGGACTTCCTTTCCACCTTTTGAGATAAGCTTCCCCTTCCATCCCTCCAACTTGTTGTATACACGGGCCATGATCCATGATAGCATTTCCTTTTTTGATCGACCCCATTCAGAAGGTAAACCCAGATATTTACCACACCTAGTCAACAGTGGGATTCTTAGTTCTGCCGACAGATTAGCTTGCAGTTGAGGGGGGCATTGGCTACTAAAAAGGATACCCGATTTGTTACGATTCACCTCCTGACCTGTTGCCTGACAATACTGGTTTAAAATAGCGCCCAGGTTCTGACATTCCCGTAAAGTCCCCTCTAAAAAGAAGATAGCGTCATCGGCAAAGAAAATGTGGGATAGGGTCGGACACCATCTATTAAACTTGATACCTTTAAGGTGGCCGATGCTAACAGCTTGAGTAATCAAGGTCGATAAGACATTGGCCATTAAAATAAACAAGTATGGAGATAGAGGGTCACCCTGTTTGAGGCCTCGCGTAGGGGAAAAATAGGGAAGAGCCTCGCCATTGAACTTGATACTGAAAGAGGTAGTGGATAGACACTGCATTATCCATTGAACCCAGGTGGAATGGAAACCCAAAGTGAGAAGATAGGCTCGAATAAAATCCCATTCAACTTTATCGTAGGCCTTGTGCATGTCAATCTTGAGAATGACATGAAATTTCCGCCGTCTTTTCCTAGTTTTGAACTGGTGAAGGGCTTCCTGTACTATCAATATATTGTCTTGGATCTGTCGCCCACTGACAAAAGCTGACTGTTCCTTTGAAATTAGAGAATCCATCCACTTCTTGAGTCGATTGGCAAGCAATTTAGAGCACAGCGCTCTCAACATGGAGTCGTGCTAAATTCTCTAATGGCCGTACCAAAATCATTACACTCCAACACCATTTACAGCACATGACGAATTAGCGGCACTTAAATTATCAACGGGCGGAAGCTTGCAAAATCAAGGAAGAAATCACCAGGACTTGGCAGAAGGAAGAACATTATTGGGCAATGAGATCAAGAGTGCACTGGTTGAAATGTGGTGATAAGAATACTCGGTTTTTCCATGCATCTACAGTCCAGCGACGAAGTCGCAACCGGATTACGACCCTTCTAGACGAGAACCAGCAATGGGTTCATGATCCCAGCGCCCTCCGAGGTATGACAACCACTTTTTTATTAAAGCTATATACTACTCGGGGGGCACGGGATTATGGTCCTGTCCTTGCACTATGTCCACAGCTAGTCAGTGATGAAATGAATGAACAGTTGATCGCCATGGCTACTTTGGAAGAGCTTAAATAGGCCACTTTTCAATTAGGGACAACCAAAGCCCCTAGTCTAGATGGCCTTAGTGGTTTGTTTTATCAAACTCACTGGGATATAATCAAGGATGACCTCTTGCTCCAGGTACAACACTTCCTTTCTACGAGTTCTATGCCACCTCGCATTAACCAAACCCTTCTCACATTGATTCCTAAAACACCCCACCCTGGAGGCTCGTTTACATGCAAGAGGAGTGCCATAGTTTTCGAGCTTTACCTGGACGTTTCGAAAGCCCAAGTCATCTTTTCTGAGGGAAGATGATGCACGAGGTTCCAAATATAAGCATCTGTCTTTTGAGAAACAGTGACAAAACATCCTATTCAAGATTGGAGGAAAAAGTAGCTTAGTTTCATTTATAAGCATTGCTTTGACTAGAAGAAACTAGAGGCATCTGTGACACTAATGCCTCTATTTATTAATGCCTAATTAGCATTTCATTAACACATAATGACAAAACATCCTACTCAAGATTGGAGGAGTAAGTAGCTAGTTTTATTTATAAGCATTGCTTTTTTTTTTTTTTTTTTTGGTCGGTTTATAAGCATTGCTTTGACTAGTACAATTAGAGGCATCTATGACGCTGATGTATCCACCTATTACATAACTTGATTACTTATAAAGTGAGGTATAAGAATATACCTCACTTGATTTCTAACAAAACCCAATAGACTAGTCGTAACCCCTCGTACAGAATTCTCATAGGATTAATTGAATTAAAATGGAAATCCCCAACATCATGTGTAAGGTAATGATGATTTGGCAAAATTCGTGCCAATTGAGGATCATTTGTCCCCAACTCAACATTACCTCTAAACCAATTAATTTCGACCCTTGCTCGGAGGGTGGCAACATATTTTCATCGCAATGAACTCTTTTAAATGATTTTGAGTATACTTAAAATAAAAGAACTCCAAATGTTAAAAAAAGGCTCATGCTTTTTCACTCCATTTTTTACTTTTGACATCCTTATCACCTTGTGGGTTTTATTCCTGATTTAAGACTATTTTTTTCCTTTTTTTTTCTGCTTGAATTCAATTTTACTAAAAAAACAAAACTAGGCATGTCCCTCTCAAATAAGAGGTCAAATATGGGGCCCACTCGTGACTTAAGATTAATTTCTGCAGTTTTCCTGCTTTTCTAATTTCTTCTCTTTTCTGTTTTGACCCAATACGCTTGAAGGATTTTGATATAAAAAATTGAAGCCCCGACTTCAGTATTTATAAGGGCTATAACAGGGATGGGTTTTGGCGTCCCACTTAAAAAATAAGAAGTTTGTAACAGATAACCAATTAATTATTGTAATAATGAGTTGTATATTTTCTTTTTTTATTTATTTATCTTGTACTAGCAAACCATTATTATAAAATAACAAAAGCACAAATAAGAGAGAAAAATCATCTACAAATTTTAATGAATTCATTTGGTTTCATTATAACTTTATATGTGCCATTACATAATAATCCTTGTATTTTAACTGTTCAACTTTCATTTTATCCGGTAAATCTAATAGCGCAATTTTTTATTTAATTTTCATGCTATCATTGCATGATTTTCTTAAAGATATATATATATATATATATATATATATATATATATATATATATATATATATATATATATATATAAAATATGACAAAAGTTAAGCATATTGAAAAATTTTAAAATTTCGTTATTATTATTATTATGATAAGAGGAAGAAAAAGAAAAATATAAGCAATATTCTTAAATCAAGAGTGGCATTTATAATGGATGATGTGACCAATTTGTTAACTCAATTTTTTTTTAGGCATTGGATCCATTTCATTCTTGAAGGTTTTGGTCAAGGCCACACCCCATGCATCCACGCACGAGCGAAGCTCGCACGTGCGACCAGGTCCCGCCGCCCAACGGCTAGTAATAGTTATAAAAACGCCTCCATCATCTTTTCCGTTTCAATCGCTCTCTGCACATTTCTCACTCCATTCTCTTTTCACTTCCCTTCCTTTCTTTCGATCGACCGAAAAGAAGAGCTTTCTTCCCTGCAAACGGGGATCCCGATCTTCGCCTCGCGCCGGCGGTGGTGGGGCGATCGAAGGGTTAGCGAGAGCCGAGCGTTTTGGTCGACGGAATTCCCCTGATCATGTGGGGCAACAGGGAGAATTTCCCGGCGAGGGGCTACTTCACGCCACAGCCGCCGAAGCGGGCCGCCCGGCCACTGGTTTCTCCGGTGTTGATGTCGGAGAGGAAGCGGGCGTCCCCGCCGGATCTCTTCCATATCATTCACAAAGTGCCCGCCGGCGACTCTCCCTACGTCAAGGCCAAGAGGGTCCAAGTGAGAAACCCTGACTTTACCTTTTCCTTCTTTCGAATTCTCGTGCTTCTGTTATAATCAAGAGGGAGCGCATCCGTTTTCTTGACGTCGCCTATCGTCCTGATCTTGAATTCGGTGTGATCATCGAGGTCTCCTTTCATCGCGATCTTTAGACGCTGCTGTTAAGATCTTTTCTTTCGTTACTGTTTACTGTAGTCGGTTCTTCGCGATCATATGGTGTTGCCGATGTAGTTATTAGTAAAATTAGTGTGATTTGGTCTGGTGATCTTGTGATTATCGATCGGTAGGCGCAAGTCGAGCAGGTTCGAGTAAATATAGAGTTGATGTCCCTCTTTCGTGCGCATGAGGGCACTCGTGTGGTTGCGCGACGGCCTCTGTCCTTCTTTGAGAGGGAAGGCTGAAAGGGATCTTGTGTGAGTTAGATTGTCTTTTCCGGGTCGCGGTCGAATTGATTCTTCTTCTGTTCCCGATTTCAGTTAATAGACAAGGATCCGAGTAAGGCCATCTCTCTGTTCTGGGCCGCCATAAACGCGGGGGACCGAGTCGACAGCGCGCTGAAGGACATGGCGATCGTGATGAAACAGCTGAACCGGTCGGACGAGGCGATCGAGGCCATCAAGTCTTTCCGCCACCTCTGCCCCTTTGATTCTCAGGAATCTCTTGACAACGTGCTGATCGAACTCTACAAGGTAACGTCGCTGATATACTGCATGGGTAGTTTTAGTGGTTCGCCGGTGACTAAAGAGAGATGATTTTGCATGCATTATACGTTTGGAATGTGCATTATGCAGAGGTCTGGACGGATCGAAGAAGAGATCGAAATGCTTCAGCATAAACTGCGGCTCATCGAAGAAGGGAAGGGGTTCGTTGCGAACCGAACGAAGACGGCGAGGTCACAAGGGAAGAAAATCCAAGTAACGAGGGAGCAAGAGAGATCGAGGTCCTCTCGAGTAGCCAAGCTTTTCTTTTTCCATTTCTTTTGTTTCGTCGTCGGTCCGTTTACGATGCCTGCTTGCTAAACCTTATGCAGGATAATGGGGAACTTGGCCTGGGCTCACTTGCAGCTAAGCAATTACGAGATCGCCGAAGGACTTTACCGGTATGCTCTCGACAAGATGGCATCTTAATCATGAAATATTTCGTACTTACAAAAGAAGAAAAGGTTGTTCATCTTTTCATGGTTAATGTATGCATTTTGATTTCAGGGAAGCCTTGTCTCTGGAGCCAGATAAGAACAAGCAGTGTAACTTGGCGATCTGTCTGACGCACATGAACAAAATAGCCGACGCGAAAGCAGTACTGGATGCAGTCAGAGGTCCATGCGGCAATGGTGACATGGACGAATCTTATGCTAAGTCTTTCGATCGCGCCCTTCAAATGCTGAATGAGATCGAATCGCTGCCGATTAAGGAGAACGAAGTCAATCATAAAGAGATACAGAATTCGAGGGAGAGCACTTGCTTTACTAAACGGGTTATCAACCGTGGAGCTCAGCCACTCGCCTCGACAACCACTGCAAATGGACATGGAGAAGAAACATGGATCTTAAACGAGAGAAACGGCATGCTATCCAGGGCCGAAGCTTGGTCATCTTCAGAAAACATATTCGGCGATAATTGGAGGGAAGTTTCCAACTTTGGAACTCCGCTGAGATATGCCTTGCCGGGAAATCTCCATGCCAAGGAGAACTGTCTTGAGACAAGTAAGGTGGGTTGGAGTTCCTCGAGCAGGAGTGCATACGTTTCGCCGGCTTCTGTCAAGAGAAATATCGAATTTTCTCCCGGGGAATCGAGGAGGCATACGTGTAGGAGCTTGTATGCTTCCCCAGCTTCATGTCGAGATTCAGAATACAAGTCGAAGGCTACTTCAACTGGAGAGACAAAACTCGTCGGAAATGGTTCTGTGGCAATGGCCGAGCCGAAGAAATATGATGAAAATATGATTCGCAGCAAGGGAGATCCTGCAAAATTGGTCGAAACTTCAACCGACGACATAAAAGATTCCGGTGGTAAGTTATGTGTTAACGCTACAATTGAATGCTTTTCCGAAAAAGCCATGGCGCATTCTCATGTGATAGATGAACTAGCTGTTGCAGAGAAGAGTTTTTGGGTAGACAAGCATAAGAAGAGCTGGGCTGATATGGCTGAGGAGGAAGAGGAACAAGAACCGACTGATCCTCCCGTGCAGCACCTGTGGAATGACTCGCCGCAGAAACCTCCTCCTTTCCGAACTCCAACAAGGAGCTTCCGCAGTGAGGAATTCAATGATGAAAATCTAGACATCAACATTGGAGGTCATGAACGGACTCTGACGGAGAATTTAAGCCGAACTTTGACATTTTCCGATCTAGGATGCGGCTCGAAGTCGCAAACGATGGATACTCCATCGAGGACCTCGGGCCGCTCGGCAGTTCGACGCTCCCTGAACTTCAACCAGATCCCGAAACAGGAACTAGACTCGGTCATGCTACTAGAGTCTGAGAAGGCGGGCGGCTGCGGCTCGCTTGATGATGCCGTGCCGGTCAAGAAAGCTGGACAACCGCCGAGGAGAAAGAGGCTGCAGGTCTTTCAGGACATCACACGCCTTCCTCCGCACACCGCATGAACTGCATATCCGAGAATTCGATCTGCCCTGGTCTTCTTCTTCCTCGTTAGAGTGGTTTGTGTTCGGTCGGGTCTTCCGGTGTTCGTTCTCGCCTTCGTTCATCTTCGCTTGTTCGCCTTTCTCGCTCGATTCTCAGGATTTGTCTGGTTTCTGCATGATTGCTTCCCTTCCCAGACTTCAAGGTAGGACGGTCATCGTTGAGCTGAATCGTTCAGTCCCTATGGATGATCACTTGTAAAATAGAAAAATTTGTTGATAATCTACTATGAATTTCCAAGTGGTGAAATGAATGTTTCGATGGTAAGTCACCGATGATTAAATAGTGTGACTTGCAAAATCTAAAAAAGCAATTGATAATCTATCGTGATAATTATGGTAAAATTGAAGTCGGGTCTTATGGATCCATAACTTCTCTCCAATCTAGTTGGTTCACATCGAGCATTTGAATCCCGATATATTGTAACACATCAGAAACTTCTATGTTAGAGATTTTTGTGAGCCTAGTGCTTGCAAAAAGGCATTAACTATTTGTGGTACTTTCACAACAAATTGAATCTGAGAAAAAGGAAGGAAGAAGAAAATCCACGCTCATGGTGGTGCCAACTATTTTATAGCTGATCGAACCTACAAGTAAAATGTGAAAGCAGTTTGATAATCGACTACCGAATTTGATGATGATTAAGGAGGGTCATCAAATAAATGGTGAATTGAGAATTCATATGCATAGTACAAAAATTATGTCCGAACGGGGTCCAACGGACCAGTGATTATGCTAGGGCTCCTTCCTTGGCCTTTGATCTTGGTGATTTTGGAATTGCCACGTGGAGCGTCGAGACTTATAAAATATTTAATGGAGATTACCTTGATCAAGAAAAATTAATAAGGCCATTTCCAAGTAACACTTAACGGATGCGCAGAAGGAAATCTAGCGACTACAATAACAAAAAAAGATGAGGAGGTAATCTGTAACTTTTTCCGACTTTTGGGGCTTATTCTGCAATTGTGTGATAGTTCATGTGTTAAATAACCTGCAACTTCTGAAAATTCAAGGCTATTGTGCAACAGTGCCAAAGTTCAGGAAGGAATTTGAGCAATTATCTTTGAATAATGTTATATTT
The DNA here is from genome assembly GCA_014182395.1 of Eucalyptus sp. ANBG9806169. Taxonomy (NCBI): domain Eukaryota; kingdom Viridiplantae; phylum Streptophyta; class Magnoliopsida; order Myrtales; family Myrtaceae; genus Eucalyptus; species Eucalyptus sp. ANBG9806169. The sequence goes on along the minus strand of CM024577.1, from coordinate 21,500,525 downwards.
GTTACGAAATATGAGGTTTTGGTATAAAGCTATGAGTACATAACTTGTAACTATGGTAACAGTTAATATTATCGTTCAAAATTGAACTTTATCAAGATACTGTAACTAATCATCATATAATGAAGATGATTATTACATTATTACAATTTTGATAATACAAATAAATCTACCATCTATAATATGAAAATCGATGAATAACATAATTTTCAGTTATAATTGATGACGTCTAAAATTTGATAGAGTAGGAGAAAAGAGATATTGACAATTTAGAAATAGATATTAAGTTTTGAGTGTGATATGGACGTCTTGACGTAATAATTATTACTACAAACAAATGTGTTAGTAGTTTCGATTTTTCTCTTTCTTTCTTTTTCTTATATGTGAACTCACGTATGATTACACATAACCAAACGAGATTAACTTAGTGATTAAAAAACAAACCTATAGATTAGATGTGTAATACAAATTCGACTTTTGATACCATCAAATATCCAAAAAAAGAAGTTATTTTTATAAAATCTTGATGTGAGCACCTCGCCTTGAGCCACCATTGCGTGTCGCATTTAGTTTTAGATCAATTTGTTCTAAAGATGTCGCATGCGTTTTTAAGAGTGAAAGCTTAGACAGAATGAGTAGAACCGACCAATGCGTTCTCTAATGGCGATGGCTGAGCGGAGTGGCTTCGGATCTAGGCTGGCCCTCGACCTAGCTGCCCGCTAGACTGGGTGAGCCCAACACGTGGTCGGGCCATATGGGCCTGCAGTCGAGCGGGCTTTGCGTGAGCCCGAGTAGGCCCAGCGAGGGCCCAGGACGACCAGGGCCGTCCCTAGGCTTGTTTCAGAAGTGAACGGGCTTTTCAAGCCCGGTTCCGCACCCATCGAGCCTTGTCCAGCATTTTTTAAAGCCCTTTTCAAAATGTTTTCTCTAATGTCACGCACCGTTCCCTTTATGAGGTGCATCACACCCCCTTATTTCCAAAACTTTCCTATATATATTAAATAGGGTAATCATTTGCTGGTTTCAACCGAGGTGAATCATTCCCAGCACTCTCTTTTTCAATCGTATTATCTCAAATTCAAGTTATTAGCTTGTTCTTCTTTTCTTTTTTTCTTTTTGTGAAGGATTCTTGTGAGGTTCAAGTTTGAAGATTCTGACGATCATAAAAGGGTACAAATTATAGATAATTAGGTTGTGAATCGCCAACGAAAATCTGTATCGTTATAATGTTAGAATTAGGCTAGATTTATTTAATAATTACGTTATTACATTGCTGGCTTAAAATTAGGGTCTTCATGGACAAATAAATCATCGTAATGCCTAAGTTACCTGTTAAAATAAAAAAATAAATAAATGGTTTTTATGGCTATTATTCTGAAAGTTTCATATTTTCTCTAAGTTCTTATAGTGTGCAAGTAATGAATTTAAAAAATTATAATTATTTAGGGTTCACGCATATTTTTATCAGTTAATTGCTCATAAGCGAAACGCAAGCACACGTTGCACATGGAATCATGTCGGGGCATAAAATGACGAAGGAATTACCCTGATTACATCTTCGGTTGAATCAAAGTTGCGTCAACAATTTTAGAAAATTATTTGATAATTGCATTCAAAGGCCTTAATTGAAAAGGTGACGTTGAAAGACATTGTTGGGACGCTAACTCCTCCCCTCATAAAACCGAACCATTGACCGTAAGTTTCTCTTAGTTTTCACAGATAACAAATGTTTACATACATGCACTTACGTGTCCAATGTGCCTAATTTTTTTAAAATTAATTGGTGGCGATTGTATTTTTTATTTGGAAAAAAAAATGAATTTTCCCAAAACTTTCGGAACTCTTTTCCAACTACGTAGCCACTTTTCTTGCTCCCACAAGGGCCCCGATCTCGGAGATAGGCGAGGCATAAAATAGGTTTAGGGTACCCCATAATTCTCTATACTTTTATTGGGAGAAGTGCCAAAAGTCCTAAACCTTTTTTGCCTTTGTGCCGATTTAGTCCTAAACCTTTTTACAAATTCGGCCCTAAACCTTTTACGTTGTGCCGATTCAGGTCATTTTTCGGCCAATTTTGGCCGATTTTGCTGACTAGAGGCCGGATGCTGACGTGGCATGATCGGCGCTAACTTGAACAACTTTTAATAATATTTTAATATTTTTGAATTTTTATTTTATTTTATTTTTTTTTTTTTGTCTTCTTCCTCCGGCCGGTCACCGAGGTCCGGCGACCGGCCGAGCCGAAGGCCGAGGGTGAGGCCGGCCGCCGGCCACCTTGCGGGCGAGGGTCGAGCCTCGCCGACCATGGACGAGGCTCGCCTCGTTAGATCCAGCGAGGCTCGACCTCGCCAGATCCGGCGAGGGCGAGCCTCACCCATGGTCGGATCTGGCAAGGGGGAGCCTCGCCCATGGCCGTCAAGGGCGAGCCTCGCCCATGGCCGGATCTCGGCGAGGTCGAGCCTCGCCGGCCATGGGCGAGGCTCGACCTCGTCGGGATCCGGCGAGGGGAGCCTCACCAGATCCGCCATGGGCGAGGCTCCCCCTCGCCGGATCCGACGAGGCGAGCCTCGCCATGGCCGGCGAGGCTCGACCCGCCCGCAAGGTGGCCGGCGAGGTCGGCCTCGCCCTCGTCGGCCTCCGACTCTGGCCGATCACCGGACCTCGGGGATCGGCCGAAGGAAGAAGACAAAAAAACAAAAATAAAAATAATTCAAAATTCAAAAATTCAAAAATATTAAAATATTATTAAAAGTTGTCCACGCGCCGATCATGCCACGTCGCCGTGTCTGGGTGTCCAAAGAAAACTGCCAAAATTGACCGGAAAGGACTGAATTGGCACAATGTAAAGAGGTTTAGGACTGAATCGGCACCAAAAAGAGGTTTAGGACTAAATCGGCACAAAGACAAAAGGTTTAAGACTTTTTTGGCACTTCTCCCCTTTTTTATTTGATCGAAATGCCATAATTCTAATTATTAACCTCATCATTATTGACATAATAAGGCACGTGCATTCATGATGAGGTAGATGCTGATGTTTAATTGCATTGTAATCCTAAGACATGACAACATAAAAATTAAAAAGGAAAATTCCAAGTAAGGATATGAAGTGCCCTTATTTTTTTCAAATAAGAGCTTGAAGTAAATCTTGTATCAAATAGGGCCTAAAGTAGCAATGTTAATATTAAACAAAAACTTGAAGTGGCTATAACAGTTCAAATAAGGGCCTGACCACAGCAAAGTCATTGGCCAATTAGATTTTCTAGCCAATTAAGGGCATTTTTGTCAAAAGACAATTTTAATTATAAATTATTTTTATTTTTTCTCATTTCTTCATTTTTTTTTTCTTTTTTTGCCTTTTCAATAGGTGTTGACGACCCTCATCGGCTATTGGACGAGGGCTTGCAAGCCCTCACTAACTGCTAACCTCACCAGATCAGAGCGAGGGCTAGCCTTGCTTGAGGCCTGTGAGGGCGGCCTTGCCCATGGTTAGCGAGGGTGGCCCTTCCCAAATCGAGCAAGGGTGACCCTTGCCCAGCCCTCTCTGAGCACATTGGTGGCCAACCACCGGAGAAGAAGAAAAGGGAAATCAGAAAAAAGAAAAAAGAGAGAAAAAAAGTAAAGAAGGAAAGAAAAAACTCAAGAAAAGTTAAAGAACAAAATGCCCTTGACAAATTTTAAAGTCAACCCCTTTTTGAAAACTAACATATTCACAATAAGCCCTTATTTAAAGCAAAATTCACTTCATACCCAAATTTGAAATTTTCTAAATTTAAAATACAAATCATTCCTCCCATTCTTTCACACATTTAAATTATAAATAGTTCAATTCACATATCTTAATATCAAATAAAGGACCCTGCACATTAGTGTACGGGATTAGATTATAGGGTGAGTATTATTATAAACTCTAGAATGTACCATGTACTCATCAATTTCAAAATTTAGGAATTCAGAGCTTACTTTACAAACTCTGAAACCACCCTTCAACCAGATCGATCATACCTATTTCATGGGTTTTTTGGCGCACCATTGTATGTGAAAACAATCATGGATAGCACTACAGTTAGCTCAGCCCCAATCAAGAATCTCCAAGGAATTCCAAGAATTTTTTCGCTTGTTCCAACCCTCAATTCTTTTTTCTAGGTTCATCTTTTGAACTGCTTGGTGTTCAATATAACTCCTGTACATTTTTCATCTAATTTGGATCCTGAACTTGTCACTATCCTAATCTCCCAAGTTTGATCATGTTATTAGACGCCAACAGAATTCACAAAAACAAAATCTACTAGAAGGACAAAATCGCTCTAATTCGAAGATCACAAGGCTCGAAATGAAAGAAATCAAAGTTCTATCAATCAAATTGTGTGTGGGGTAAGAGCACAAACACTAATTTTAACATTGTCACTAGAAAATAAAAAAGTGATTAAAATCACAATTTTCGCATTTGCCCAATTAAAATTTCTCAAGCACAAATTCATTGGGAATTGATGCTGCTCTTCTAATAAGGTCATGACAAGCCGAAACCAGTTGTTGTGCCTCGAAAAGATTTTGCTACTCGCTTAATGTGTGGTACGATTTGATACAAGGAAGCTATTTACAGTATTGTTCTTTGGAATAACTAGAAAAGGAAGGCTAGCCCAATATTATCCGCTCACTAGGCACCACATGGGCTATTCTACGACCAAGGAACTTCCCGCCCATGAAAGATGAAGAAGAATAATTGGCCATGCCCTAAGCTAAACACCCTAAGTCAAGAGCGCCGAGCGTATCGCTTGAATGGGCGGGGGAGAGCATCACGATCTCAAGGTTTCTCGTGACCAAGGAACTGTGCTTGATCAAAGAAGGCCATCCAAAGTCGCCTAGAGTTTTTAGAACATTTTCAAGGATGGGCAAGACAATAATTTTGTCGAGTTCTAGAGCATTTGGCTTAAATGCCGATACTTGGTAGATGGGGAGATGCGATCTCATCTATTAGACCTATAGTCAATCAACGGTTGTAATGAGGGGACTTCTTGTATAAAAGGAGAGCTCTCCCCTCATTTGTAACCATCCAAGCAAATTTAGCAATACAAAGCAATCTCTCCCAAGAGCTTCTCTCTCTAGGATTTTCTTTCTCTCCGATCCAAGTGACTGATCTCTGGAAAAGGCTTAGCTTAAGGCCCTCCATCCATCCAAAGAAGCCTAAATCGCCTCACGGTCACGATTCCAAATGATTGGGCTGTGACACTCGGACTACTTTTGAGGCTTGAATAAACGAAAGTTTTCAATTTCCCATCTTACCATCGTTTACAAATTGGAAACCCAAATCTTCTCCTTTTAATACAAAGCGCTTGAAACAAAAGCCAGTAGATACCCAATTAAAATAAAAACCCTATTGTCTGTTTGCGCTCGCCTCTCTCCCCAGCGGGTGACAGGTACTCCGGTTTCCCAATTGGTGTGGACCTTCGCTATGCCCTTTCTTATGATGTACGTGTAATTTCGTTAACTATTGAAGTTTCCTTTTCATCTTTTAATCATGAATATGAGTGTGTTCCTTGCTTCGATCGATGTAGATAGAGGAGAAGTCTGATGCTTTGACAAGAATCTCGAATCTGGAGTCGATCCCTTCGCCAGAGCCCAAACCTGCGCAGTTACTTCACATTCATTTGATAGTTTATTTGTAGTTTCATATAATCAATTTAACGTGACACGTTGGGGGTAAAATTGCAATTTGGGTCGGCATGATCATTGCTGAATTGGTTTTTGTCTGTGATTTGTAGCGTTTCCTATTGATTCGGAGTAAACATATTCCACCGAAATGACAAGTTGCCAAAATTACAATTGCTAGATTTCTTTTTCAGTTCTAGTTAGTTGTTAGGGGTGCAAATGATAATCATTATATTTCTGGACACAAATTCTAGCCAGATTTATGTTTCTATTTCCGAATAAGATTTTGGATAAAAATATGCATTCGATAATGACATAAAACGAAATAGAAATTTGATTGATAACGTCACAAAATTTCCCCCTCTCGGGCAGTTGGCAGCGCAGCGAAGGATACAGCTGGTAATGGGTGGGCAGTCGATTAGTAGTGAGGACAAACGATGCAAATAGTTTTTATTTCACATTTCTTTCTAGAAATAGAAAATGTAGATAAGTTTTACTTCTAATTTATATTTAAAACATATTTCTGAACTAAAAATTTGTTCTAGAAATAGAAAAATGAAATGTGTTATCAAATAAGTTTTTATTCCAAACCTATTCTTGAGAACAGAAAAATGGATCTTACCAAAAATAGAATATTCATCATGCGTGCTCTAGATTTCTAGGGTTTTTCGCTATGAGCATGCACTTTTACAAATGGTAGGATCAATTCGCAAACTTTGTTTGCACCAACAACATGTCTTTGGGACTTGTATAGTTTTCTGGTCCTTTTAGTATCGACAATGCCATGTTTTGATGTTGAATTGGTGATCAATATAGCTATCTTATATTGGATATAAGCAAATTTTTTTTTTCCAGAAACTATGTCGCTGGCATTATACTTATGTAAATATTCGTCAAAAGTTTTTCATACGTGGATTTATGGAGAAGTAATCGGTGAGTGCATAAGTTATTACATAAGTTATAACGAATTGTCTGAATTTGTTCGTCTAGCACCAGAAGCATATATATGTTGCGCAGCAACCTGCCATTGTTCTGATCCAGTTCATGATTGCAAATTTGTCCTCCCCGAAGATCCCGAATTTGCAATTTTATGAAGTCTGGTCGTATGAATGCCACCCGTCTCATTGGATCTCGATTGTGGATATACATTTGATCTTAATGACGTAAATAAATGGTTAGTGCTTCCAATGATAATACATCTTCTGAAATGACACGTTTACATGATCAAATAACTCCTTATTGTTCCGATCCATTTATTTTTTAACCAAAAAGAAATGTGATTTTTTTTATTTATAAATTTATTAATACTTTTGTTTTACATTGTTCTTAACATTCAAATAGTAAAAGTTGTGATAATTTTTTCCAATTTTAAACAAACTAAAAATTAAAAGCTTAAATCATTCACCCTAAAGAATTTTTACGATGTGTTTCTACCAAATGATCACACCGGCGATTGCTAAGGGGTTTCACCCAAACCGTTCCCGCATCTTACGTAATGGAGACTAAGCGCAAGCCCTCTTGTGTACTCTTCACCTTCTTGTCACAAGCTGAATATAACACCCCTCGGTGATCGAGTCCGAGGTCTCATCCTTGTGGAGTGTTTCAACCAAATTCGCTCGCCGCCATGGAATTGCCGCGCCTTGCTTGCTCACCGTGAAGCGTTGAAGCCCTCGCTCCCTCTCTCCTCGTTAGACACTGTCCAAGGTATGCGAATGCCCTAGCCGCCTGCCATTGTTCTGATCCAGTTCATGATTGCAAATTTGACCTCCCCGAAGATCCCGAATTTGCAATTTTATGAAGTCTGGTCGTATGAATGCCACCCGTCTCAATGGATCTCGATTGTGGATATATATTTGATCTTACTGATGTAAATAAGGGGTTAGTGCTTTGAATGATAATACATCTTCTGACATGACACGTTTACTTGATCAAATAACTCGTTATTGTTCCGATTCATTTGATTTTTTAACCAAAAAAGAAATGTGATTTTTTATTTATAAATTTATTAATACTTTTGTTTTACATTGTTCTTAACATTCAAATAGTAAAAGTTGTGATAATTTTTTTTTCCAATTTTAAACAAACTAAAAATTAAAAGCTTAAATCATTCACCCTAAAGAATTTTTACGATGTGTTTCTACCAAATGAGATTTCTCTCAATGTTGCTTCCCAATCTTCTTTTCAATTACAGTTAACCAAATATCTTTGCTGTTGAGTTCTGTCGCGTGCGCTCCGAATTAGCATGCTATATTTGCTTTTCTGATGGGTTTTTGAGGTTTAATGCTTGCAACTTGAGGTCGTGACTGAGAATTTCTTTGAATCTTTACTCTTTGTTTTTTCTTTTTCTTGTTGAATGTTATCTCTAGTGCGTCCTTTGCTAACTTCTTGCTTACGACTTGTCGCTTACATGTCTCTGTTGTGCTCTTACTGAATGAGATCATCAGCTTCAATTTTTATGCTGTGGGGCTTTTTGCTTATGAGACTAATTGTCATGCGGTAACGCAAGTGATACGGGGGTTTTATCATATCAGATAAATAAGAAATTTCTGTACTTTATTTTCGTTTGTCTTACAATGAATAATGCTTGACATTTTGAGTATCGATTCAACCATTGTTTGGTCTTATTAACACTCTTTAAGCAATATATATTGTGGATGAATGAAGGATATAATTTTATAATTTATGTTTTGTGTTAGGTTTTGAAATTTTTATTATTTATAAACTGTACATAACTACACGTTCAGCTTATTGTCGCTTTTGATGAATAGAGATCTATGATGTTTTACCTTGAATTGTTTTATTGCTTATATTATTTTTCTGTAAAAAATGAAATTGGAAAAAGAAACAAAAGAAAATTAGGTTTTTTGGTAGATTTGGAATTGAACTGGAAAAAAGGGAATGTTTAAGAACTGATTTCAAGGCAAACGGTGTTGGTTCTGGGTCCAGAAAAATAGGAACAAAATAAAACGGGTCAAAATTCCATGTTTTAAAAGTTGGAAATCGGTTCTAACAAGGTAGGTCCCTATTACTAACTTAAGAATCGATCACCCATAATTAAAGCATAGCATTAGTATTAACTTTCTCATACAATTGATAATTTTTTTTATCATTGTAGCTAGTGGCTTTAAGTATAAAAAGTATGGATCTATAAGTAATTAAAATATGTAAGAAATCATATTCATATACTTCAAAACCTCAAAAGGAAAAAAATAAGGGAAAGAGAATGTATTAACAATCGTAGACCTTATATACAAAGTGCAATAGATTCCTAAATCTTTTAATCGAATTGCGATAATAATATAGCCTTTTGAAAAATTAATTCCCCACTTTTTTTGGCGCACCTATAGGGTACTCCAAAAGGCTAGTAGTTGGTAACTTTACCAATTTGCAACTCGCGCAAAATTTTGCAAATTCTATATTGGCAAGGATATTCCATCTATATGGGAGTCAGTCTTCCATCTTGCTAGAGCACGGACATGACCGACAATGAGATCGACTCCTTAACACTCTCTCGTCCTTTGGCAAATGTGAAGGATCAGGATACTGCATTGGTGGGCAGTGATCTCAGGAGGAAGATCTGGTCATTCGCGCCAAGCAAAATCCATGTGGACGGACCTACCAGACTGATTAGCGAGGTAAAAAGGGAGGGTGGCCCGAAACCGGAAGGAAACACCTGAACAAAACGAAGATGGAGAAGCAGAACCCTGATCACCTCTCCACCTTCGTTTCCTCGCTCTCCCTCTCCGCCTCCATCTTTCCCGCGTTTGCCGATAGGACCGGGGGGACCTGCCAAGGAAAATCCGTGTGGACGGACCTACCAGACTGAACAGTGAGTCAAAAAGGAGGGGCGACCCGATACCGGACCGAAACACGGGAGGATAAAAGGAAAACGAGGATGGGAAAGCAAAACCCTATTCTCCTCTACTCCACTTCAGCTTCCTCGCTCGCCCTCTCCGCCCCCATCTCTACTGCGTTTGCCAGCAGGACCGGGGACCTGCTCAACATACTCGACGACTTGGAGGGCGTCACGGACCGAGATCCGGCGATCCAAGGCCACTGTTCGTTCGACATAATATGTCTGAGTTATCAGCTGAACTGCCTGATCCCTTTGAATGTTTTCCTTCCAAGAGGAGGAAAACGGCGGACGATTTACTGTTGGAGGAGTTTGACTCGCTTTTTGAGGACTTGATTGACTCGATTTTGCCCCCTTCTGTATTGTTTCCTGGACCGCAGTTTGCCGTCGACTCTGAATTGGAACGGCTTTTCTCTGGCAAATCTTACTCAGACAACGAAGGCAGGCTTGACGATAGGAGGAGCATTGACGACGTATGGATGACGGATGAGGCTGGATTACTTTCTCCGCCCCCTCCTCCTTCGCTTTCGCTGGATCTTCGTTTAGGTACTTATGACTCTCCGATCTCTATACAATATTGGAATAAGCTAGAGAGCAATGGAAGTGTTGACAGAGAGAACAATCACGACAATCACGTCTCTTCAGAAAATGAAGACAGGCTTCTCGACTGTAGGAGCTATGATGACCTACCGTTGAAGCTTACTCTTTCCGTGTCAAGCACAGAAATCGGTAAGGAAAGTAATGAGATCAATGGCGTTGAGGGCTCTTGCGAAGTTCATCCGGTTGCAGGGAAATGCCCTGTCCGACATCCGAAGGCTGTTCAATTACTTTTAGCATCTTCGAGTAACTCTGACTGCCTTGATGTTAACTTGCGGATGGAACTACCTTTGCAGTTATGGTTGAGGTAATTTAAATTATTTATGTTTTGACGTGCATATAATGTTTGAATTGAGAGATACTTGTTGCGGCACTCTTAAGATTAACCGTCGCCTTCATAAATTGCTGGGGGTCAGTTGCTAGTCGAAGGACTTAATAACTCAATTATAAGGTCGACCCTAATGTAGCGGGCTGAGTTTTGAACCTTGCAGCTTCTTTTCTAGATTCAATTCAGTGTCGCTATTCAGACTAAAACTCCTAGCTTTCTTCCCATGGAAATTTAATTAAATAAATTAAAATCATAGATCTTTTCCCATTTTGGTAAAATCAAGTATACCTTCTCTCTTTTTTATTCGTGAATGCTACGGAATCGGTGATGAGATTGATACGGCAAATCAGTTTCCATACTGGGTTTTTCATTTAGAGTTTAGGCTAGGAACTTGTAATAGTTGTCAGTATACTTTTGGCATCCTTACTTCTTGAATTTCCAATAGGATATGGATTGATGCCTTCAAGTGGCCCAGATACATTTTGGTTCCAGATATATTGTTGGATTAACTCATAATGTCTACTTTATTTTATGATACAGGGATATGTTTTCACAACCCATCCATTACCCTCCTGCGGGAACAATTTTTGGGAACCTTAAGCCTAAAAATGTCTTGATGATGAATGATCGATTAGTCTGTGGTCAGCTATCCTATATTAAGAAAAACAATATGGACCCGTTCTTGGTGAAATCCACGCCAGAAGCTGAGGATCTGTTTTCGCGTTTGCTAAAGAAGAATCCCGAATTGAGGTAAGAGTTTTGTCATCTTTAATTTGCATCACTACCATTTTCATTCCGCTATTTGATATATTTTGTTGTTCCTGCGTCACTCTACTTGATGAGCAAAAAATGTGAAGATCCCAATAGAAGCCAGAAAATAGGTTGACCATGTGTTAGCCTAGATGCCTTCGACAATTGTGATATTCCCATGGAGGATGATCATTGTCGGAAGCATAGTTAATAGGGCGATAAGCTTGTTACCCATTCACGAACATATAAATTCCAATAATTTCTAGTGCAGTATTTAGAAGATTCTTGCTATGAATACACCAAAGAGGATTTTGTAATGAAGATTTATGGGTTTCGCTTATGGCACTAACTAGGAACATTGGAGAATATTATCCTCGCTGCCCAATTTTGTCTTGTAGAATTCTAGGGACTGAATGATTAAGTTGCTAATTTAAGGTATTTGGTGTAAATAAATCATGGCTTCTTGTCATAGTCAAACAACTACCTTCATCTTGGAGTCACGAGTTGCAAAGTGCATGGAAGTTTTCAAACATTATTGTTAGTCTCCCAATGAGCTGAAGCAATTTTAATTGTTATAGAGATTGCACCAATGCCATATTTGTGATCCTTATGAATTCAGAAAGTCGGTCCATCTTAGTGTTGTTCGGGTGAGTTTGAAAAGGTTTTTGGAGAAATGCAAAGATTGTTGAATTAAAGGAGTTTTCCAAAATGTAAATTGTATTTAGTAAATTGTATCGTAAAAGTTTATTGTAAAGGTGTGAAGTACCTTTGAGCAAAATAGTGTCTAGAGAAAATATATTTGCAAAAGACTTTTGTTATTAAAAAAAAGAAAAAAAAAGAGTTGGCTGGCCAAGGACAAATAGTCGTGGACGAGGAGTAGGCGGTTCGGCAAAGGGCATTGCGGCGACCGAGCGACTCACAAGGCAGCACGGCGACTCGCACGACTCATGAGGCCCCAGCAACCCAGATCGCTAGGTCGCGGCGGAGGTCGCGACATGGGTCACATGACCCTCCGCCCCTCCGCATGGAGGTCACGGCACGGTGGGGCGCACGACCCTCCAGCAAGTGTTGTTGTGACCCAGATTGCGATCTAGTCAAGCGATCTAGGTTGTCACAACCCTTGCCGGGGTCGCTCGACCGCTTGCCCTTCGCCGGTAACTGCTTGCCCTCCGCCGGCAACCTCTCACAGCCATGCCGGTCCTGATCAACGGAGAAGAAGAAGATGAATGATCATCAAGGGCAAAATTGTAAAAATGAAAAAGTAGCGAGGACAATTTGGGAATAATTTTTTTTTATTAACCCCTTTCAGCTCAGCATGCTGAGAAGGCTCACATTTCCCAAATGGGATTAAAAAAAAATTCACCAAACATCCTCTTTTTGACTCCAGGGGCTTTGGGTGTTCAAAGTGCCTTCTAAAGGCTACTCTCAAACGCACCTTTTGTATAGTTGATTTCTTTGAGCATTTTGGGTTATAGTTCCATTTTTGTCATAATTTTCCAGGAGTCAATTGTTAATGGCTTTTAATTATCAGCAGGCTAGGGGAAAGGGAGGTGCTTCTCCATCCATTCTCTTGGAGTTTAAAGGTTAAGTTGCACTTTCTTCAGCAGATGAGGGAAATGCTAGCTTCAGAAAATCTGGAACCCGATGCAGATCTTCTAGAAGAATTGGAGGGCAATGAGCCACCAGTTTTTGATGGGAATTGGATTGACAAATTAGATCCTGTATTTAAGGATTACATACTCGAGAGGCCAGAAAATTATAACCATAGTTCTGTCGTGGAGTTAGTGCGCTGCATACGAAATATCAGTATCCACCTCCTTCAACTTCCCAGAAAAATTAAGGTACTCTCTGTTATTGTGATGATTTCTGACTTTGGATATCTCAGATCATGTCAACTAGTGGCTCATATCTGCTATTTCTTTGATGGTTTTGGCAGAAAAAAGTCGGATGGAATGACGAGGATCTCTACAATTACTTTGCTGTGCGATTCCCGAGTCTCTTGATGAAGTTATATGGAGCGGCGTCCCAGTTCTGCAGAGAAGAAAGATGGTTTAAGGAGTTCCATGAGGAAATCTTTCGAGAGTTCTTCGGAAGGAATCCCCTGTGACCCCTGGCCACTGGTGATATCTTCTTCAATCCAGCTGGCTGCATTCCGTCTGTTGTATCGTTGCATCAATTCTTTCGGTTATAAGGATCAAATTGGACCGGCTAATGACTCTGTTTGAGTGTATAGTGTATTGTTTTAAATGCATAGTATAGCCGCTAGGAGTGTGCAAAGGAAATCGGGAATCACCTAGATTGTCTAGAATTGGACTGGACCACCCAAGAGCCGGTGATTCCTAAGGGAGCTGATTCAGTTTCTGATTCCAATAGATTGGAACCACTAGGTGCCGGTCCGGGTGGGCGGTTACCGATTCTTGGTTGCCCACCTAGATTGAACTAGTAATATACATAATATATATTTATTTTTGAATTTTTTTAATCAAAATATCCTAAATCCATAGACTACTGGCTAGTTTTTATGTTAAAAAACTCATAACAAGTTTGGTAATTGTGCTCTCTTGCTTACACACTTCCTAACATATTAATATTATTGGTTCATTGACTCTAAATGGGAGTGTCTTTGATGAGGTGATTCTGTTGTGTTAACCCGTGGTTGGGATCGGTGTGAACCCACCCCGATTCCTAAGTCCGATTCCCAGTGGAATCAATTAGTGGTTTTCGACTCCAATTTTTAGAACCAGTTCTTGGTGGGGGTTCCCGAAGGTAAGAATCATTCAACCGAACTATGCTCACCTCTAAATTAGCAGCTATAGCGTGTTGTTCTTGATGTTGCGAAAAAAAAAATTATATTTTTATTTCAGTGCAATCATATTTTCTTAATATGTTGATCCAAGAATTTAATATTTTCATTTTATTTTTCAAAAAGTTAGCTTTTGGACCTCAAAACGAGAAAAAAAGGCCCGGTGATCAGCCCTGGTATTGACTTTTTTTCAACAAAAAATGCTCTTCAACTTGTAGTAGTTTAGCAACTTCTCTGCCTATCTAATAATTTTTCATATGAAAATCTCAATATTTAATTATGATATGTTTAGACTCCGTAGATCTTGGTGGGATAAGCAACTCTCCTTGTTATGAAATAAATGTCAATCTACTAGTAAGTAGTTACTTATGAAATAAACATTACTCTATTAACAAGTTCAATTTTAATGGGATTAATGCTTGACGCTTGTTGATTTTTGAAGTACATTACTTCTCATGCCGTCGTGAAGATTAAGACCACTCGTTGAAAAAAAGCTTCGTCCTTATGTTTAAGCGTAAGTTGTCAAGTGGATCAACAGTTATACTCTAATTGAAAAGTAAGTTATTGGCTTTATTATAAAATTTTCATTCAATAAAGATAAAAAAAAAAAAAATGAAAAAAAATGAAGCACTTGTTTTTTTTTTTTTTTTTTAAATATGGTGACGCATCCTTGCAAAGTACATTTTTGATTGGAAATATTCAATCGTTAAGCAAGATTTTTTTTTTTTTTTTCAAATAACAAATTGAATACGAATTCTTTACTTATATCTAGACGTTTGCTGAAAGATTATCTACGATTCAATTTTTAGATCATGGAAATATTCAATTGATTAAGAGAATTACGTGTGTTGTTATTCTTATCATGCTGGAGGCTACACGGAGCACTAGCGTATATTTAGATTTTTACTATGTTGGACCACGTGTCTCCCATTCGCGCATATGAAGTCAGTTCCCATCGGGTAAGCACACGGTAAAGCAAACCAAAACAGCAAAAGGTGTTTTAATTTATGGTTGAATTGGAAAATTACCATCCAGTCAACTTGAACTTAGGGACGTAATTGGTTAAATTGGAATATTACCATCATGCGTATAGCTCTTCCTGCACTCGTAGGGACCCCGATCCCGAGATAGACGAAGCATTAGGATAGGTTTTAGGAATTCCCTTCACTTTTCCACTAGATAGAAAATATTCTAATTAGAGCTAATACAATAAAAAATCTCAAAGTGATATAGTTATAACAAATTTTCTAAAAATTTTTTTACCATAAAAAAATTAGCACACCTATGATAAAGTTATCCAAAACTAATTTTTGACAACTAAAAACCTCAAATTGATACTTATATGACAAATTTATCCAAATTAATTTTTTTATCATAAAATATCCCAAATTAATGTACTTATGACAAATTTACTTTCCGTTAACTTCCGTTGGATTTTATCATTAAATTTGCTGATCGAGACAACACATGATGACATGATAATTCCACATGAAGATCCATAGAATAAATATCATGAAAAAACTTAAATTGGCATATTTGCATCAAATTTAATGGTATTCCAATGATAAATTGAACAATACACCTGTGACAATTTTGAGATTTTTGTGACATCAAGCCTATGGATTTTTACTTGGTGTTTGTCACCTCATCATAATGCCTCGCCATGTGTCATTCATGTTAGCAAATTTAGATGTAAAATTTGAAGAGTTAACAAAGGGTAAATTTATTACAAATGTACTAGTTTAGAGTTTTTAGTATTAAAAAAATAAATTTAAAATAAATTTGTTATAAATATACCAGTTTACAATTTCTAATAGTTAAAAAATTAGTTTAAAATTTTTTATGGTATTAACCTTTCCAATTATTAACTCCATCCAAAAAATTAATTTGGGGCTTTTGATGGTATCACCTGTTCCAATTATTAATCCCATCATTATTCACATAAAAAGGCAAGTGCATTCATGTTGAGGTAGACGTTTAATTGCAGTATAATCCTCAAACATAGTAACATAAAAACAAAAATACAAATGCTTCCTCCCATTCTTTCACACATTGTAATCATACACAGTTCAATTCACATATCTAAATATCAAATAAAGCCCTGAACACTAGTTTACAATATTAGAGATAGGATGAGTATTACCATAAAGTTTGGAATGTACCATGTGCTCATCGATTTCAAAGTTTTGGAATTTGAAACTTAATTTACAAATTCTAATACTCACCTTGGGACCAAATGCCAATTTAACAGGTTTTCTTGCACACTCTTGTACATGACAACAACATGACTAGAGTCATATTAAAAAGGGATAATTTCATGAATAGTCCTTGAACTTTACTTGGTATTCAATATAGCCCTAAATATTTTTTATTTAATTTAGATCCCAAACTTCTCAAATCATTATTTCTCGAGTTCAATGATCTGTCAAATGATAACATAATTCACACAAAAAACAAAAATCAACCAGAAGGACGAAATCGCTTCGATTCGAAGATCACAAGGGCTCGAAATGAAAGGAAATCAAAGTCCATCAATCAAAATTGGGTGCGGGACAAGAGCACAAGCACTACTTTCAACATTACCACAAGAAATAAAAAGCGATTAAGATCGCAATCATTGCAATGGCCCAATTTTTATTTTCATTTTCACAATGGCCACTCAGCCAAAAACATTAAAATATTAGAAAAAAAAGAAAAAAAGAAAAATAAAAAACTAGACATCAAAGGAGAAAGAGAATTTCCAGTTCACCACCGGTCTGCAATCGTCTTCTTCCTTCTCTCCTCCACTGCCACCACCACCACCACCGCACCAGAGAGTCCAGATCCACCTCCTCTCCTCCCCTCATTCTCACTCCATCTCATGCTCCTCCGCCGTTAGCTTCTCTCTCTACCTCTCTCTCTCTGCCCGCTCCGATGGATCCTCCGCCGCCGGGAAGGTCGCCGTCCTCCGACTTCTCCCGGGCCGCCTCCCTCTCCTCCTCCTCCAGATCCCTCTCCGACGCCGCCTCCGCCGCCGCCAGGCCCGCCGATCCGTCCTGGGTCGGGTGGTGGTCCTCCTCCACGTCCATCGCGGTCCCCGACTTCGCCCCCTCGCCTCCCGCCCCGCCTCCGATCTCTCCCGATCCGACTTCCTCCCTTACCTCTCGTCCATCTCCGAGCCCTACCACCGCTTCGAGGACGTCCGGGACCACTCCTCCCGGGAGCGCGATCTCCAGGGCGGGGCGGCCGCGGCGGACGCGGCGGCTGGGGGCCAGGGGGATGCCCTCGTCGCGTGCCTCAGGGAGGTCCCCGCGCTCTACTTCAAGGAGGACTTCGCGCTCGAGGAGGGGGCCACGTTCCGCGCGGCCTGCCCCTTCTCGAGCATCGCCGAGAACGCGGCGCTCCAGGAGAAGCTGTCGCACTACTTGGACGTGGTGGAGCTGCATTTGGTGAAGGAGATTTCGCTGCGGTCCAACTCGTTCTTCGAGGCGCAGGGGCAGCTGCAGGACTTGAACGTGAAGATCCTGCGCGGGTGCGGCAGGATCAGGGAGTTGAAGGAGACTATTAGGCTTCTGGATGGGGATTTGGTGGATTCGGCCCGGCAGATTCAGGAATTGAATGCCACCCGAGGGAACTTGTTGCGTCTCCAGCAGAAATTGAGGCTTATATTGTCGGTCAATCAAGCGGTTTCGGCTCTCCAGTTGGTGCGGTTTCCTTCATGTATTCGTGTTCTGTTCTTCGCCTTTTGGTGATCCTACGGCACATTGTGGTACTCGGTACTTCCCTATAAAAACAAAGTTCTGATTTTTATATTTCTGTTTTCGATCAGTTGGTTGCATCCTCAGATTGCGCTGGTGCTTTGGATGTCATTGATGATTTGCGGCACTTGCTGGTACGTATTAGTCTGCTCAATGACATTGTCTTTATCTAGGCTTGCTCGGTTGTTTCTGCAGAACCTAGCCTGACAATGCTGAGAGAATTGAAAAGAAAAATCTTGAGAAAAAATTACGATGGTCGAGGACATGTATTTTTTTTTCCAGAATTCATTGGATTTGCTTTTATCTATAATACTAATGCTGCAGTATGGCGTTAGGACCTTCTCTTAGTTGGAAGAGTTGGGCAATGATTAGCTGGTAAATCTTGCTAAGCTAGGTTACTTCTTGCACTTGAGTCTTGACCATACCAGGCATTTTTGCTTGTTGAAATGGCGGTACCGAGAGAATTGCTTTGACAGTTCGACTGGTTAGTTTTTTCTGAATACATTTTAGTGTGCCGTCTACATTGGCTTTCGACTGAAGATGATGAAACTCTTTATGACGAGAACACTCCTAGAATGGAATGGAATTAGGTTATTTTGCTGATAATCCTTTAAATATCCTGAAGTCATACACCAAATGAAAAGGTGTTTTGCACTGTCTGATTTGGTTTCTAGTGAGGCACTTGAACATCAGGTATTCTTTTGATAAGTAAAAGAGCTTTTAATACAAAATATCACCAAGGGGTTGCCAACCCATGTAACTAATCGGTAGTATAATTCAAGTTGACAATAAGGGTTAACAGAGACTGTACTCTGTCAAAAGCTAAGGGCAAAAACCACATCAATGATCTAACAAAGGGTTCAAGTTATACCTCTTTTTCTTAAGTGGTGCATTTAGAGAAAACGTTGCTAAATAATGCTTGAGGGATTTGATGTTGTGTTGCTACTGTCTTGCACTCTTTTATCAGACCCTGGTCACTTTGCTCTATTCAAGGCTGTAGTTAGTGTTGTTTATGCAGATGTGATGGTTTTTCAGACTTTACCGAATTGGCAAACCCTATACGAGCATATTTGTGGTTCAATTTTCGTAATCAAATCATTATTGATTGATCTTTGCCTTGCCAACATTTATCTCCTGTCACTCAAGACCAAGCATGCTATTAGACATTTTATGTCGATCCAAACTTCTCGCCTCTCCTTTCTATTTGTGGCTGAACAAGTAGATTCCCATTCTTACCTATGCAGAGAAACTGATCGCAAGCTTTTCTTATGTGGATGCCAGTCCATATCTTTGGATGTATGGCCTGTTAAATATTATGATTGTTCCCTGGAAAAAAAAGAGGACATTAGGCGCAGCTGATAGCCCATGAAACTATAAATTGGTTAAAACCAACTGTCTTGCTCCATATGCTTATTCTGCAGCACAACAGTCTCGATAATAACTACTGCAGTCACACTGCCTTTGAATGGTTTATGCAGACTGCGAATATACTAAAAAGAAAAATTGATAAATGGCCTCTCATTTTTGTGGACTTGAGTTTAGATAATGGGAGCAATCACCAAGCTAAGATTTGAATCATGAATCCGTAATTTTATCAATACTAAGTGCTTGTTTGGAGTGACTTCAATTTCAACTTTTGACTTTATGTATATTTTGTGAAAATCACCATTTAACATTTATCCTTAATTAAATTTTGCGAAAATCACTATTTAACTTTTATTAACCCATTCAGAATTTTGGCAACCTTTCAGAATATCCAAATACTAACATGTAGATTCATATGTAATTTTTTCATCATTTCTTGACATTTAGATAATATTTTTTATATTTAAAATTTGGAGGGAAAGTCATAAGTGGAAGTTGGAAGTAATTAAAAAGTGAGAGGCAAACATGCATTTCTGCAATGATTTGTAGATTAGAATGATAGCCAAAGATAATATTACAGAGAAAAATGGATTTAATGATATGAATCTTTTACAAGTATAAGCAATTATATGGATGGGGAGATTGGTATGACTACTGTTCTGGGGAAGTTAATTCTTATATGTTGCAGGATATCGATATCCACTGTATTGGCTGCCTTAAGCATCAGTGACAGTGGATGCCAGTGAATTTTGATGCTTTCAGTCTCCTTGTTCATATTTTTATCCTATCCTTAGACAATTCTTTTTCCTCCTAAAGCGTACTGTTGATATTTAGAGGTCTATAAATGAAGAACATGTGGCGACCCTGTTTTTTAATAGAATATGGTTCTGTTGTGCTCCTTTCTCAGTTTTCTTTTGGATAGATAAAAAAGGATTTTATCAATACCGAAAACTTTCAGTACATCAAAATTGAACAAGGACAAAGACCGAGAAAAACAAACAAGCAAGAGGGAAACATTGTGAGACTATACAGAACCAGTACAAAAAGATCAGCACCTGAAGATTTTGAACCCTCAAACAGTGTTTTGGTGCATTCTTTCCTAGTGCTTCACATGAGAAAAAGTGGTGTAATGCTCTGAGTCTTTTAGATATCAGGTCTCGTACGTAAGCATTCCAACAGCTAAAAAGTTGGATCGCATGTCTTGGCTTGACCATTACCATCTTAGACTAGCTAAAGATATGGTCCCTAGCTTGAGGGCAAAGTCACAAGAAAGAAAGAGATGGTCAACAGATTTATCTGGATGCCTAACCATACAAAAGCAATCCATGAGAATTAAATTTCTTTTTTTGAGATTCTTAATAGTAATCTTATTCCAAACTACTGTCAAGAAAGAAAATCTATCAGATATAAAAGGCGGCCAGATTGCTTATTTCAGTTTCTTAAACTGCATTCTGAAAAGCTCAAAGAGTGCTTATAATCGAAATACACCAGATTCTTAAATTTACTAATTGTTTTTGGATTCTATTTGGTATAAATGTTTACCAGGATGGGGATGAACTTACTGGTCTGCATTGCTTCCGTCACCTTCGGGACCATGTAGCAGCTTCAATAGATTCAATAAACAGGTATAAATGATTAACTGGAGTCTTCTTCTCTTAAAGCTTTGCAGTTCGCACTCCATTCTGCAAGGCTGTCTTAGCCATTGCCAACTAACTATTATTTTGGCTTGTGAAGTGTGATTGTCATTTTTAGGTTATACTTTAGAGGCTTTAATTTGGGTCACATGTAGACAAACAGATGCGCATGTTTATGCTCGGTAGCTTCATACGTACTCACATGTTTATTTGTGTGAATTTACATATAATTATCTATGCATGAATGTGAACAAGTAACATGATGCATTGCTTATCCACAATTGGCCTAAAATATATTTTAATGAGAAAAAATCTTGAGGGACGGCATACAAGTAAAGTTGTCATAACATAGATCAGGGTATGGATCTAGCACCCTATCTGAAGCTAAGTACAGGTTTCCTCATCGAGTGATTTATCTTGCATGCTGTAAAATATGTGAGCTGTCTAGTTCTTGCTAAGGTTGAACCAATTTATGTAAATATTTGCTAAAAGATTTCTTTGAACTTCCCAAATCAATTAATATTCCTCACTTTAGTTTTTGAGGTAATCATATAAACAGTGGGTTCTTATTGTCTGTCCACCAAAATAATTACTAGGATTATTAGTCCTGTGCCCTGTAGTTCACAGACAATCTTCTTGCATGCTTCACATAAGCCCCTCGATCTTTGTACAAATGAAAAGACATGGATGTTCTGCTCTTCCCACAGTACTAAGTATTCTGTTATTTTCCATTACTCTGTGATTGTCTGTCACATATATTTCTTTTGCGTGGCTAGTGCCTTCTCTTTTTGCTTGAATCAGTTGAAAGATTCTCATGATCCAGAAGTAAATCTTTCTTATTGATCAGTTAATGTAGAAGTCTTTAACTGTTAATGTAGCTGCTAGAAAACCTCTTCACAAGCCAAAGTGACACCTAATTAATGTCTCTTTCTTCATACCTTTTAGCTAGAGGCATTGATGCACTTTTCATGTTAGTTTTGTTGGGAAGTCTCTTTCATTTTTGGCTCAGTTATATAATATCATTCCCTGTTTGAACTTTCTTGTTTCTGTTCATTGTGTTTTTTCAGAACTTTTTCTCTGAACTTATGCATAGTCAATGCATGGATAATCCTACTGTGAAAATCTGAGACTTTTTTCTGGTATTTAATGGTGCCCTTTTTTGCATCTCTGTAACTTTACTTCCGCTCTATCAGGTTTGAATGACTTCCTTTTCTTTTCTCATCTTGGGTTGATCTATTTCATTTTCATGTGGTTGTTGGTCAACTTGAAAAGCTTATGCCTGAGTTTGAGATGTTGAGATTCGTGCATGTCTCTCAGCTTGGTCACTATTCTCGTGTTTTTTTAGGATTATCCTTTAAATGTAACAATATTTAAAGAATTTCTACAATGCCAATTTCCTTGTAAAGAAGGTGCTATGTGTTTTTTGATAGTGTGACATTTTATGCACACATGACCTATATTCCAACTTCAACATTACCATGCTTTTCCAGTTCACTCACTCTAGTCAGCTTCATCATGTGCATAACTTATATCTAAGTGCAGAAGTACCCATTATTTGCTGGAAATAAATGCAGCATTGTGCGTCCTCAGTAACTTGTGGATTTTGCTCTTGTAGCATTCTTTCAGCAGAGTTTATGCGTGCTTCTGTCCATGACGTTGGAGACATGGATATAATTATTTTATCAAAAGTGAAAGCAAGGGCTTCTGTTTCTGCGAATGGGGCAGAAGATGAGGTAAGCTTCTCTCCGTGAGTCCTGCTAGCAACTACCACTAGCATAGTATCAGTCTTATTTGCTTTAGGTTTGTTTTCACAATGATCATGAGCCCTTTCATTTATTACATGCTGACATAAAATTCCTTTCTTGTATTGAGTGACAATGGAGAAATATAGTGTGGAAGCTAGATCTTACCATTCTTGGTGTTGTGTAACTCTTGAGTCTAAACTCTCATAGGAATGGCTCCATTTCAATTGCAATCTTGCGAAATGAGGCTCAATTTGAAATATTAAGATATTGGGCTGGGTTCAAAACAAAGATTTGTCGCTTAAAGCAATCAGGATGTTGGGACATCTGCTTAAAAACTTTGGGCCTAAATGAACAAATACCAGCTACCAGTTGACCAGTACTTTAGAAGTGTACTAAGAGTGTGCTTTGTTGAAAGTCTGTTGTTGTGGGATTAAGGGTGTATAGTGTAGATAGAGTTATCGGATTACCTTGTCATTCTTGTACAGTGGCATATTTATCTAATTATTTGTGTACTATACCTATAAATATAACAAGGGGACTTCAGAAATCAAAGCCTCTTTTTAAGGTAAACAGTGTAATAAGTATTGAGTGGCTACTCCAAATTTTATGCATGTTACTTTACTATAACATTGCATGGATACCTATGTATATGATGGTGTGCCTTCACACGTGTCTATTTTCTGGATCCTCTTTGGATGAGCACTTGGGTCTAAAATTTTCTCAAAAGGCAAGTCAGACAATCAAATCGACACCTTCACTCAATATTCGCACCCAAGTCTGAGCAATAGAGATCAACATCTGTAATTGCTGGCCTAATTTGACTAGTGAAAAGCAGAGAGGAAGTCTGTATTTCTTGTCTTTGGTTTCAACTTGATGAGCAATGGTTTGTTCATTTTTTGTGGTCGTATTTTTTCATTAACTGCTTCCCATGACACAATTAGTTTGTACTTTTCATGCCTTTATTATTGGGAGGTATTGTTTGGCTTTAAAGTTTGTTAGTGGCTTCAATGTGAAAGTTCTTGACTCATTGTGTTTTACAGATTAAATTTGATGAGGAAGAGACTTCTAATTTGCGAGACCATCTTCTCCCTATTGTAATTGGATTGCTCAGAACAGTAAGTCATGCATGCTGTTCTGTTTACCTTAATTTGATGCACCATCTTCTTTTTCAGTCAGGGAATATTTTACTCATAATATTTTCTTCACATGGGATATCTATATAATATTGTGGGCCTCTATAGTAATTTCATTCACTCTGTTATCTTATAGATTAGTGAAATCTAGTACATCTAAATTTTATTCCCGCTGTTGCGGTAAAGGAGGAATTGTTAAGTGTTCATTGATTTAAGTCATATTCTGTGTTAATAATCTTTTCTCTTCTTTGTTGTAATTGAAACTTTGAGCATTATTTGAGTTCATGCATTTGATATTGGGTCCTCTCCGATTTTTACCAATCGCTAAAAGAAATATGGTCTATATTATTTATATTGGGCAAGTGGTAATAAGAGTTACAAATGGTGGTAGGTGGTGATGATTGTCATATATCAGGGTAGAGAGGAGAGAAGTTTATACAAGCTTTCCAAAATCCAGCATGGGATATTGTTGTGGACTTTCATACTTAAAATTGGTTAAACTCAAAGTAAGACTAATTATACTGCTCCCTAGTTTCATAATGGGAATAAGACTCTAGTTAGTCCTATCAGCCGGTCATGCTACTCGATGAAGAAAAAGCTATTAAATGTGAGAGGTGGTTTTGAATTCCAGGACTTCTCTATTAGTTGTCTACTGGTTGTGTTGTTTGTCTTAATTCCATTTATCTTGTCTAAAATGATGGTAAAATCCTTAAGTTACATGTGGAAAGACTTCTATAGGTATTTTATGGTAAGATGATCCTTTTCAGGCTAAGCTCCCTTCCATATTGAGGATATACCGTGATATGCTTACTGCTGACATGAAGACTGCAATTAAGACCACAGTCGCAGAGCTTCTTCCAGTTCTTGTTGCTAGATCTGCTGAGTTGGATTTCACGCCAGGAGAGCGGACGAATGATGGAGAAGGTCAGGTCCTACCTAAGAAATGCTTAGATGCTTGTCAATAAGGGGAAACATACTAATAACTTGTTTTTCCTTCGAAAATTTCAAAATTCTAACATGCTATGAATTAATCAATTAATCTTCTTTCATACTATAAATAGCTTTGTGGTATGGCCAGTCAAAATAGATTTTTTTTTCCTTTATTTATATTTTGGTGCATATATGTCTACTCTTGGAAATCATTGTAGTATTTGGGTTTGTAAAGTTTGTCTCAATTATCCTTTCAACTTAGTAATCATTTACTTAGCGGAAATTTCTGGTCATGCTGATGGTTGGAGTATTCCTTTCTTTGTCATGTGTGATTTCCTTGAATTATTATTATCTGATCTAAATTAAATAACTTAGGTGGAGGTTCATCTCTTGCAAGCAAGTTGAGGAGCCTGTCATCAGAATGCTTTGTGCAACTTTTAGGTGCAATTTTCGGCATAGTACAGGTAATGTGAACTATTTTTCATTTAAAAGGCAGTCCTATGATTGCTGTTTGCTTGAGTATGGTGTATCATTCCAAGTTGATCCATAGCTAGATTTTACAAAGGATCCATTGAAGGCAAAGCAGTTCGCTAATTTACTTTGTTGGATTATTGCGTCTCAAGCTCAACATGTTGAGACTTTATGAAGTTTGACTGAACTTCTTGCTAATATTAAAGAAATTCAGTGGGAGTTCAAGTTCTTGTAGATAGGGAGAACATATGTGCTTCAATTAACTTACTAGCTTAACTTGTACAACTAGGCAAATTTATTGAACCTGCTTGACACTTGTGCAACTTGTCAAATTTAGTGATGGGACTCTCTCTCTCTCTCTCTCTCACGCGTGCGCTTACGTGCCAGCATGCATGAACAAGCACATGCTTGTTTATGTTTTGGTGTTATTAATCTCAGATATGGCCTGATGGATTTTGTGCTTGAGATTACTCACTCTTTAGGTATTATGTAATGTGATTTTGCATCTTTTAGTGATTGCAGGTACATTTAGTGCGAGCTGCTGAAGTTAAGAAGGCTATTGAATGGATTTTGTGCAATCTGGATGATCACTATGCTGCAAATTCTGTTGCTGTAGCAATAGCTCTTGGTGCAGCAGCTGCAGAAACTGCGGAGGATACTGATGGTCAGATTGGTTCCATTCTGCCATATGTAGCTGAGAGAAATGGCACTGCTAAGCTTCCTTCTTTTCAAGGAAAGGCTAATGAAAGTCTCACTACAGCTGCAGTGTCAAAAAACTTCAGGTAACTTTTAAATAGATTCTTTTTGGTTCACTTCACAAATTTTGCAACTGTGGAAGTAGCGGGAGATTATTGTCTTGTGATTGTTGTAGTTTATAACTATTATTTCTTATTAACCTTTTTAAGATTGGATTAGTTTTGTTTATGTAAACAATCGGGGTGCAATTGGTTGTTGGATACTAGTTTTCTGTATACATCTTCATAGAAAACAAAAGTTTGTTCAGGACAAATATTTGGCAGCCTCCCTCATTTGCCAGTTATTTTGGAATATCTTAAATTGGATATGAAGAAATCTGAAGTTTGGTGAAAGACTTGTTTGTTGACTACAATTGTAACAGCAACACCAACTAAGCCTTATCCCACTAAACGTGGTTGGCTATAT
This sequence comes from Eucalyptus sp. ANBG9806169, assembly GCA_014182395.1. Lineage (NCBI taxonomy): Eukaryota > Viridiplantae > Streptophyta > Magnoliopsida > Myrtales > Myrtaceae > Eucalyptus > Eucalyptus sp. ANBG9806169. The sequence continues at coordinate 21,474,375 of CM024577.1, read as the reverse complement.
GAAGTTCTTTGTGAGGTTGCTTATGCTATTGTGCTCGGTCCTTGTTAGAACCTGTGTGAGCTGTGGATGTTCCCTATCTTTCCTTATTGTCTCCTTCCATATCCTTCTTGGCCCTCCCCTACCCCATTTAACCAATGTATCAAGTCCTTGTTCCCATTGCCGAAGCAGGGCATCTGAAGGCCTTCATTCAACGTGGCTAAACCAACTGAGACTGTCTTCTCATATTATCCTCAATTGGAGCAACAGCTACTTTTGCCCTAATGGATTCATTTTTAATCTTATCTCTTCTCATGTGCCTGCACATCAGATGAAATATTCTCATCTTCGCTACACTCATTTTGTGCACATGCTATTTCTTAACTGCCTAGCACTCCGTGCATAATGCAATTGCTGGCCTTAGTACTGTCCTAAAGGACTTTCTCTTGAGCTTAAATGGCATTTGACAGTCACCAAAACCAAAAAAAATATAAGAAAGCATATTTTCAATTTGAAAATGGTTTCAAACAAGCCTTGAGAAGATAAAAATTGAAAACGAGAATATTCATTAAAAGTGAAAAGTGAGGGGTTTTTAGGAACTGAGTGCTTTCTTAGTTTTCATTGTCTTCCACAATTGTGTCTTTTGGTTTTTTCCTGGAGGTAAGTTGCCATGGCCATGAGGATATGGTTAGTGTTAATTTTCAAGTTCCAGCTAGATTCTGTTTCAGAATGTGAAATCTATCTGTGGCTTCATTTGATTTCTTTTTCCGGATTTCAAGTTTGTGTATGTTATAGTTTTGTGATTGTATGTTACATGTCCATAATTGTACTTAAGAGTAATTCTTGTTTTCCTTAAATTACCTGGACCATGAGTCTTATCAATTTTAGAAGAGAGACTACTGATTTTCAAGGAAAGGAGTGGGGGATTTGAGGGTCCTATCCTGTCTCAATTTCTCTTTGCAGACGTTCTTTGTAAACTTGTATAATTTTCCTTTGATATCTCGTATGATATAATACCTTCTCATGTTTGGAAGTGACCGTTTTTCAGGAATTAGAGTTTAGAAGGATCAAATAGATCTGTCAATCTTAGTTTTTGCCATCATCTTTATCCTAGCTAATTCCAAGATAAAAGAAATGACACATGGAGAGCGAGAGAAAAGAGGGTCAGAGAGAGGAGAGGTTGGAAGCTTATGTCCTTCTATCTAGAAAGGAGCTGTGCTTTCTTTCTCTCTCCTGGGGCTTCTGTTGAGATGGGAGAAAGAACTTTATTTTCGAGTGACAATTTCATGGGAACATGAAGGAGTCATGATGCAATACATAATTCGTGGTATTCCTAGATAATAGGTACACATTGGTTCCCAGGCCCTGCTATAATCTGCTACTACATTCAACTGGGTTTGGATTTTTCATAGGGAAAATACTTAAATTGAGATTTATGCTTTGGATGGAAAAATTTTGTGGTATTCAACCTTCCTTATCAAAATTCAAAGGAACACAAATCTTTGTTTGGTCTTCTCTTTCCTGTTTTGAATCTTACATTTCTTGCTTCTCTGTTGTTTAGAAAAATATTAATGGCTCATGTTTGTTGATGTTGACAGAGCTGATGTGTTGCGAGAAAATGCAGAAGCTATATTTGCTGCTTGTGATGCTGCTCATGGGAGATGGGCCAAGCTCCTTGGAGTACGGGCACTTCTTCATCCAAGATTAAGATTGCAGGAATTTCTGAGCATATACAACATAACGCAGGAATTTATATCTGCTACAGAGAAGGTGCATAAACTCTTCCTTGCATAAACTCTTCCCATAGTCTTTGGTGAACAGCTTGATTGTATTATTGTTGTTGTTTTTATTGTTAATACTATTATTAGTATTAGTATAATTATTTGTTAGTGTTATCATTGTTATCAGTGTTGTTTTTGCTAATTATGCTGTGTCCTGTGTATGCCTCTACAGATTGGTGGAAGATTGGGATATAGCATCAGGGGCACACTTCAATCGCAGGCTAAGTCCTTTGTCGATTTTCAGCATGAATCCCGTGTTAGTTTTATTATGTTATCTCAATCTTTCTTAAACATTTGCACTTTATCCTCTGGATTAAATGTCAATGTATAATTGCTGTTGCAGATGGCAAAGATTAAAGCAGTGCTTGACCAAGAAACATGGGTTGAAGTTGATGTACCTGAGGAATTCCAGGCAATAATAAATGCACTATTTCGCACTGATTCATTATATACAGAGAGCGTAGATGCTTCTGAAGTCAGCATGGTTTCTGGAAATGATGTTCCAAAAGAGGCAGCTACTGGACTACTGTTGACACAACAGGAAACTCAACCTGGGGGGGATATGGCAGGTGTATCTTCTGAAAATTCCGACCGAGGAATATCTTCGTCCCTAACAAGTAATTCTGAAAGGAACAAAGCAGACGTTAATTCATCTTCTCAGGTTATTAACAGCACCGTTAAAGAGCGTGGAAAATCTAGTTCTCAATCTCTTATTTACAGAGGTGTTGGTTATCACATGGTGAACTGGTCAGTGACTTTCTTAGGCTTTTCCAATTGCTTTTTTAATTTTTCTACTGCAACATTTTTCTCCAGTGCGCAATATCTCAGATTTTGTTTGCTCATATATGTGACCTTTATGTCAAGTAATCTGGATTCATAACTGGTATTAGAAACTAAGAATTGGTTTTATGTTCCTCGTGAAAGATCCCAAACTTTTTTTTGATTACGTTTTATGTGTTTAGAGCCAAGCATTGACAATACTTTTTCTATGCACAGTGGCTTAATATTGGTGAAGATGTTGTCGGAGTATATTGATATGAATACTTTTCTGCCAACACTTTCTTCAGAAGTGGTTCTTCGTGTTGTTGAGATACTAAAGCATTTCAACACGAGGACATGTCAGCTAGTTCTTGGGGCTCATGCCATGCAGGTATCAATATCTAACGTCATGCAGATATAAATTTTAAATAGGTCTTACCTTTGGTCTGTTTGACCAATGTTTTGTTTGTATTGCGTTAGTGGTTTTGTGAGGATCCTTATGTAATAAAGAAAAAGCTATCTTCTTACGTGAGTGGTCTTATGATGATCGTCATTTGTGATGCTTTTAAACAAGAAATACATCTTTGGACAAGTCTTGTCATGTTCGTCTCTTTGCACTCTCGAGGACTCTAGATTGCCTTACCTCTCAGTCTGCCTGTCTCACCACTCAGTCCAAGACATGATGAGAAGCATTTCAATCAGAGTCCTCTCTTCAATACCTCTTCATGATACTCATCCTTTCAGCAATGTCTATGCTACCAAGGCTATAATGAAGATCGAATAAAGCATGCTTCATTCAGGTCTCAGGCGAGACAAATGTCACAAGTCACAAAGCTGGATGTGCTGATTCTTTTTCATCTTACAAATTTGTAAATTCATTGACGTCTTCGAAAATTTACTTACTTCGTGTTATTAAGGTAAAAGGTAGGAACTATTCTGATTCTTACCTAGGCACTTGAGGCTCCAGGAACACTCATTAGGGCAAGGAAAAAAAGCTGTCAGAACTAGTTTTAACTAGCAATGGTAAATAGAGAGAATTAAAGAGGAAGAAGAAGAAGGGGAGTTCAAAAGTGAATCGAGAGTTAAAGGATTAGTGAAGAGATTTTCAGTTTCTCTTTATCAGTCTGCCCAACTATGAACAGAATTAGCATTTACAGAGTCACCTAGCAAATGCAAGAAAGATAACATTGATGTGTCATAAAATCTAAGTTAAAGTTAGATAAGTTATTATTTTCTACTTTCCTAGGTTATGCCTAAAAGATTTCTTCCTTCTTTTTTTCATCATCTCCCATCGGCTGTTCCTTTCACATCAGATGTGTTTGCCTCTAATCTCCTATGAGCAGCACGAGTCGACCTGTTGCCTTACTGGTCTTTCTTTTTGGGTCCTCATTTGTTCATCTTCATGTGATATGTACAGCTTTTTTTTTTTGGCAGGTTCCATGACCTACTATTTGTAATTTTCAAAGGGAAATGAACTTTGCAGTCTTATTATCTGTTAGCTTATCGTTTATGTGATCTTGTAGGTGTCGGGGTTGAAGTCTATAACTTCCAAGCACTTGGCCTTGGCGAGTCAAGTCATCAGCTTCATACATGCCATTATTCCTGGTGAGGGATAACAAATCTACTGCCATTGCACAATCAAGTTGTGTACTTAAAGTTATGTTGCAGCTCTGTCTTCCGTGTCATTGCAAAATACTCTTATCATGTTATCCTTCCCATTACCCTGCTTCTATGTTGTGTGCTATGCCTCTGTTATCTTTGTGGGAAAACAGTTGCTCTAAAAGGATCAGTTTTATTCTCATTAATGCTTAGATGAGGCATGGTCCTGCTTTCATGCGTAATATATAATTGGTGAAGCTTGTCATCTTAGCTTCACTAACTTGATGTTGTTGTGATATTTATATGGCATCCTCTTATTATTATTTTCATTATTGGTGATCTTCAAGAAGTTAATTCAATGTTAATTTCATTAGCTATGATCATGGTGAATCTTGGGTAGGTTAAGTTTTTTAATGGAAAATTATACCAAATGCTTCCACATCAGTTAAAAAGAGGAAGCTTTCTCAGAACAGGCATGCTTATCTTATGATGGGTATGTAATTTGATTGTGTAGGGAATATATGGAGGGAGAAACACTTTACACCATATAGTCAGTTTACAGTTATGATAGGCAGGTTGATTTTTTAGAAATTATTTGAGGCTTCAAATTCTGTTGCTAGGAAGTGGGATTTGCCTGGTATTTTGCTCAGAATTATTAGTTAGATAAATGCAATTTCTTAAAGTTCAGTTGATTCATGAAACAGAAGAAAGACCAATAGTCTTAGCTCTTTCCAACATTTGTATTTTAGCTAAGCTTCTCATGGACATCTCTGAACAACCAGGCTTTAGTAACTTCAAATATAAATCACTGAGAATCTGTGGCAGGATAACTTTTGTTGCATTTGTATTTATTCACATTGTGCTAGCTTACTGCGACTTATTATGTCCTTGCATGTGCATGATGTGGTCTTTTATATTCTTCCATGTGCTTGAACCGTGATTTTGATGGTATGAGTGTCTAAGCATAGAAGCTAGCATCTTTTTCACATTTATCTATACTAAATCTGCCTATGTTACGTGAAGACTTCTCTCATGTCTCTCTCCCTCTCTAATTTTTTCAGAAGTATTCCTTTTTGACATAATATTTATTTTTCGTGGGCATGAGACAATGACCTATGTACTCATATACTCATATTGGTCTATGTAACGAAGAAATCAGGCGAATTCTCTTCATGAAAGTACCTGAAACACGGAAGTCATTGTTGTTGTTAGAGATGGATCGAGTGGCCCAGGTGAATGGATTCTTCTCCTTTTTTCATTGGTGATGGTGACATATTTCACATCAATCTTGTCTGTTTTTTGATGTATTGCCATCTATGCAAATCAATATGGAGGACTATATCAGTTTTAGAGGAGTTAAACTTAAGTGAGATTTTTATGGACTCTTTTGCAATCAGTTTTCTTTTATGGTTTCAAGTGCTTTCATATCAGATGAAAGAGATAAGGAGCATTCCTTCATGTTATCAGTGTTTACAAGTTTATGCCTATGCTGTTCTGAGCAACAGGAGAATGTAAGATTGAATCAATCATTAAAATTATGGGAAATAAACATTTGGTTGTTGAACTGAGAGTTTTTTTTTGCGGGGGGGGGAGAAGGAATGAGTGAGTGATGGAAACGCTTAGCATATTGGTTCAGGACCTTGAGTTTTCTAGGTGAGCAAGTTTTCATTATGGGAGGATGCATGCTTTCTACTTATGTTCTGATGTGTCAGTTCCCGTTTTATTAGGCTTTTATTTCCAGAAATGGTGGATATTCTTAGTTGAGCTACTTGGTTTTCATTTTTGGTAACTAGAGATTGTTCAAATGTGTGATAATCCTGTTTCCTTTTATCGTGGTTATAGCACCAGTGGGCTTTGAGCCTTTGATATGTTAGTTGACCATTTATATCGTTTCTTTCAGGATTATAAGGTTCATCAAGATGAAATTCATTCCAAGCTGGTTCAGATAATGAGAGAAAGGCTATTGGTCCATTTGCGTGGGTTGCAAAGTATGTTCCAAAGTTGGAATAAAGTTGATGATACCGATGCTCAGCCAAGTCAGTTTGCACGATCCCTTACGAAAGTGAGTTTCATTCCCGAAATATCGTGACGGTCTTCTTACATGAAATTTCCTTTGAAAATGCTTTGTGATTGGACTCATATACTGTTGTATTCTGTATGTTGCAATAAATAGCAATTTAAATTTGGAAAAAAGGATGTTGATGATGCTGAACCTCTTCATGTATGATGATTATAAAACCAATCATGATGCATTGGTTCGATGACACAATTATAAGGTTATTTATTTGCCAATTGTCTCTTGTTTAGTACTCCAGATGTCATGGACAAGACCTCTCTGTGATATAAAAGCAAGAATTCATACTCCTGACACTCCTCAGATCCCACACTGTGGTTGCCTTTTGCACTAGGCGCCCTATTTCCTGTAACTCCTGATGTAGATTATTTTATCAAGCTGCATGTGTTCATGACCTTATTGAAGGAAAAGTTAATTTGTATTTCTGTCCTTTTGGTTTTTCCCCATTTTAACGTTCTACTTTAAGAAGCTCCAGAAGCTGGGTTGGGTCTTTGCTTGGTCATGTGGTCTTAAACTAGTCAATTAGATCTAAGAATGCATATGTTTTGTTATTTCAAGAATAAAGCATAATATTTAAGAATTTAAAGTCTTTACCCTTGAACTTTTTTTTATTGCTGGAGATGATTGTTGTATCACCCCCATGAATTTTTATTCTTACATATTAAATTTTTAATAAGTGTTTGCATGATGATGTCAGTTGTTGGATTTTAGTTTTGACAGGACAGAAAGATTTTGCTTTTGAGACAAAACGTGTAATGTTTTTGGTTTTTTTTTTTTTTGGGCATATAAATAAAAGATTTTCATGTCTCTTGATCCTTGTGGTTATAATTATTTTTATCCAGGTTTCAATCAAGTTAATTATTCTTCATATGCTTTGGAAATGAGTAGTAACAAGAAAAAGTTCATTTAATGTTCTAGACATAGCCATGTACATGTTTCTTGGCACCAGAAGTTATGTAGTATTGCCATCTATATTGGCAATAAATATAGTCATCTAATTCTTGTCAAAAGCTCTAGTATTCCTTTTACCTCATAAAATGTAGATAACGACTTTTGATAGAAATAACTTTTTTCTTGCTGAACTTTTTGCTATTAAGATATTACCATCACTTGTCTATTTTTCCTGTATCCTGCCTCTTTTTTTGATCATCTGAGTCAAGAATACTGCCTTCATTAAGTTTCTCAACAAAAGAACTTAATGAGAAGCTTCCAGGATGAGTGGCTTCTGTCTTTCGCTTAGTTTTCTGGACCCAAAGCACCTCTAAGTGGTTGCATACCCCTTAATGTGCCCTTACTCTTGAATTTAAGTTTTGTATCTTAGGTAGTATGATGGAATTATGTCCTCTTAGATCCTAGGGAAAGCATGGAGTACAGTATTTTTTGATGAAAATATTATGGTCTTATTATTTGATTTGTATTTTGTCATGTGAGTCCTTATTTGTCCAACTCATGTGTACGGTTGATCCTTCTTTTAGATTACTATCCAGATTGGCCTCTCATTTTTCAAACTTTCCTAGCTAAATAATTTCGTTTGAGAAGTGTGCATTAGTTTTCTCTCTTTTTCCAAGCAGCAGTATTCATTTCATGATTTGTCACAATTAAATATACTGTTGGTCTAATTATATGATGATTCAATTAATTTCTAGGAAGTTGGCTTTCTTCAACGAGTCTTGACTCGGACTTTGCATGAACCTGATGTTCGGACAATTTTCAGGTAAAGTATACTCTTGTTTATTCTAATGGTTAATTTTGGCAATTTTTTTGCAGTACGAAGGAATAGTTTATTAATAGAAAATGCTTGTTCAAGTACCAGAGCAGGGGGAAAAAATGAATAATCAGACAAACAGAAATTCAAAAAAAAAAAAAAAAAAAACCAGAACACCAAGTCCATGAACTCTTAAAATCAGCAAAAAACCAGAATCAGTAGAAGATTCAGATCCTTCAAATGGTCTCTTATTTTGTTCCTTCCAAATGCACCACAAGAGGCAAAGAGTCTACACAGTATTTTGTTTATCATTGATGTAAATGCAATTTCTTTCATCTTGTGCTTGATTATATCTTAGTCCTTTTAATGATTTTGAAGATTACCCCTTGAAATTATTTTGTTACTTTATGTTGTTCCACTATTTCCTTTCCTCCTTTGTTTGCCCTATTGGCTCCTGATTCTCTTGAACCCAGAGTTCCCAATGGGCTATGGCTATCACTACAGAGTGTACCAGTAGTTTTTACTGCAAGTCCATTAGACTTCTCCAGTTTTGTGCCAATGCTTAAGAGATTGCTGTCACACCTATATGCTTTCTGTGGAAAATTTTCAAAATTAGTTTTGAATGTTGGGGAGATATCTTCATAATGAAGTTGTTTCCTTAAACCTCACCATTTATTATCTTGAATGTAGCTTAAATCATGCACTGTGATATTCTTCCTCGTGAAAAATAGAGCAAGCATCCAAGCTCTAATCTTTTCCTCTATCCTCCTAACTTGAGTTTGATGGAAGACATTCGAACGATAGTTGACCAATGGGCTGTAACATGAAACAATCTGGCGTCATATTCTGTTGTCTCCTAATTGTTAGATTAATGATCTTGGAATCTTGGAGCGGCAGGCACATTGTTAACTTTCTAGAGCCGTATATAAGTAGCTGTTCTTTCATCATTAACCCATGCAATAATATAATGAAATTAGTTCTGTTACCCGATGTATTCGTTTGCAGATTGCACCTCATTCTTTTGGGTTCATTGTTTCCTTTCTGTAGTATAAGAGATCGTAGAGTGTTGATATCATGTGTTCAACTACTTGATTTGTTGTGTCTTGCTGTAGGCAAGTGGTCTCTATTTTCCATTCACAAATATCGGAAGTATTTTACAACGCATTAAAAAGTTCAGAAGTAAACTCTCCAGATGCAAAGAAGAGGTAATGGCTTCTTACTCAAATTTGATATGTTATTTATAACTAGTTCCTGTTTATTTCCTATAAATAGTTATCCTCACTGTCTAATGGACAATCTGTTGCCCAATTGTTTCTCTATATTAAAACACCAGGCTTTGTCGGGATACACAACACATCTTAGGATGCATTCGGTCATTGCCTGCTGGAGACTTGAGTGAATCTACCACTCCTAACTGGGGGAGACTTGATGAGTTCTTGGCTGAAAATTTTGGCACTGAAACTGGATCGGATGTACAGTGAAATTGTTGTTTTCCTTTTTTTCCGGAATTTAAGGACAAACCATATTTGAGGAGCATTTTGGAGATGAGGCATTCTTTCTTTACTTTGGTGATGAGGTAACAGGTGAGTCAGCTCCGTCTCCTATTTGATCTGTTGAATGCACATTCAAAATTATCTAGCAAATCCTTTTTCATTGGAGTTTTTTAGCATTTTCCAGTATTAGGCATAGATACTATTTTATAGTTGCTGCATATTTGCTTGCATAGAAGGACATCTATAGTCATTGAGAGTTCACCTTGATGGGTTCAGACGCATATAGGATGGCACCAATTACCCTTGGTTTTAGAGCTCACTAATCTTTCCCTTTAACTTTGTTAGCATTGTGAACAGCAAGGACCCTAGCTTGGCAATGAGGTCTTGGTACTGTAATTGCTGGACCCCTTAAGATATACTTGAACCTGTTTACTTACTATATAACATGGAAGTAAACAAATTTCAAACCCTTTATGATGGTGCAATCACAGTAAATGCCTATTTCAACTCATATGCAACTTTATGATGGTGAACTTTTTGACTTCTGTAGCTGTCCAAGCTAAACTTGTCGGATCAGATAATCTTCAACTGAACTGAAACTGTAGCCAAACCAAGTGAGGGATCAATAACTAAACTGATCCATTTAATGAATGTTTGGATAGTAATATGGGTTTTAGATCAGTTTACCTTCTGTAACAGATTTGCAGATTTGCCTGTTGAGGACGAATGTCTGAAGTGTTGCTATTACTCTTTAAATAGTTTTGTCTACCTTGCATAATTGAACCGGCATGTTCCATGAAAGATTCTAGCTAAACCTAACATTGGATTGAGTCATAGATTTCATGTTCCCTTCTCCAGTAAAAAACATATGAATGTCAAGTAATTTGGGTCATGAAAGTAGGGTCTGACTGACTGCTGCTGTCAGTAATTGAGGTTTCTTCAAAGAAATAAATTTGAGTCCATACGAGGGAATGACAAAGTGGGAAATTGTGACATTTTTATATTTTGTTCCAGCAAACAAACAATTCCCCTTACATAGAATGTTAATCTCCAATATGGCAGGGCCTGTTCATATGTCCCACGCATAAGAAGCACCAAAAGCATTCATCACTTTCATCTTTATACAGCTTCTCATAGAATATTCCTCTGGCAGTTACAAATAATGGGCTCTAGAGATTTTAAGCTATTATTTTTTATGACTTGCAGGTGTCTGATTGTTATATGTTACTCCATCTGAATTATTAATGCATTGGAACGGTGGAGCTTTATTGGTACATTTTTTAGCAACCAGACTGAGAATATGATCCTTATGGCTACTAGGAAGTGATATCTTCCATGAAATTGGAATTTGTAAACATATAGAGGTTTCTCTTTTAGACTATAGGGCGACAGAACTGGTAATATCAAGTAGATTTTTTTTCCTTCTGAGGTGCATAGAAGGCATTTCTTGATATTGTATAACTATCTGTACTACTCATTTTCGATATCATGAATGATAATTTTGTTACTCCTATGTCCCAGTATAAGTTAATGTATACCTTGTATCTGCTAATAACTCCTTGTGGCATTATTGCTGTATAAAAGCCCGATGGGCGACTCGTTTGATACATACGAACCTAAAATGTAACTAGGGCTTCATTCTTTGAACCATTAAATGTTGCTGTCTTTCACCGGTGATGGCAATGTCAATGTGTGTTTCGAGTGGATGTCCAATTGCCTTGGCACTGAAGGCTTTCAAAAAATTTACGACGCTATTTATCCATTTCGGCCTCACTAATTTTGAGGGAGTTCACTTTTTGATCCTTATACTTTAATTACAACTTCAGTCTTCTTACTATTCTTTGGTGACAATGTTGGTCCTTCCATCAAATTTCTGTTCAAAACTTATCGATGATTGTCTGTCCCGGCCGTTGACATACCAGCCTTTTTGAAGCAAATAAAAATTTTGGTCCTGTGCTCGGGGGCGAGCGCCAAGTTCGGTTCCACTCGGAAACCTGAGTAAACTAAGCTTAAATTGACTTGTTCAAGGCTGGTTCTAAAGAGAACTGATTTGGTTCCAGTTTCGAGAACCTAGAACTGGCTAAGGACCGGTTTGGTTCTCGATTCTAAGACTTGAACCACCTATGCTACACGGGAATGAGTTCAAACCAGTGTTTTCCCCTACAACATTAAGTATTGAGACACATACATAGAGACAAAAATCCTCAACAGAATGCCCTAGATTTGGTAGCAGTCACGGCCGCCGCACTGAATCGCCGTTGCAAACTCCGAGAGTGGCTACTCCAGAGAAGTGAATCGAGGAGATTTAGCACCCAGGAGCGAGTTCACTCGGCTGTGGACGAGGCAGAGTTGTTCGAGTTCGAGTGCTCCAAGCTGGGCAAGTTGGTCAAGCGCCTCTTCTGGATACTCTGCTCTCTCGTCTGCTTCACCACCTTCGCTCAATTCCTAAACGAGCGCCACGAGCGTGCCGAGCGCCATGGTGTCGCCAAGATCTCAATTTTGCTAGAAAAGTAGATCCTCGATCCCTCGACCTTCAGGACGAGAAGGTAATTTCTTATATCAATCGGCTTCTCATTTTCTGTGTTATCTTTTGCTGACGTCTGATTAGTGGGGTAAGTAGGAGGATTTCTCAGAATTTTATCAGCAAAAGAGCACGATTGAAACCTAGTAAAGATAATTTATTTTGTAGAAACGTACGATGTTTAAGCTTGTGAAGAAAGAGATCATAGAGGATATAGTGGAGGAGGAAAGTGAGAAAGGCGAAGAGGAAGTGCTGGGCTCAAGCTAGATCTGTGCTTTGGGTCGGTTCTTAATTCTAGGCTTCGAACCGATCACCTCCAATTGTATTAATAGAACTGAGCAACTTTACTTTTGCTACTTTGTTTTAGTAAAAAACGAGTATCAATCTAATTTTTCAACGAAAACTTATTTACTTTCCTCACGTTTCCATTGAAATCTTTTCGAAGTGCCAATTCAAAATCAACTAATAGTTGTTGATTCCTGTACTTATGAATGTCCTTCTTCAGATTGAGAGCCCTATTCAATTTAATTCTATTGTACTTAGTAATTAGGGGCGTATTGGTTCTAGGTACGTAGGGAATTTGCTCATCCTTCGAGCCCACCCTCTGTGCAAAGGCTTCAAGTTTTTGAAATCTAGAACCTAATCTATGGGGTCAACAACTCTTCCTTGGAACAAGGAATTCTAGAATTCCACAGTTTTCATAATCTTAATTTATTTTTTAAAAAAAGTAAAAGTTCCCAATTTTCTAATTATTAACACATCAATGTTGGATACAAAAAAACTAGTAAATTATATTATAAAGTTCATGTTCATATGTAATTTCAACATAATTTTAAGACATCAAGAAAAGTTAATACAAATAATAAATCTTACTTCCATCATTTCTCAAACACACTTTGTAGTTTGCATAGGCTACAAAATATAGCATGCAAAGTGAAGATATCCAAAACCTTAGAACCTATACTGTTTGCTTCAATTTTAGAATTTTAGAATTTGGAACATATCCTCTTACCCCTATCAACTTTGAAACCTATCTAGCCATGTCAACTTTGCAAGGTTGCACCTACTCTCTTGTGCACCCTCCGGAACCAATTGCATTGACAATTTTAATTCAGATTCATGTGGACATAAGGATTACTTTTAGAAAAAAAACGTGGATAACTTTGAATCTTTCTAACTATAGCATTAATTCACTAATTTAACCGGAAAAATGTTTTAGACAATTTATGGATATTCTTCCAGTTTTAGTGATATGCACAAGGCAGCCTCACATTGACTGTTAGGACACGTTTAGCAGTGTAAGCCTCAGCTCTTTAATATCAGGTGACTTAGAAAAGTTGTTTCGATTATTATTAGCGAAGCAGCTAATATTAATTCCAAGGACTTGTACAAACATATATTACGTATTAAAGATAACCAAGGTCATTTAGGTCTTATCTGGAATGGCAATATGAAAAATTTTATTCTCATCAATGAATGGTGGAAGACTCGTAATATTACAAAGAAAACAGAGTGAGCCATGCGCCAGTGTAGACGATACCGACTCAAACAAAAAACTGATGGAAACACAAACTTATTGGAGACATGCTTTTGGAAACGCACAAACTTAAAGGAGACATGCTTTTGTTCTTTATTACACCCTGACCGGTGTCTTCTGATAATGTCCTGTCCTAGGATTGGCGCAATTTCACTTCCAACTCGAATGTCTTTCCCAATGGAAGTGACAATCCTGAGACTTCAACGACCACAAACTCTGCACCATCACTCGATTTTCCCATTGTTGTCACTGTTCTCTGTCCGGCCATTGCTTCTACATCATTGTATGTCTCATGCCCTCTTAGTCTCGCCATCCATGCTCCTTCTCTCAATCCTAAAACTGTCACCTTATCAATCACCCACTTCTCATTCAGAGCAAATTCCCCATTAACAACTTTTGATCTGACAACAACATCATTACCAGTTTTCTCGCTGTAAAACTGCACCAGCGTCCACTTATTTCCTTCCCCTCCCATTTCAACTTCCTCCCCATCGTCCAAGAACACTTGTCCTGAGCTATTCCCATTCCCATCAACCACAACTAACAGCTCGAATGGCGTTCTCCGAGCTGCTTTCGTAGTCATTGCCTCTCCTTGCATGGCCAATATATTACCTTCCCTTACATGCAGATGAGGATGATCAGGCGGCGCATCGAGCATCACATTCATTCCGGAAGCTGTACTCACTAAATTTGAAGAATTGAAGAGATCATACCAATTTCCACTCGGAAAATAAGCATCCACGGTTTGGGCACCTGATTTTAGTATAGGGGTCACCAATAGACCCTTACCGATTAAAAACTGGGAATTGATATCGTAAGTCAACGTATCCTCAGGGAATGAGAAAAATAGGGGCCGGGCAATGGGCATCCCCTTTCTATTTGCCTCATACATCAAGGTATACAAGTATGGGAGCAAGCGATAACGAAGCCCAAGCACCTTCCTGGAGGATGCGGCAACTGATTCCCAGAGATAGAGCTCTTGACCAATACTATACTTATAAGTGTGGTCTCTTGCAAAGGGATAAAAGGCCCCTAGCTGCATAAGTGAGAGCTCTAAAATAAGTGCTTAAATATGTACGATAGAAAAACATGATTTACACCTCTATCCATTCTCTACTTGATATTCTTCCCACCCGCAGAAGATTGAGATACATTCAACATAGCATCAATTCCTATCTCTGAACATATATTTGGAAAAAGCTTAAAGCTACTCGGTTGCAGAGCCCTTCTGTTAATACAAATTAAGATTAGGCACAAAAGATTTTACCTGAATCCATCGGTTGCAGAGCTCTTCGGTTGTGTTCTGAACGAAACCGCATATATCAGCTCCCACCATTGGAATTCCAAAGAGCCCAGAATTTAAAATTGCAGGAATTGAGTAAGCCAGGTCATCCCATGTGGCAGCATTGTCTCCAGTCCAGTGTGCAGTGTGCTTGCCAGAGCTCACAAAAGTTGATCTCGAGAGAATGAATGGCCTTTTACCAGTAACATTGACTAAGGCCTTTTTTGTTGCTCTGGCTTCCAAAAGTCCATAGAGGTTATGAGCATCATAATCTGAAATATTACCAAAATGACATGACGTCGCAGGAATAGTTCCGTTATTGATTGGCCGATTAACTCCTGAATTGTTGATTTTGTAGGGTGGATTGTCAAGAGTGGAAGGAAGAGGAGGAGAAGTTATGAAGTTGGACAACTCGTTCATGTCGAGCCATAGGCCATCAAAAGGAAGAACATCGTGAAACCTCTTTATCTCACCACCCCAATAACTCTCACTAGATGGGTGAAGGAAGTCAGGGTAGTACACTGGCCCCGGCCAAACAACACCTAAATATGGGACTCCCTCACGTTTGATGAAGACGTCGGCTTGCATCCCCCTGATGTAGGTCCCATATGTCTCGTTCACACTAATGCCTGTCAAAGATCACCCATTCAAAAGAAAAGGAAAGTAGTATTATGATAGCAATTTAGAAAGAAATTAAAAGATCAAGTTTTAAGCACAAGCATTTCTGCACTAGTGTACCTGGATCAAGTACGAGGACATATTTTTGACCGTTCTTGTGAAGGCTGCTGACAAATTCTTTCATCTTTTCCACTGGAAAATTGATGGGGTCAAGAGTGAAGTCCTTGTATGCATCCATGTAATCAATGTCGGTCCATATAACTTCCAGTGGAATATGAGCTTTTGCATAACCAGCTACCACACCCTCTAAGACTGCGACATTCTTGTAACCCCACCGGCATTGATGAAACCCTAGAACATAAATCAAAGATACTATCAGTAGAACTACATTCTAAACTTGTCAAGTAAAATGTGCAGAAGAAGCCATCTACCGTAAATCAAACTTTACCATTGATCTACATCTAGCCATATACCAGGAAAGCGACTATGTTTCTTGAACATCAGAAAATCAGTGAGCATTGTGATAGGATCGGCTGGGTGTTGGGAAGCAGTGGTTTTCAAAGGAAAATAACATGCTATATCTGTAAGATTTGTTCCCTATTGAGCATAACATGCACAGTCTGACTAGTGTTATCTCCATGACAGAATGAACTCATAAAGCAAGTCAAGGGCAATAAACTCAGAATCTTCAATTCCATCCTCTCTATATTATATTCTATAAGTCTGCTCAAATTCTCACATTTACTGCAGAATAAGCTACAGAAGCCGAAGCACAATAGTAAAATCAAATTCATCAAATGTCAGCATCAACAATCGAAACTGGCGTACCAAAGGACCAGTATGGCATTGGGGTCGGCCGGCCAATGAGCTCGGTGTACTGCTCCATGACTGCCTCCGGCGACGGCCCCGGGAAAAAATACAAATCCAACACACCACCGATCACCTTGTAAGTGATCCTATCGCCAGTGTACACGACGTCCATGCCATTGCTGTTCAGCAACAGAACGCCGTGGCTCGTGCCCGCCCCAACTCCTCTGCCTCCGCCACCGCCACCCACGGACGACCTGACGTCCATGTAAAACGGATGCGACCCGTACAGGTTGACATCGGGGGTCAAGCTGAGGATGTCGGCGTTCCAGAGAGTAAGAGTTTGGTTGGGCTGGAGCCGGAGCGACGTTTTCGTGTGCTCTCCGATACCGTAGAGGGAGGAGCGGCCGGGAGGGAGGGAGGAGGAGAGCTGGAGGTACTGGTCCTTGAAGACGAGGAAGGCCGAGGGGTCGGAGGCGGAGGTGTCGAAGAGGACGTCGCCGGAGGAGCGGCGGGAGACGGAGAAGGAGAAGGGAGTGGTGTTGTGGAGGACGAAGACGAGGTCGGAGGAGGCGGCGGCGGAGAGGCGGCATTGGGAGAGGCAGACCGCCGGTGGCGGAGGAGTTAGGTTTTGCTCGGGGAGAGAGCGGTGGGGAGGGGAGGGAGATCGGCGAGGGATGAGGTCGTCGGGGACTTCCCATCGGCGGTGGCCGGGGTCTGTGATTCGGACTCGAAGACGACCGCCCGCTTCGAAGCTGGAAGGAGACCCGTGATGACGTAAGCAAAAGTTAGCTACTTTGCATGGATAGCCAAAGAAAAAAGCACATTACAAATAAAAATATATATAATATATATATATATATATATATATATCTAAATATATCTGTTGTATATATACACTATTAAAATTAGAATTATTACCATGGAAATCCTAAATTGGTGTACCCACAACAAATTTATAGAAAATTGATTTTTTGATCACTAAAAATCTCACATTAGTGAGAAAATATTAGGTGTAGTCATGATAATCACGATTCGTTTCTCTCTCTTATTTCACTATTTTATTCATTTTCTTTTTGCCTTTTGAGGCCATGGATGATTCTCAACCCATGGATTGCAGCGGCCAACCATAGACGACCCGCTCATGAGCATGTCGATGCTCATCCATGGTCGTTGTCGGCATCGTTTAAGCATTCTATTGATCCCTTGGCTATCCATCTTTCCCTTCTGACCATGGACAATGCTTGCAGCCAGCTATGGATGACCGGCTCACGAGCAACGCTGATGCTCATCATAGGTCGTTCGTCGCCCTTGTCGTTTGCAGCCTCAAGCCCTCCATTGCCAAATTTGGCGAGGGTGACTCTCGTCTTAGCCACAAGGGTCGAGCCCTCATCGAATTTGATGAAAGCGACCCTCGTATGTGGCCGACAAGGGTTGTAACACCCTCGTCGCCCCTCACCGGTGTCATTGGCCATAGGCCAAAGGGAAAGAAAGTAAAAAAGAAGAAGAAGGAAGAAAGAAATGATGATGAAAAGAAACAAAGTGCTAAAGGAGAGAGATAGAGAGAGAAATTCCAATTTTCTAATGGAATAGGACCATAGTGCCTCTTTTCATCCACTAAATGAGCTAGTGCATCGATGACGTGGCTATCATAGTTGCACCTAATATTTTTTTCAAATTAGTATATTTGTGATAAATTTACTTCAAACTTTATGACAATTATACTCTTCATTAGTTTCCATTAGATTGAATTAATTCCACAAAGTACTACAAAATTGGCTATCCCAAATTAGTATAATTGTCAACTGTTACGTATCATTCGATAGTAAAATTTAACAAAAACTAACGGAAGGTAAATTTGTCATAGATGTATCGATTTGAGATTTTTGGTTGTAAAAAAATTAATTTGAGGTAAGTTTATTACAAATGTACCAATCTAGGTTTTTTTGTGACATTAATCCTCAAAATCACTCTCCATTGTTTCTTTTTCCTTCTTCTAATTTTGTTAACTTATGAAAAAAAAATAAGATATTGTTAACTGTTTATATTATAAATATCATGTCCATGGATAATGCGTAAGAAAAAGTTCAATTTGATCCGCAGATGAGCCACTATTAAAATTTGATTTTTTTTTGCAACAATCTTGTTAGAAAAAAAAGGGCTAATACCAACGAAAACTCCAAATTGGTATAGTCGTGTTACATTTAGGCTACGTTCATTTCGCGAAAAATGTAGCGTTTTAAAAAACACTTTTCAAGAAACCATTTTTAGAAAAATGTAATTATTTTTTGGTATTTGGTCAAAAACCTAAAAAGAAGTAGAAAATATTTTTGCTATTCGGTTAGGAAATTTTTTTCTTTCATGCACTCTTTTTCAATTTTTTATTATTTTATTTTTAAAATAAAATTTTAATCATTTTTATATTTAAAAAAATCAAATTTTAATTATTTAATATTTATATTTATATTTTATTTTTCTTTTTCTTTTCTTTGTTTTTGTCTTCTTCTTCTTGGCCGATCTCTAGCCACTGCAATGGCTGGCTATTCGGCTAAAGGCGAGCTTGATCTCACTTGACACCAGCGAGTAAGCTCGAGCTCGCAAATTGCTAGAGGCTCGCGCTCGCCGATCTGGCGAGGCCTGAGCTTGCTACTTGCTTGGCTTGCCAAGGCCTTGAGCTCACCGCTTGCCAAATCGGCAAGCCTAGAGCCCTAGCTCATCGTCGATCGGGCAAGCAACGAGCTAGGGCTCGAGCTCGCCGAGGTTGGCAAGCTCAAGGCTCGCCTGTTGTTGGTTGCAGGCGGTGGTCATGGTCGACGACTAACCAAGACAAACTAAAAAAAAAAAAGGAAAAAGAAAGAAAAAAACAATAAAAAAAGAGAAAAAGGAAAAAGAAAAAGAATTAAAAATTCGATTTTTTTAAAATGAAAATAGAAAAAAAGAAAAGAAAGATAAAAAGGTTAACATGGGTGTGAGATATGTGAAAATGAGTGAAAAAATGTTTTCTTCTTTCTCAAAAAAGAAGAAAACATTTTCCCCTTCAAGAAAAAGGTTTTCTCCAATTAATTCATTTTTTTTTTTTTGTGAAATGAACATAAAAAATTTGGAAAATATTTTCTTGAAAGTTATTTTCCGTAAAATGAACATGGCCTTATTCATAATTGGTGGCTCACAAGGTTTTGAGATTAGTGAAGGAGGTTGGGATCGAGGTGGTTGGTACGAAACCATGAATTGATATTTTTTTCTGTCTTCACCAAAAGGTTGGACAAGGTATCTTGTCACATCTACTCCATAACTAATTTTGTGTCATTGAAAAATCTTAAACCGGTGCACTCGTGCCATGTTTATCCTGAACTGGTGCACCCGTGCCTCATTTAATCCCAAAAAAATCTTGGATTTACTACAAGTTAGGGTAAATGTGGCATAGACATATCACTTTAGAGTAAATGAGGCAAGAGTTTACTAGTTTAGGATTTTTTGTGACATAAAGATTAGTTTAGTTGAGTGTGATACGAGTCTATCGATTGAAAGTTTTTGGTGACACAAACCTAATTTGGGGTAAATGTAGTACGGATGTATCAATTTACGGTTTATCATTGTATTAGCTCAAGAAAAAAAAAATTCAAATTTCAAAATATTTCCCCTTTCACACATTTATATATTTGATCGGGCCAATTACAATTTCGGGAAAGGAAAAAGAGGAAAGACGGACTTGTCTTAACAATAGCAAATCGATATTATATACACATATATTTTGCTCTGACCTGGCGACAAGGCGGAGATTCTCTATGTCGGGCCCGTAGACAGAGGTCCGGTTGATGAGGCGGAGCTGGGCAGTCAACGTCGTTCGTGACGGGTCAATGGCCGCTGACCGGACCGCGTATCCATATCCGACAACAACGTCGGGCGTTCCCCGGCCCTCCTTGCCTGACATGCCGGCCGCAAGTGGACGTGACAGCAGGCACAGGATCAATGGGAAGAGAGGGAGGAGACGGCAGCAGCGGCGGCCATGGCTGTCTCTGTTACTACCCATGTCTCTTTGGTACAGATTAGAAGAAGGGCACGGGTATATATAAGAGAGAGAGAGAGAGAGAATGTGGCGCAAAATCAACCGGCCACCTTCCGACCGCCCGCCGACCGCCCGCCCACAACAGTGGACTCAACCTGCCTTTTCTTCCATTACCAAATATCCTTCCTCAGAATAAGGGGAAAAGCGAAGACGAAGACGCCCAGAAATTTTATAGTTTTCGTAGGATCGCCTCCTCTCACGGGCTCGTCACTTTCATTTCATATTTGCGCTTAGTGGGAATCCGGATATTTTTCTTTTGTCAATATAAAATTTCATTTATTTCCACGGACAGTCCGACTATAAATTAAGACAAATCCTAAACAACTTCAAATCAAAACTTGCTCTAAATAACAAGAGGAATCATCAAAATAAGGTTAGTAAACATGAGATTTCTTCAAACCAAAATCGGTGGCTAATCATGGAATCGTCTTCAGTAGTGAGTATACATTGATATCTCCATCTATTGCTACCGCTTTGCCTTTTGGTTCTGCGCACCTAGGTTCAACATCCAAAACATTGTCACTACTCAGAAAAACAAGGTTGAATGAGTACAAATATGACACTTACAAAAGCGAAAGACAATAGAATTTTGGATCTAGCCGTGAAAAGCTAATCCTTTTTAATTTGATAAGCATATTTGTTAGAATATTTAAATAACAAATTACGTCTTTATCTAACAGCTTAAGTTTTTAGAACGATTGATAATGGTCCTACAAAATTTTACGGGGTATAGAATTGGAGGTCCTGAATTCGAATCTTTTCAAGAGCCATTTGTCTTCTCAATTAAATTTTCATTCTTAGTACTAGGCAAAAAAAACCAAACTAAGTGTTCCCGGGGGGAGTGTAAAAATATTTAAATAACAAATCACTCCTTAGACTAAGCGTGAGAGGGGAGTGTTAGAATATTTAAATAACAAACCATACTTTCATTTAACAGTT
Organism: Eucalyptus sp. ANBG9806169; assembly: GCA_014182395.1. Lineage (NCBI taxonomy): Eukaryota > Viridiplantae > Streptophyta > Magnoliopsida > Myrtales > Myrtaceae > Eucalyptus > Eucalyptus sp. ANBG9806169. The sequence continues at coordinate 21,453,218 of CM024577.1, read as the reverse complement.
TAAACTTTTAGAACAGTCGATAACAGTATTACAAAAATCTCACAAAACAAAAAACAATTGAAATCTACCTTTTTGTAGCCTAGAAAATAAAGGAAGAGATTTCTCAGCCCAGAAGATCATGGCCGAATCATACCACTTAAATCATCTTATGTTTATATAATCCTACTTACGTCTAAATGGAAAAACGCTAGAAAAAGCATCTTAATTGGGATCTTGTGATTCACAAGATTGTTGAATTGCATACTTTGGATTAAATACATATATGTCATCAAAAAAGTTATATACAATGACAATTATTTTTCCGAGAGCCTCTTCCCTCTCATGTCGTGCCTCCCAAATTTCGGAGAATGTACGAGAAGCCCAATTTTTTATGAAGTTAATCATCAATATCAATAAAACATTTTACGTATGTCTATTTTAATTTTATTATTAAACACACTTTAATCTAATATCTTAAATTTTTAGATCAGTTGTCAATAATTCCTTAAAATTTTACATTTATGTCTACACAATTCCGTAACATTAGATCTCAAATTTAGTACCTACCTTGAAGATGACATCATAACATGTTCGGGACATGATACGTGCGATGCACAATTGTTATTTTCTTGAGTATCAAATATATTTGGAAATGAACATTAGGGTGCTAGATCAAAATCTTGAATTTATCAAATAAATTTAGACAATTTCTCAATAGGATCCATGGGATTTCTTTCGTGAATCGAGAAGGACCAACAAAGATTTTGATGGTGCATTACATTTCAATATAATATATATCACAACTATTAATTCTCTTTATGTCTGATAAAGGATCGATTGATCCCGTCACTTAGTGTGAATTTGGATTAAATATAAGAAGATATTCTTTGTTGGGCTTAGCAAAAGTAGAACGGAATTCTGGCTCTAGCTGACAAAAGCTAACCCGACTCTATTTGTTTCGTGAAAAGGAAATGATTTGGGAAATATATTCCTAAAAATGATTACTTATATTGTTTATAAAAATGAATGAACGAAAAATATTTTCATTGTCCAAAATGATGTTTAAATATAAATTATTGTTGACAATGAAAACATTTTGCATTAACTAATTATTTCTCATAATATAAGTAATTAATTAAAAAATATAATTTTCAAATTATTCATTGTTTGCGAAATAAAAAGAGCTTTAATTTAATGAGAAAAATAAAAGCAATTGAAAATTTTGCTTTTTTTTTTTGTTCTAGCCTAGAAATCTAGGAAGAAATTTCTGACCAAAAACAAAACAAACTAGAAGGTCAAAGGGCATCCGTTGTGCTTCTTCGGTCCACATTTAAAAGAAGTTAGAATGCTTTGTCTAGAAACGCAGGCGGAATTTTAGATGCTTTGAAAAATGAAAATTTTATATTGGCATGCAAAACCAAAAGCGATGAACGCGGTTGCCGTATGTTTGACCGAAAAAAAAAGGACAAAAAAAGAACGTGGTTCCCGTATTGAACCAAAAAAGAAGAAGTGGTTACCTAGTATGTATCTCTTTTTCCGATTCGGTCTCGATTAGCTCACAAAATTGAATGGCTAATTCTCCTCCGGACCCTTGATTCGATTGTTTTCCTGTTGAGCTAGGTATGTGAGCCATGTATCTAGAAGGAACACTAAGTCTTATTTGGAAAGAAAATTACTCAATTGATCCTAAACTTGTTTTATGGATACCAATTCATTTATAAAATTTTTAATCTTATCAATTTAGTCTTAAACCTTTGCGCGAAACTCCACTGTAATCCTTCTGATTAATTTTCGAAAGAAATTACTGGCGTGATGGTCTAGTCATCGGCAGCCCCACTACCACGTCGGCGAAAGTTGGCCAAATGGACCAAGGAAAATTACAAAAAAAGGTTTTAAGCTTATTGTAATTCGTAATTCAGTCCTAAATTTTTGCAAGTGTGTTAATTCAGTTCATCCTACAAATTTTAGATAACCAATGTTAATGTGGACAATTTGTAATAATACTTTATTGTATTTTTTTGATTTTTAATTAATTTATATTCTTTATCTTTATCTTTATCTCTTTCTTTCTTCTTTTTTCTATTTTTCCGCATAGTGCTGGCCACCTCTTCGACCTTGCCTTGATTTAGGTGAGGCCTAAGGGCTACAGGTGAGGCGATTTCGCCCAAATCTGGGTGAGAGCGGCGACTCCTGTGTATAGTTGGTGAGGGCTTCCTGACCCTCCTCGAAGGCTCACTAGCCACCATGGAAAAAAAGTAAAGAAGGAAGAAAAGAAAAAAGAAAGGGAAAAGAAAAAAAATTAAAAATAAATATTATAAAAAATTATCCACGTTAATGTTGGTCGGCCTACAGGTGTCAACATTGACTAGCCAAAATATATCAAAATGGATTAAATTAGCACAATTGTAAAAAAGATAAATTAGAATTGAATTGGCAAAAATAGAAAATTCTTGATAGAATTGACACTTGTTATCGATTTAGGCCTTTTTTGATAATTCTCCTGATGGACCACGCTAGAATTTCATGCAATGATTTTAAGATTAAATTGAAAAAAATGAAAAAGTTACGATAAAATTAACATCCGTATAGTAAGTTTGGGACTAATTGAACAATTTGTCATGATTTTAGAGTCTCTTTACATGCTTTTCTAAGAATACCCAATTTCTTTCTTTTTTCAAAATATTCTTTACTAAGAAAAAAATGAGGAAATTTTATCTAGGGATCTTAAGAAGTTCACAATCCGCACACTCCCATTAGAATGGGAAAAAGAAAGAGCCAGTGATGGCAAGTAGTAGCTAGATATTGGGGGGGCTTTATCCTTTTAGAAACACAAACTTATTGAAGACATGCTTTCGTTCTTCATTACACCTTGACCAGTTTCTTCTAATAATGTTTCATCTTAGGATTGGCGCAATTTCACTTCCAACTTGAATGTCTTTCCTAGAGGAAGTGACAATCTTGAGACTTCAGCAATCACGAACTCTCCACCACCACTCGATTTTCCCGCTATTGTCACTGTTCTTTGCCCGGACTTTGCTTCTACTTCATTGTATAACTCATGCCCTCTCAGTTTCGTCATCCTAGTGCCTTTTCTCAATCCGAGAATGGTCACCTTGTCAATTACCCACTTCTCAGTGAGAGCAAATTCCCCATTAACAACTTCTGATCTGACAACAACACCATTCCCTGTTTTCTCACAATAAAACTTCACCAAAGTCCACTTATTTCCTTCCCCTCCCATTTCAACATCCTCTCCATCGTCCAAGAACACTTGTCCTGAGCTATTCCCATTCTCATCAACCACAACTAACAGCTCGAATGGCGTTCTCCGAGCTGCTTTTGTAGTCATGGCCTCTCCTTGCATGGCCAATATATTAGCTTCCCTTACATGCACATGAGGATGATCAGGTGGTGCATTGAGCATCACATTCATTCCTGAAGCAGTACTCACTGAATTTGAGTAATTGAAGAGATCGAACCAGTTTCCACTCGGGATATAAGCATCCACTGTATTGGCACCAGATTGTAGTACAGGAGTCACCATCACACCCTTACCAATTAAGAACTGGGAATTGATAAGGTAAGTCATCTTATCCTCAGGGAATGAGAAAAATAGGGGCCGGGCGATGGGTATCCCCTTTCGATATGCCTCATACATCAAGGTATACAAGTATGGGAGCAAGCGATAACGAAGCCCGAGCACCTTCCTGGCAGATGCAGCGACAGAATCCCAGAGATAGAGCTCTTGACGAATAGAGTTAATGTCAGAGTGATCTCTTGCAAAGGGATAAAAGGCCCCTAGCTGCATCAATAAAAGCTCTAAAATAAGTGCTTAAAGGTGTACGACAAAAAAATATGATTTACACCTCTATTCATTCGCTACTTGACATATTCAACGTAACATGAATTACTAGCAAAAAGATACCCGAACTTCCCCTGACCCTAAAGAAAATTTATGTAGTTTATTTCTTTCTTTAAAAGGAAGTAAAATTCCCTGCCCCCCTAAGAAAAAAGGAAAAGAAAATTAATCAACTCCTATGTCTAAATACAAATCAAGAAAGGCTTAAAGCTACTCGGTTGCAGAGCAGCTCAGTTAATATAAATTAAGAAAAGGCATGGAAGATATTTACCTGAATCCATCTGTTGCAGAGCTCTTCGGTTGTGTCCCAGAAGAAACCGCATATATCAGCTCCTACCATTGGAATTCCGAAGAGCCCAAAATTTAAAATTGCAGGAACTGAGTAAGCCAAGTCATCCCATGTGGCGGCATTGTCTCCAGTCCAGTGTGCAGTGTGTTTGCCAGAGCTTAGAAAAGTCGATCTCGAGAGAATGAATGGCCTTTTACCAGTAACATTGACTAAGGCCTTGTTTGTTGCTCTGGCTTCCAAGAGTCCATAGAGGTTATGAGCATTGTATTCTGAAATATTTCCAAAATGAAGTGACGTTGCAGGGATAGTTTTGTTGTTGATAGGCCGATGAACTCCTGCATTGTTCATTTTGTAGGGAGGATTGTCAAGAGTGGAAGGAAGAGGCGGAGGATCATTGAAGTTGGACAACTCGTTCATGTCGATCCATAGGCCATCAAACGGAAGAACATCGTGAAACCTCTTTATCTCACCACCCCAGTAACTCTCACTGGATGGGTGAAGGAAGTCAGGGAAGTACACCGGCCCTGGCCAAACTTTACCTAAGTATGGGATTCCCTCGCGTTTAATGAAGATGTCCGCTTGCATCCCCCTGATGTAGGTCCCATATGTCTTGTTCACGCTAATGCCTGTGAAAGATCACCCATTCAAAAGAAAAGGCAAGTAATGTTATGATGACAATTTAGAAAGAAATTAAAAGATCAAGTTTCAACCACAAGCATTTCTGCACTAGTGTACCTGGATCAAGTATCAGGACATATTTTTGACCGTTCTCGTGAAGGCTGCTGACAAATTCTTTCATCTTTTCCACCGGAAAATTGATAGGGTCAAGAGTGAAGTCCTTGTTTGCATCCATATGATCAATGTCAGTCCACATAACTTCCAGTGGAATATTAGCTTTTGCATAACCAGCTACCACACCCTCTAAGTCTGGGACATTCTTGTAACCCCACCGGCATTGATGAAATCCTTGAAAGTAAATCAATGATACTTCATCAATAGAACTAACATTTCAAACTAGTCAAGTAACACATGCAGAAGAAGCCATCTACCGTGAATCAAACTTTACAACTGATCTACGCCTAGCAATATATACAAGTAAAGCGACCACATTTCTTGAACATCAGTGAGCACTGTGGTAGGATCAGCTGGGGGTCGGGAAATAGTGGTTTTCAATGGATAATAACACACCTTCAGATTTGTTCCCTATTGAGCATAACATGCAGAGTCTTTTTTTTTTGGTCAGTCCTATTTCTATTCCTATTCTACACTCACTCTCAGACTTTTGCCTTGACTCTTGCAGGGCGTGGGAGTCGAAACCCACTCTTGAAACTTACGCGTCCCCATCCCATCCCCTAAGAAGGTAGGGATTTGAACCCCTTACCTCCCTCTTCCATGTTGGAAGGGTGGCCACTAGGGCAAATCCCAGTGGTTTGCAAAGTCTGACTAGTGTCATCTCCGTGAGAAAATAAAAAAAAAAACTTATAAAGCAAGTCAATGGCAATAAACTCTCCAATTCCGTCTTCATTATGCTAGATACTACCAAAATAAGCTACATAAGTCAATGAGCAATAGTGGAATCAAATTCATCAAAATGTAAGCAGCAACAATTGAAAGAAACTCATCAAAACCAGATACCGAAGGACCAGTATGGCATCGGGGTTGGCCGGCCAATGAGCTCGGTGTACTGCTCCATGACCGCCTCCGGTGATGGCCCGGGGAAGAAATACAAATCCAACACCCCACCGATCACCTTGTAAGTGATCCTATCGCCAGTGTACACGACGTCCATGCCATTGCTGTTCAGCAACAGAACGCCATGGCTCGTGCCCGCCCCAACTCCTCCGCCGCCGCCCCCGCCGCCGCCAACGGACGACCTGATGTCCATGTAAAACGGATGCGACCCGTACAGGTTGACATCGAGGTACGCACTACGGATGTCAGCGTTCCAGAGAGTAAGGGTTTGGTTGGGCAGGAGCCGGAGCGACGGCTTCGTGTGCTCTCCGATCCCGTACAGGGAGGAGCGGCCGGGAGGGAGGGAGGAGGAGAGCTGGAGGTACTGGTCCTTGAAGACGAGGAAGGCGGAGGGGTCGGAGGCGGAGGTGTCGAAGAGGACGTCGCCGGAGGAGCGGCGGGAGACGGAGAAGGAGAAGGGCGTGGTGTTGTAGAGGACGAAGACGAGGTCGGAGGAGGCGGCGGAGAGGCGGCGGTGGGAGCCGGAGGGGGACGGCGGCGGCGGAGTTGGCGGCGGAGTTGGGGTTCGGCGGGGAGGGGACGGAGGTCGACGAGGGATGAGGTCGTCGGGGACTTCCCATCGGCGGCGGTCGGCGTCTGTGATTCGGACCCGAAGACGACCGCTCGCTTCGAAGCTGGAAGGAGAACCGTGATGACGTCAGCAAAAATTACCCATAAAAATATACTTAATTATTTATCTTGCAAATATAATATATATAAACTAACATTCTAATTTAATCTTGCAGGTGTTTTAATATCGAAGTTTGATTATTTTCTTTCCAGCAACAACCTTCTTAGGATAATTTGAAAAATCGAAATATTTTTCTCCTTGTTTTACGTATGTTTATACTATGAATTTTTATTGCGTGTCATTATTAATATTCGCTTTCATTGTTTAATTATTAAAATTTTTACAATAGAATGATTTCAAATTTATATATATAACTAATAATTTTTTTTTTTGGCGCATAAATGTCGATTGCGAAGGTGAATCTAGCAAAAATACTTAAAACATTTCTAAAATAAGACCTGGCAACAAGACGGAGGCGCTCGACGTCAGGCCCGTAGACGGTGGTCGCCTTGATGAGGCGGAGCTCGGCGGTCAACGCCGTTCCCGACGCGTCGACGGCCACGGACCCGACCTTGTATCCATACCCGACGACGCCGGGCGTCCCCTCGCCTTCTCCGACCGACGCGCGAACGGCCGACTGCGACCACAGCAGGTACAAGAAGATCAACAACGCAAAGAGAGGCGGAAGGCGGCGATGATGGTCTCTGCTACTCCGCATGTTTTCGGCTAGAGAGAGAGAGAGAGAGAGAGAGAGAGAGAGAGAGAGAGGATGGGAGGAGCTTCGATTTTCATCCGCCTCCCGCGGTGGACTTCCCACGGTTTGTCTGCCATCAGGATAACTTTCTTCACCGGGGTGGATTACGGGGCCCGCGAGATTGGGGAAATTACAATTTGGCGGGGCCGGCTCACGCGCTCCTCACGTGCTCGTCGGAGGGAAACTCTTGCCCGGGGCCGTCCCTCCTCCGCGTATCACGTGGGGTCGGGAGAGGCGCGAGTGTTATCGATGAGCGAAACTGACGGAAATGTCGCTTTTTTATGTTGTTTGCTAAACGATGATTTACGGAATTTTAGTTTTCATTTCCATGTTTTATTCTTTCCTCATTTGGGCAGTCACAATTCACCTCTTGATATTTCGAGTTTTGTAATGTCAAACATAATGCATGCATGATTATACATTACGGATTATAAATCATGATCATGAAACTTCTTGTGATCTTGATGACAGGAAGATCTTCGCTAAAAGTACAAAGTAATTGTACTTTTTTCAATCAAGATTTAGTTAAAGAATGACTTGAGGAGAAATCATGTGGAAGCTTAATGCTCTTTTGTCTTAAGATTTAACATGATGAGTCCTATATGAAATTTACGTGATTCATTATCCATCACGATAATTTGATGAAAAATGAGGTTACTTGCGCCACTAGTGACCTTTTTATCTCAAGTCGGGTTGTGTAGGAATGTGAAGGGATGATCCTTCGGTAGCCCTATGATTAGACACACGATCACCAAGGCGACTGGTCTATGTTTACACCTGAATTTTTTGTCTGAAAAACTCTCGTGCGTTTCGTGAAAATTAAAGATCAAATCTGTTGACAATGACATAATTTGACACCTAATCATGAATATTTTTATTGCACGGTCTTGCATTCTTATGCTCGGCTTCATTTTTCTGCATTTAATCTTTAAGGACCCCTTTAATAACATCATGTATTATTTTATTTTTTTTGTGAACCGACTTGATGTCACTTGTTCTGGATCTTTTGTGGAAGATGAATAATTTGAAAAATATTTTTCCTAAAACTGACTACTTGTACCGACTACAAAAATGAATCAACAACATATATTTTTATAGTTTACGAAAGTACTTAGATATAAATTTTTATCAATAATGAAAACATTTTTCATTGACTAATTATTTCAAGCGATATAAGAGATTATTTTTTTAAAAATATTTTGCCAACCATTCGTTTTCCCTAAAGTAAATGAAGCTTCAATCTTTGGGAAAATGGGTCTAAAGTGCTATCACTTTCTCACAAAGAGTTTGAAGTAGATCTTATATCAAATAAGAGTCCGAAGTGGTAATGATTGTTTTAAATAAAGGCTTGACTATATAGCTAAATGTTTCGGCCAATCGAGGGCATTTTTCCTCTAAAGACAATGTTAATTTTAATTTTTTTTTTTCCTTTTTACTATCCGTCGAGGGCCTAATGACTCTCACCAGACACTAAGCAAGGCTACAACCCTCACCGGTTGCGAGCGATGGTTGCCTCACTTAGATCTAGCGAGGTTATCTTGTTGGCATCGTTCAAGCATGCTATTGATCCCCTGGGTATCCATCTTTCCCTTCCAACCATCGACATTGCTTGCGGCCAGCTATGGACGACTTGCTCACGAGCAACGCTAATGCTCATCACAGGTCATGCGTTGCCCTTGTCATTTGCAACCTCAAGTCCTCCGTTGCCAAATTTGGCGAGGGCAACTCTCATCTTAGCCACAAGGGTCGAGCCCTCATCGAATTTGACGAAAGCGACCCTTGTATGTGGCCAACAAGGGTTGCAACACCCTTGTCGGCCTCGCTGATGTCATGGCCACGGGCCAAAAGGAAAGAAAGGAAAAAGAAGAAGAAGAAAGAAATGATGAAGAAGAGAAACAAAGTGCCAAGGAGAGAGATGGAAAGATTCCAATTTTCTAATGGAGCGGGACCATAGTGCCTCTTTTCATCCACTAAATGGGCTCATGCATTGATGACGTGGCTATTATAGCTGCACCTAATTTTTTTTTTTAAAATTAGTATATTTGTAATAAATTTACTCCAAACTTTATGACAATTATACTCTTCAAATACAACAAAATTGGCCATTCTAAACTAGTATACTCATCAACTGTTACGTCTTATTTAATAGTAAAATTTAACAAAAATTAACGGAAAGTAAATTTGTCACAGATGTACCGATTTGAGATTTTTGGTTGTTAAAAAATTAGTTTGGGATAAGTTTATCACAAATGTACCAGTTTATGTTTTTTTTTTTTTTTTTTTTTTTTTTTTTTTTTTGTGACATTAACCGTTAAAATTACTCTCCATTGTTCCTTTTTCTTCTTCTAATATTGTTAACTTTTGAAATTAAATAAAATATTGTTCACTTTTTATATTACAAATATTATGTCCATGGATATTGCGTAAGAAAAAGTTCAATTTGATCTCGCCTATGAGCCAATATTAAAATTTGATTTTTTTTTAACAACCTTCTTAAAAAAAAAAAAAGGGCTAATACCAACGAAAACTCCAAATTGGTACAATCGTGTAACATTTAGACTCCGTTTGTTTCGCGGAAAATGTAGCATTTTAAAAAAAAATACTTTCCAAGAAATCATTTTCTAAAAAAAAGTAATTATTTTTTGGTATTCGGTCAAAAACCTAAAAAGAAGTAGAAAATATTTTTGCTATTTGGTTAGGAAATTTTTTCTTTCATGCACTCTTTTTCAATTTTATTATTATTTTATTCTTAAAATAAAATCTTTAATTTATTTTATATTTTAAAAAAATCGATTTTTTAATTATATTTAGATTTAGATTTTCCTTTTTTCTTTTTCTTTCTGCCAAGGACAGGTTTGGTTCTCGATTCCAAGACCAGAAGAACCGGTATTTTACCCCAAGACATAAGTACTAATAACACACTCATGCATAGAGATGAATATCCTCAACAGAATGCCTTAGATTTGTTGTTAGTCCTAGTCGAAGTACTGAATCGCTATTGCGAACTCTGAGAATTGCTACTCCGGAAGTGAAGCAAGGTGATGTCACACCTGTTTCTGCTGGTTTAGCGAGTTTGCTTAGCAGCGAACGAGGCAGAGTTGTCCGAGTGCTCCGAGCTGAGCAAATAGGTTTAAGGATGAGTATATCGGACTGACTAAATCAAGAAAAGTCGGGACCTGCTGGTTCAGGGCAGTTCCCAGGGGCATAAGCCCGGTTACTAAATCCGCAGGGGTGAGGGATGGGGGGATAGGACCTACTATTTTTTTCGAATTTTTTTAAAATTATTAAGAAAGCAACGAACCCTAAAATAACAAGAAGCCCAATATTATTTTGGGAAAAAGATTTACCCGGTCCATTATGTGTCATTTTTAGGGGAAAGATTTACTTTCAAAATGCTGAAATTTGGAGGTGGAATTGCAAAATGACCAGTTCCATTAGACCACACCAGAAACTAGGAACTGGTCCTCCCCATTCGGTTTCCGGTTCTTAGATGTGACTGGACTGGATCGAAAATTGATTACGTTTAAATAGGTTGACCGCCTCTCCTAGATACTCTGTTCTCTTGTCCACTTCACCACTCTTGCTCAATTTGACAGATCTCAATTTTGCTGGAAAAGTTAGATCCTCACCCTCGACCTTCAGGATGAGAACGTAATTTCTTATACCAATCGGCTTCTCATATTCTGTGTTATCTTTTGCTGGTGTCTGATTAGGGGGGTAAATTGAAGGAATTCTCAGAATCGAGAGCTTATCAGCAAAAGAGCATGAGTGAAATCTAGCAAAGGTAGCTTATTATGTAGAAACACACGATTTTTATGCTTGTGAAGAAAGAGATCGTGGAGGATATGGTGGAGGAGGAAGGCGAGAATGGCAAAGAGGAATTGCCGAGCTTAAGCCAAATCTGTGCTTTGGGCCGATTCTTGATTTTAGGCCTAGAGCTGACTACCCCTACCTATATAGATAAGAAAGAACAGCTTTGGTCCCCGTACCTTGTTTTAGTGAAAAACTAGTATCTATAATTTCAACGAAAACTCAATTGCTTTCCTCACATTTCCATTTGAAATCTTCTGAATGTGCCAAAGTCAAACTCAACTGTTAGTTGGGTGGTTCCCATACTTATAAATGTGCTTAATCAGATTGGCACCACCATCAAATTTAATTTTGTTGCATGTAGTAATTAGGCGTGTACCGATCCCAGACAAGTAGGGTATTTCCTCTTCAATGGAGCCCACCCTACATGAATCGAATCCCAGTTTTTGAAAGCTGGAGTGTAGTCTTAGGGTCACACAACTACCTTAAAACCCGGAATTGGTCAATTCCACGAATTTCATTGGTCAATTCCACGAATTTCATTGTCTATCATTTTTTAAAAGTTAAATAAATAAAATTTCCCACAATTCTAATTATTAACACATCAACATTTGATGCAAAAACACTGGTAGACTCCATAATAAAGGACATGTTCATATCTAGTGTTAAAATAATTTTATGACATTAAGAAAATTTATATACAAATAATAAATCTTCCTTCCGCCGTTTCTCATATCTGAACATGAAAAACTTCATAGAAAAAAAGAAAATCACTACTTACACAAATAAATAAATAAATAAATAAATACATACATACATACATACATACATACATACATATCTTCCTAAGAACCTATCTTGTGTTCTGTCCTTTCTCTCCCACTTCGCACCTCGGAATGCACCCCTATTATAGAGAGAAAGGCGCTTTCACATTGAAACCTTCATACTTGATTCGCTCTAGCTTGAGATCCGCTACCCTACTCTGTCAACTAAGGGCCTGTTTGTTTATTTTTATTTCTATTTCCTAAAACAAAATTTTTTGTTCTTTTGTTCGGAGGAACAAAAAAAGAACAGAAACGCATTTGGTAAAACTTTTGTTCTCGGGAATAGATTTGGAACATAAACAAGAAGTAGAAAAAAATTGTTTTTTGTTCTGGGAACAATTTCGAGAAACAATTTTTCTCTCTCCTCTTTTCTTCTTCTTCTTCTTCTTCTAGGGCTGGCGACCTCGTCGGAGTGTTGCCGGCCCTCGGAGACGTCAAGCCACGGCGAGGCTTGGCCTCGCCGGTGGCTGGGCGAGCTCGGCCTCGCTAGGCCAAGTCGAGGCCAGCTCGCCCTTGGGCGAGGTGCGCCGGTGGGGTGAGCCTCCGAGGCCGGCGAGGCTCGACCTCGCCCAGGCGGTGCAAGGTTGGCCTTGCTGGCCAGCGCGAGGCTCGCCTAGCCACCGAGGCCACCGGCGAGGCTCCGGTGAGCTCGCTGGAGCTCGCCTAGCCGATCACTAGTAGCCACCGTTGGCTTAGCTCGTTCTATGGCTCGCTCCGTGCTTGCTCACTCCATTCGTCCTTATGCTTCACTCTGTGACTAATGTAAATTACGTTTGGTCATCCGGATTCGGATACGATAGGATAAAGTGGTATTAGAAATCCTTCTAATATTCTAAACATTGTAAAAAATCTCATTATATGTTTGGAGTAACTTGAATTGAAAATCTTTGAAAATCCTTTGAATATCTTCTCTCTTAGATTTTCCTCGTACCTCCGGGTATATATGAGTTTATTCGGTTTAGAGGTCGTCACCATGCACGGGAACAAGATAATTCTATTCAGACTCAAATTTGGGCTACCAAATACAGACCTACCTATTTAGCCACGTCGAATCCATAGCTTGCACCTACTCTCTTGCACACCTCCTAGCACCAATCGCATAGACAGTTTCAATTCAGATTCACGTAGACATAAGGATTACTTAGTAAAAACGTGGATAACTGTAAATTTTTCTGACTATAGCTTTGACTCACTAATGTAACTGGAAAATGTTTTAGATAATTCATGGGAATTCTTCCTACTTTAGTAATATGCACAAGGCTGCATGACATTAATTGTTAGGACTCGTTTCTGTTGTTGGGAAATTTCGTATCGAATGATGGTCTCTGCTCTAAGAAAATCAGATGGCTTAGATTATTTTTAGCGAAGTAGTTCACATTAATTCCAAAGATTTGTACAAACAGATATTATGTATTAAAGATAACCAAGGCCATTTAAGTCTTATTTGAAAAGAAAATTACTCAAGTGATCCTAAACTTGTTTTATGGATACCAATTCATTTACAAATTTTTTAATCTTATCAATTTAGTCTTAAACCTTTGCGCGAAACTCCACTATAATCCTTCCGATTAATTTTTTGAAGAAATTACTAGCGTGATGGTCTAGTCATTGGCAGCCCCACTACCACGTTGGCGAAAGTTGGCCAAATGCACCAAGAAAAATTACAAAACAAAGTCATAAGCCTATTGTAATTCGTAATTTAGTCCTAAATTTTTGCAAGTGTGTTAATTCAGTCCAACCTGAAAATTTTAGATAACCAACGCTAATGTGGACAATTTGTAATAATATTTTATTGTATTTCTTCGATTTTTAATTAATTTTATAATCTTTATCTTTATCTTTATCTTTATCTCTTTCTTCCTTCTTTATTCTATTTTTCCGCATAGTGCTGGCAAGGGTTGTGGTCCTCTCCGACCTTGCCTAGATTTAGGTGAGGCTTGGGGGCTGTAGGTGAGGCGATTTCGCGCAAATCCGGATGAGAGCGGTGACTCTTGTCTGTAGTTAGCGAGGGCTTCCCGACCTCGTCAAAGGCTCACTAGCCACCATGGAGAAAAAAGTAAAGAAGGAAGAAAAGAAATAGGAAAGGGAAAAGAAAATAAAAATAAAAATAAAATATTATTAAAAAATTATCCACGTTAATGTTGGTCAGCCTACGGGTGTCCACACTGATGTCAGCTAGCCAAAATATATCAAATGGATTAAATTAGCACATGTAAAAAAAAATTAAGATTGAATTGGCAAAAATAGAAAATTCTTGATAGAATTGACGCACTTTTAATTTATTGAGGCCTTTTTTTGATAATTCTCCTAATGGACCATGCTAGAATTTCATGCAATGATTTTAAGATTAAATTGAAAAAAATGAAAAAGTTACGATAAAATTAACATCCGTATAGTAAGTTTGGGACTAATTGAACAATTTGTCATGATTTTAGAGTCTCTTTACATGCTTTTCTAAGAATACCGAATTTCTTTCTTTTTTCAAAATATTCTTTACTAAGAAAAAAAATGAGGAAATTTTATCTAGGGATCTTAAGCAGTTCACAATCCGCATGCTCTCATTAGAATGGGGAAAAGAAAGAGCCAGTGATGGCTAAATAGTGGCTAGATACATGGGGGCTTTATCCTTTTAGAAACACAAACTTATTGAAGACATGCTTTCGTTCTTCATCACACCCTGACCAGTTTCTTCTAATAATGTTTCGTCTTAGGATTGGTGCAATTTCACTTCCAACTTGAATGTCTTTCCTAAAGGAAGTGACAATCCTGAGACTTCAACAATCACAAACTCTCCACCACCACTCGATTTTCCCGCTATTGTCACAGTTCTTTGCCCGGACTTTGCTTCTACTTCATTGTATAACTCATGCCCTCTCAGTTTCGTCATCCTAGTTCCTTTTCTCAATCCTAGAATGGTCACTTTGTCAATGACCCACTTCTCAATCAGAGCAAATTCCCCATTAACAACTTTGATCTAACAACAACACCATTCCCTGTTTTCTCACAATAAAACTTCACCAAAGTCCACTTATTTCCTTCCCCTCCCATTTCAACATCCTCTCCATCGTCCAAGAACACTTGTCCTGAGCTATTCCCATTCTCATCAACCACAACTAACAGCTCAAATGGCATTCTCCGAGTTGCTTTCGTAGTCATGGCCTCTCCTTGCATGGCCAATATATTCCCTTCCCTGACATGCACATGAGGATGATCAGGCGGTGCATTGAGCATCACATTCATTCCTGAAGCTGTACTCACTGAATTTGAGTAATTGAAGAGATCGAACCAGTTTCCGCTCGGGATATAAGCATCCACTGTATTGGCACCAGATTGTAGTACGGGAGTCACCATCACACCCTTACCAATTAAGAACTGGGAATTGATATGGTAAGTCATCTTGTCCTCAGGGAATGAGAAAAACAGGGGCCGGGCAATGGGTATCCCCTTTCTATATGCCTCATACATCAAGGTATACAAGTATGGGAGCAAGCGATAACGAAGCCCGAGCACCTTCCTGGCGGATGTAGCGACAGAATCCCAGAGATAGAGTTCTTGACGAATAGAGTTCGTTGCAGAGTGATCTCTTGCAAAGGGATAAAAGGCCCCTAGCTGCATCAATAAAAGCTCTAAAATAAGTGCTTAAAGGTGTATGACAAAAAAGCATGATTGACACTTCTATTCATTCGCTACTTGACACATTCAACATAACATGAATTACTAGCATAAAAGATACCCTAACTTCCCCTCACCCTAAAGAAAATTTATGTAGTTTATTTCTGCCTTCAAAAGGCAGTAAAATTCCCTGCCCCCCTAAGAAAAAAGAGAAAAGAAAATTGATCAAATCCTATGTCTAAATACAAATCAAGAAAGGCTTAAAGCTACTCGGTTGCAGAGCACTTCAGTTAATATAAATTAAGAAAAGGCATGGAAGATATTTACCTGAATCCATCTGTTGCAGAGCTCTTCGGTTGTGTCCCCAAGGAAACCGCATATATCAGCTCCTACCATTGGAATTCCGAAGAGCCCAAAATTTAAAATTGCAGGAACTGAGTAAGCCAAGTCATCCCATGTGGCGGCATTGTCTCCAGTCCAGTGTGCAGTGTGCTTGCCAGAGCTTAGAAAAGTCGATCTCGAGAGAATGAATGGCCTTTTACCAGTAACATTGACTAAGGCCTTGTTTGTCGCTCTGGCTTCCAAGAGTCCATAGAGGTTATGAGCATTGTATTCTGAAATATTTCCAAAATGAAGTGACGTTGCAGGGATAGTTTTGTTGTTGATAGGCCGATGAACTCCTGCATTGTTCATTTTGTAGGGAGGATTATCAAGAGTGGAAGGAAGAGACGGAGGATCATTGAAGTTGGACAACTCGTTCATGTCGATCCATAGGCCATCAAATGGAAGAACATCGTGAAACTTCTTTATCTCACCACCCCAGTAACTCTCACTAGATGGGTGAAGGAAGTCAGGGAAGTACACTGGCCCTGGCCAAACAACACCTAAATATGGCACTCCCTCGCGTTTAATGAAGATGTCCGCTTGCATCCCCCTGATGTAGGTCCCATATGTCTCGTTCACACTAATGCCTGTTAAAGATCACCCATTGAAAAGAAAAGGAAAGTATTATTAAGATGGCAATTTGCAAGAAATAAAAAGACCAAGTTTCGACCACAAGCATTTCGGCACCAGCATACCTGGATCAAGTATCAGGACATACTTTTGACCGTTCTCGTGAAGGCTGCTGACAAATTCTTTCATCTTTTCCACCGGAAAATTGATAGGGTCAAGAGTGAAGTCCTTGTTTGCATCCATATAATCAATGTCGGTCCACATAACTTCCAGTGGAATATTAGCTTTTGCATAACCAGCTACCACGCCCTCTAAGTCTGAGACATTCTTGTAACCCCACCGGCATTGATGAAATCCTTGAAAGTAAATCAATGATACTTTTATCAATAGAACTAACATTTCAAACTAGTCAAGTAACACATGCAGAAGAAGCCATCTACCGTGAATCAAACTTTACAACTGATCTACGCCTAGCAATATATACAAGTAAAGCGACCACATTTCTTGAACATCAGTGAGCACTGTGGTAGGTTCAGCTGGGGGTCGTGTTACAGTGGTTTTCAATGGATAATAACACGCTTTTAAGATTTGTTCCCTATTGAGCATAACATGCAAAGTCTGACTAGTGTCATCTCCGTGAGAGAATAAACTCATAATGCAATTCAAGGGGAATGAACTCAGAATCTTCAATTCTATCGTCTTTATATTATATACGACCACCGCATAGTTATGCTCAAAATCTCATATTTACTGCAGAATAAGCTACAGAAGCCGAAGCACAACATTGGAATCAAATTCATCAAAATGTCAGCATCAACGATTGAAAGCAATACATAAAAACCAGCATACCGAATTCAAAATCATTATGTTAGATACTACCACCACACGGTCAAGCTCAAAATCTCACAGAGATTGCAAAATAAGCTGGAAGCCGATGAACAATGGTGGAATCAAATTCATCAAAATGTACGCAACAACAATTGAAAGAAACTCATCAAAACCAGATACCGAAGGACCAGTATGGCATTGGGGTCGGCCGGCCAATGAGCTCGGTGTACTGCTCCATGACTGCCTCTGGCGACGGCCCCTGGAAGAAATACAAATCCAACACTCCACCAATCACTTTGTAAGTGATCCTGTCGCCAGTATACACCACGTCCATGCCATTGCTGTTCAGCAACAGAACGCCATGGCTCGTGCCCGCCCCAACTCCTCCGCCGCCGCCGTGGCCCACGGATGACCTGACGTCCATGTAAAACGGATGCGACCCGTACAGGTTGAGATCGAGGTTCGCGCTGGCGATGTCGGCGTTCCAGAGAGTAAGGGTTTGGTTGGGCTGGAGCCGGAGCGACGGCTTCGTGTGCTCTCCGATCCCGTAGAGGGAGGAGCTGCCGGGAGGGAGGGAGGAGGAGAGCTGGAGGTACTGGTCCTTGAAGACGAGGAAGGCCGAGGGGTCGGAGGTGGAGGTGTCGAAGAGGACGTCGCCGGAGGAGCGGCGGGAGACGGCAAAGGAGAAGGGGGTGGTGTTGCGGAGGTCGAAGACCAGGTCGGAGGAGGCGGCGGAGAAGAGACGGTGGGAGCCGGAGGGGGATGGCGGCGGAGTCGGGGTTCGGCGGGGATGGAAGGGAGGTCGGCGAGGGATGAGATCGTCGGGGACTTCCCATCGGCGGCGGTCGGCGTCTGTGATCCGGACCCGAAGACGACCGCTCGCTTCGAAGCTGGAAGGAGAACCGTTATGACGTCAGCAAAAATTACCCATTAAAATATACTTAATTATTTATCTTGCAAATAATAATTTAATCTTGCAGATGTTTCAATATCGAAATTTGAATTATTTCTTTCCAGCAACAACCTTCTTAGGATAATTTGAAAAATGGAAATATTTTTCTCCTTTTTTTTTTACCTATTTTTATACTATGAATTTTTATTGTGTGTTCTTACTAATATTTGTTTTCATTGTTCAATTATTAAAATTTTTTACAATAATGATTTCAAATTCATATACATATAACTAACAATTATTGTTTTTTGCGCATATATGTCGATTGTAAAAATGAATCTAGCAAAAAACTTAAAACATATGCTAAATAAGACCTGGCAACAAGGCGGAGGCTCTCGACGTCAGGCCCGTATACGGAGGTCGCGTTGACGAGGCGGAGCCCGGCGGTCAACGCCGTTCCCGACGCGTCGACGGCCACGGACTCGACCGTGTATCCATACCCAACAACGCCAGGCGTCCCTTCGCCTTCTCCGACCGACGCGCGAACGGCCGACTGTGACGACAGCAGGTACAAGAAGATCAACAACGCAAAGAGAGGCGGAAGACGGCGATGATGGTCTCTGCTACTCCGCATGTTTTCGGCTAGACAGAGAGAGAGAGAGAGAGAGAGAGAGAGAGAGAGAGAGAGAGAGTGAGTGAGAGAGTGGGAGGAGCTTTGGTTTTCCTCCGCCGACCGCGGCGGACTTTCCACGTCTGGTCTTCCAATCCCGTCCCTGTCTCTGATTCCTCAGAAAGAGGAAGACGACGAGAAGGGAGCTTTTTTCTTTGTCTTTTTGGGTGTGGAGTAAATTGGGGGGCCCGTGAGACTGGGGAAATTCCAATTTGGCGGGGCTGACTCACGCGCTTCTCACGTGCCGATCGAGCAAGATTCGCCACGTGCGCGAGGGTCGGGAGAGGCGCGGGTTTGATCGACGAGCGATTTAGTTAAAGAATGACTTGAGGAGAAACCATGTGGAAGCTTAATGCTCTTTTGTCTTAAGATTTTACACGGTGAGTCTTACATGAAATTTAGGTATCGTGATTCATTATCTATCACAATAATTTGATGAAAAATGTGATTACTCACGACACTAGTGACTTTTTTTTTTTTTTTTTTTTAAATTTTTTTTTTTTTTTTTTTATCTCTAGTCGGGTTATGTAGGAATGTGAATGGATGATCCTTCACTAGCCCTATGATTAGAAACACAATCACCAAGGCGATTGATTTGTGTTTATACCTAAATTTTTTGTCTAGAAAATCCTCGTGCGCTTCATGAAAAGTATGCTAATTCAGTCTATCCTGCAAATTTTAGATAACCAACACTAACGTGGACAACTTTTAATAATAATTTATTGTATTTTTTCAATTTTTAATTAATTTTATAATCTTTATATTTATCTTTATCTCTTTCTTCCTTCATTCTTTTTCCTATTTTTCCACATAGTACTAGCGAGGGTTGTGGCCCTCTCCGACCTTGCCTAGATTTAGGTGAGGCCTTGGGGCTGTAGGCGAGGTGATTTTGCCCAAATCCGGGTGAGAGCGGCGACTCTTGTCGGTAGTTGGCGAGGGCTTCCCGACCCTCGTTGGAGGCTCACTAGCCACCGTGGAGAAAAAGTAAAGAAGGAAGAAAAGAAAAAAAGAAGGGAAAAAAAAAGGAAAAAATTAATTTTAAAAAATATTATTAAAAATTATCCATTTTAATGTCGAGTCAGCCTACGGGAGTCTACACCGGCGTCAGCTAGCCAAAATATATCATATGGATTAAATTAGCACAATTTAAAAAAAAAAAATTGAATTGGCAAAAATAGAAAATTCTTGATAGAATTGATACACTTGATTTAGGCCTTTTTTTTTTTTTTTTTTTTTTTTTAATTCTCCTTATGGACCACGCTAGAATTTCATGCAATGATTTTAAGATTAAATTAAAAAAATTGAAAAAGTTACTATAAAATTAACATCCACATAGTAAGTTTGGGACTAATTGAACAATTTGTCATGATTTTAGAGTCTCTTTACATGCTTTTTTAAGAATACCCAATTTCTTTCTTTTTTTTCAAAATATTCTTTACTAAGAGAAAAAAAAATGAGGAAATTTTATCTAGGGATCTTAAGCAGTTCACAATCCGCACACTCCCATCAGAAATGGGGAAAAGAAAGAGGCAGTGATGGCAAGTAGTGGCTAGATACGGGGAGCTTTATCCTTTTAGAAACACAAACTTATTGAAGACATGCTTTCGTTCTTCACGACACCCTGACCGGTTTCTTCTAATAATGTTTTGTCTTAGGATTAGCGCAATTTCACTTCCAACTTGAATGTCTTTCCTAATAGAAGTGACAATCCTGAGACTTCAGCAATCACAAACTCTCCACCACCACTCGATTTTCCCGCTATTGTCACTGTTCTCTCCTTGGACTTTGCTTCTACTTCATTGTATAACTCATGCCCTCTTAGTTTCGTCATCCTAGTTCCTTTTCTCAATCCTAGAATGGTCACCTTGTCAATTACCCACTTCTCAATTAGAGCAAATTCCCCATTAACAACTTCTGATCTGACAACAACACCATTCCCTGTTTTCTCACAATAAAACTTCACCAAAGTCCACTTATTTCCTTCCCCTCCCATTTCAACATCCTCTCCATCGTCCAAGAACACTTGTCCTGAACTATTCCCATTCTTATCAACCACAACTAACAGTTCGAATGGCGTTCTCCGAGCTACTTCTGTAGTCATGGCCTCTCCTTGCATGGCCAATATATTACCTTCCCTTACATGCACATGAGGATGATCAGGCGGTGCATTGAGCATCACATTCATTCCTGAAGCTGTACTCACTGAATTTGAGTAATTGAAGAGATCGAACCAGTTTCCACTTGGGATATAAGCATCCACTGTATTGGCACCAGATTGTAGTACAGGAGTCACCATCACACCCTTCCCAATTAAAAACTGGGAATTGATATTGTAAGTCATTGTATCCTCGGGGAATGAGAAAAATAGGGGCCGGGCAATGGGTATTCCCTTTTTATTTGCCTCATACATCAAGGTATACAAGTATGGGAGCAAGCGATAACGAAGCCCGAGCACCTTTCTGGCGGATGCAGCGACCGATTCCCAAAGATAGAGCTCTTGACGAATAGTACCCTTGGCAGAGTGGTCTCTTGCAAAGGGATAAAAGGCTCCAAGCTGCATCAGTAAAAGCTCTTAAAAAAAAATGCTTAAATATGTATGACAGAAAAAAACATGATTTACACCTCTTTCTGTCTCTACTATATATTCTTCCCTTCCGTAGAAGATTGAGATATCTTCAACATAGCATGAAGTATAAGCACACAAGATACCCAACTTCCCCTCATCGTAAAGAATATTTATATAGTTTATTTCTGTCTTCAAAAGGAGGTAAAATTTCCCCTAAAAAAAGAAATAGAAAATTCATAAACTCCTAATTCTGAACATTAATTCGGAAAAATCTTAAAGCTCAGTTGCAGAGCTCTTCAGTTAATATAATTTAAGATTAGGCTCAAAAGATTTTACCTGAATCCATCGGTTGCAGAGCTCTTCAGATGTGTCTTGAGCGAAACCACATATATCAGCTCCTACCATTGGAATTCCAAAGAGCCCAGAATTTAAAATTGCAGGAATTGAGTAAGCCAAGTCATCCCATGTCGCGGCATTGTCCCCAGTCCAGTGTGCAGTGTGCTTGCCAGAGCTTAGAAAAGTTGATCTCGAGAGAATGAATGGCCTTTTACCAGTAACATTGACTAAGGCCTTGTTTGTTGCTCTGGCCTCCAGGAGTCCATAGAGGTTATGAGCATTGTAATCTGAAATATTGCCAAAATGATATGACGTGGCAGGAGTAGTATTGTTGTTAATTGGTCGATGAACTCCTGAATTGTCGATTTTGTAGGGAGGATTGTCAAGAGTGGAAGGAAGAGGCGGAGAAGTTTTGAAGTTGGACAACTCATTCATGTCGATCCATAGGCCATCAAAAGGAAGGACATCATGAAACCTCTTGATCTCGCTACCCCAGTAACTCTCACTAGATGGGTGAAGGAAGTCAGGGAAGTACACTGGCCCCGGCCAAACAACACCTAAATATGGCACTCCCTCACGTTTGATGAAGATGTCGGCTTGCATCCCCCTGATGTAGGTCCCATATGTCTCGTTCACGCTAATGCCTGTGAAAGATCACCCATTCGAAAGAAAAGGAAAGTAGTAGTATGATGGCAATTTAGAGAGAAATTAAAAGATCGAGTTTCAAGCACAAGCATTTCTGCACTAGTGTACCTGGATCAAGTATCAGGACATATTTTTTACTGTTCTTGTGAAGGCTGCTGACGAATTCTTTCATCTTTTCCACTGGAAAATTGATAGGGTCAAGAGTGAAGTCTTTATATGCATCCATGTAATCGATGTCGGTCCACATAACTTCCAATGGTATATTAGCTTTTGCATAACCAGCTACCACGCCCTCTAAGTCTGCGACATTCTTGTAACCATACCGGCATTGATGAAATCCTAGAAAAATCACAGATACTTTATCAGTAGAACCACATTCCAAGCAAAAAGTGCAGAAGAAGCCATCTACCATGAATCAAACTTTGTAACTGATCTACATCTAGCCATATACCAGGAAAACAGACAACGTTTCTCGAACAGTAGGATCAGCTGGGGGTTGGAAAGCAGTGGTTTTCAAAGGAAAATAACATGCAAGGTCTCTAAGATTTGTTCCCTATTGAGCATAGCATACACAATTTGTTGAGTAATAGACTAGTATCATCTTCACGAGAGAATAAACTCATAATGCAAGTCAAGGGCAAAAAACTCAGAATCTTTAATTCCATCCTTTTCAACACATAATTATGCTCAAAATCTCACATTTACTGCAGAATAAGCTACAGAAGCCGAAAGACAATAGTGGAATCAAATTCATCAAATGTCAGCACCAACAATCGAAAGGAACTCATGAAACCGGCGTACCGAAGGACCAGTATGGCATTGGGGTTGGCCGGCCAATGAGCTCGGTGTACTGCTTCATGACCGCCTCCGGCGATGGCCCGGGGAAGAAATACAAGTCCAACACACCACCGATCACCTTGTAAGTGATCCTATCGCCAGCGTACACGACGTCCATGCCATTGCTGTTCAGCAACAGAACGCCGTGGCTCGTGCCCGCCCCAACTCCTCCGCCACGGCGGCCGCGGCCGCCGACAGACGACCTGACGTCCATGTAAAAGGGATGCGACCCGTACAGGTTGACATCGAGGTTCAAGCTACCGATGTCGGCGTTCCAGAGAGTAAGGGTTTGGTTGGGCTGGAGCCGGAGCGACGGCTTCGTGTGCTCTCCGATCCCGTAGAGGGAGGAGCGGCCGGGAGGGAGGGAGGAGGAGAGCTGGAGGTACTGGTCCTTGAAGACGAGGAAGGCCGAGGGGTCGGAGGTGGAGGTGGAGGTGTCGAAGAGGACGTCGCCGGAGGAGCGGCGAGAGACGGCGAAGGAGAAGGGGGTGGTGTCCCGGAGGACGAAGACGAGGTCGGAGGAGGCGGCGGAGAGGCGGCGGTAGGAACCGGAGGGGGACGGCGGCGGCGGCGGAGTCGGGGTTCGGCGGGGGGGGAGGGAGATCGGCGAGGGATAACGTCGTCGGGGACTTCCCATCGGCGGCGGTCGGCGTCTGTGATTCGGACTCGAAGACGTCCGCTCGCTTCGAAGCTGGAAGGAGAACCGTGATGACGTCAGCAAAAATTACCCATTAAAATATACTTAATTATTTATCTTGCAAATATTATATATATAAACTAACATTTTAATTTTTGCAGGTGTTTCAATATCGAAATTTGATTATTTTCTTTCCAGCAACAACCTTCTTAGGATTATTTGAAAAATCGAAATATTTTTCTCCTTTTTTTAAGCATATTTATACTATGAATTTTTATCGTGTATTATTACTAATATCTATTTTCATTGTTTGATTAAATTTTCTACAATAGAATGATTTCAACTTTATATGCATATATATATATATACATATATATATATGCATATATATGTATATATATGTATATATAAACTAACGTTTTTTTTTTTTTTTTTGCGCATATATGTCGATTGTAAAAATGAATCTAGCAAAAATACTAAAATAAGAGTGAAGTTTTGCTCTGGACCTGGCAATGAGGCGGAGGTTCTCGACGTCAGGCCCGTATACGGAGGTCGCGTTGACGAGGCGGAGCCCGGCGGTCAACGCAGTTCCTGACGCGTCGACGGCCACGGACCCGACCGTGTATCCATACCCAACCACGCCAGGCGTCCCCTCGCCTTCTCCGACCGACGCGCGAACGGCCGACTGCGACGACAGCAGGTACAAGAAGATCAACAACGCAAAGAGAGGCGGAAGACGGCGATGATGGTCTCTGCTACTCCGCATGTTTTCGGCTAGAGAGAGAGAGAGAGAGAGAGAGAGAGAGAGAGAGAGAGTGGGAGGAGCTTTGGTTTTCATCCGCCGACCGCGGCGGACTTTCCACGTCTGGTCTTCCAATCCCGTCCCTGTCTGATTCCTCAGAAAGAAGAAGACGACGAGAAGGTAGCTTTCCTTTTGGGTATGGGGTAAACTGGGGGGCCCGCGAGACTGGGGAAATTCCAATTTGGCGGGGCCGACTCACGCGCTTCTCACGTGCTCGTCCTTTCGTTTCTGCGCCTTTCTCGGAGAGAAACTCTTGCCCGCGCTCGTGTGCCGATCGAGCAAGATTCGCTACGTGCGCGAGGGTCGGGAGAGGCGCGAGTGTGATCGACGAGCGAAACCAACGGAAATGTCGCTTTTTTTTTTTTTGTCGTTTGCTAAATGATGACTTACGAAATTTTAGTTTTCTTTCTAGTGTTTTAATTTTTTTATTTGGGTAATCGCAATTCACCCCCTTGATATTTCGAGTTTTGTAATGTCAAATATGATGCATGCATGATTATCCATTACATGTTATAAATTATGAAACTTCTTGTGACTTTGATTACATGAAAATTTTTCACTGAAGGTATAAAGTAATTGTACTTTTTTCAATCAAGATTTAGTTAAAGAATGACTTGAGGAGAAATCATGTGGAAGCTTAATGCTCTTTTGTCTTAAGATTTTACATGGTGAGTCTTACATGAAATTTAGGTAACGTGATTCATTATCTATCACAATAATTTGATGAAAAATGCGGTTACTCATGGCACTAGTGACTTTTTTTATCTCTAGTCGGGTTGTGTAGGAATGTGAAGGGATGATCCTTCGCTAGCCCTATGATTAGAAACACAATCACCAAGGTGACTGATTTGTGTTTATACCTAAATTTTTTGTCCAGAAAATCCTCGTGCGCTTCATGAAAAGTAAAGATCAAATCTGTTGACAATGACATAATTTGACACCTGATCATGAATATTGTTATTGCACGGTCTTGCATTCTTATGCTAGGCTGCATTTTTCCGCATTTAATCTTTAAGGACCCTTTTAATAACATCATTCATTTTTTTCTTTTTTGTGAACCGACTTGATGTCACTCGTTTCGGATCTTTCATAGAAGATGAATAATTTGAAAATTATTTTTTCTAAAACTGACTGCTTGTATTGACTACAAAAATGAATCAACGATATATATTTTTATCGTTTGCGAAAATACTTAGATATAAATTTTTATCACTAATGAAAAATCTTTCATTTACTAATTATTTCAAGCAATGATATTTTTTGAAAAATATTTTCTAAACCATTCGTTTTCCATGAAATAAATGAAGCTTTAATCTTTAGGTAAATTCTAAATAAGGGTCTAAAGTGCCATCACGTTCTCAAATAATAGTTTGAAGTAGATCTTATATCTAACAAGGGCCCGAAGTGGTCATGACTATTTTAAATAAGGGCTTGACTATAGCTAAATATTTAGACCGATCAAGGGCATTTTTCCTCTAAAGAAAATGTTAATATTAAATTATTTTTTCTTTTTTCTTTTCTTTTTTTACTTTCCGGTGAGGGCCTGACGACTTTCACTAGCCACTAACTAAACAAGGGCCGCAACTCTCATCGGTTGTAGGCGAGGGTTCCCTCGCTTAGATTTAGTGAGGCTATCCCTTGCCCAGCCGTCTCCAAGCATCGCCAGTAGTCGACCATTGCTTGAGATCGGTCACCAGTGAAGAAGAAAGAAAACAATCAAAAAATGGGAAAAAGAAGAAAAGGAAAAAAAAAGAAAAAGAGCAAAGGACGAAAAGGCTTTTCTTTGAAGCTAACATAATCACTTTAGGCTCTTATTTGAAATAAGATCCACTTCATATCTTTATTGAAAAAAAAATAAGTACAGTTTGAACTATTATTTGAAACAAAGTCAACTTCAAGCTCTTATTTAAAATTTTCCTTAATCTTTTGTCAATAGACGTATAATTAAGAAAGTGTTGTGATTTTTCACGCGTGAGATTTATACTCAATTAGGCATTTTTTCCATAAGGTTAAGACTTTATTTTTCACCTAAATTTACAAAAACAAAGAATAAATAAATGCCAGTTTTCTATGACATTGCTCCCTCGTGCAGAGTTTACTAATTCATGACGCATGAAGGTGCCTCTCGCACTTCATGATATGGTTAGTTTAGTTTTCTTACTAGTTTTTTTTTTTTTTTTTTTTTTTTTATCTCATTTAGAATTTGTAACGACTGGTACGAAAATTACAACGAAATTAAAGCTAAGAAGAAGAAAAGAACAAGCAAATTTACATGAAAATCCTTGCGGGAAAAACTACAAAAAGTGGAAAAGCAAAATCCATTATAAAATTTCAAGAATTACTAAAAATGGCTCAAAAACCTAAGACTTTTTCTATATCAATTTCTTAATCTAATAATTCGAGGAAAAAAAATTTACATTGCTCTCAAGCCCTAACATTGGCTCAAGCCTATAGATAATTCAAGACATATTTAATAAATTTCCACCTTGGCTTAAATTCTACATAAGCAATGAACAATCTTCTCCTTTCTCTAGAGTAAAACTCAGGTACAACAAACATTAAAAAAATTCAAGTAATAATTGAATTTGGCAATAGGCAAGGGCTTTGTCAACATATCAATTGGATTATTTTTTATACCAATCTTCAAGACCTTGATGTAGCCGTCAATAAGAATGTCTTGAATAAAGTGATACCACACATTAATGTGCTATGTTTTCTCATGATACCTTTGATCTTTAGTAAGATGTCTTACCATCACTATGGAAGTAGTCACACCATTATCCACATTGTTCTCTCCAAATAAGCCTCTTAACCATATATCCTCTTTAATGGCCTCTATAATAGCCATATACTTTGCCTCTGTAGTAGACAAAGCAATCATATGTTGTAAAGTAAATTTCTAACAGACTACACAACTTACATTACTAAAGATGTACCCAATCAAAGCTCTCTTGTCAATGTCATCGGTATAATTGAAATCAACATATCTTGTAAGAGTGTCATTAGTTTTCTCAAATTCTAAACTAAAAAGTGCTAGCAACCCCATTATTACCTAAGCCTCAACGGCCTCCAGGATCCATGGCTCCAGCTTGGCGATCATTTCAGGGTCGAGCACCTCCCCAATGGGAATGTCCTCGTCCTTGGCATCCTAGCTAATGCCTCTTCTTGAGCCTCTAAGACTTGGCAGACCGTCGAAGTCGCGGATGGAACCATGGCTCTCGTTGCCCACCCAAAAGTACCAAGCCACGAATTGGTATGGCACGAGGTTAGGAAGACCTTCATTGACCCAGATGGTCATGAGGTAATGCGTATAGTGTGTGTTGGCCTCTCCCGCTATAGGGTACTAGGTCATCTCCTAACTATGCTCAACGGGGAGGCCAAAACGATATGACAAAATGGTTCAACCATTCTTAGGGCATGTAAACATTTCAACAAACAAATATGGGATAAACTCAACGAGTGAACTTTCTAGACTTCGCGTAGGGAAGTTGCCCACCTCGGAAGCACCCTAAACAAGCAATTATTTATCGATGGCAAAACATGGCGATGATGTTCTCGCTTTACCCTCACTATTCTCATAATAACAAATCTATTATTGAAGGCCATCAATATAGAGGCATAGGCAATTTCATAACATATAGTCCATGCTCTTGAGCCAAACATACAAATGTGCATTATGGTTCAAATCATGCGCTCATGCCATGTAATAATCGAGACTTGATAACATACAAATTTCATGCACTTTCCATACAAATGTGTCTAGATTATTACGGCTACTTAGGACCCAAGTCCAACTCGAAAGTTTGCAGTCATCTGGTGCAATTGGGCATCGTCCCGCTCCATCGAGTATGGTATTGTCCCACATAAAACACATCAAGACGGTCATTGTTGTAAGGAGCTTCATTCTGAAATCCATCGGCGAATGGCATCTCATTGACTTGGGGGCATTTGAACTGAATCGGGCATCATCCCGCATAAAACACATCAAGATGGGTTCACACCCCGCATAAAATGTATCAAGGTCTTAGGTGATCACATGAGTATACCATAACACAATTTAGTTCTTATCTTTCTCATTTAATTATGTGATACTCATGGGATATGCAAATGCCACTATATTACACACGTGTGCATTATATTACATTATATAAATGCATCATTTAATTTATAAACAATCCGTAGCAGATAGACTATTTATCAACATAGGATAAAGTCATCTTAATCCGCAATACGTTCACATCATTATTACGTGTCATCAAAAATCCATCACATAATCCATCTTTTATTTGTATAACATATCACCTTATCATAACGTACTTTAATAATATGTCATATCACAACGTCATGTCGTCTCGAACATACGTGACACATACAACACATAATACGTAACTCATATAACACATAAAACTCATAATCCATATAATACATAACCCAAATAAGACATCTAACACATAATCCCTATGACACATAACCCATATAATACATCTAATCAATAATTCTTGTATCACATAACCCATATAACGCATTGAGTACATAACACATAATCCATATATAGCATCTAATCACATAATATGTACCCCACATAACACGTATAGTACATAATAACCTACTATCCTATTATGGCAAATACAATGACATATCAACTTTATATAACTTAATCCGATAACTCATCAACCTAAATGTGAGAACTAATCGTCCTAGACTCGATAACTTATCACTTTGAAACTTGATAACCTATTGGTAAATGTTCGATAACCTATCTAGGTCCAATAGTCGCTTATCATGCAACATGCACTTATCACGTCATAACTCATCATTTAACCATAAACAAGCCCTAAACTACTCCCTAAGTGCAACGAAAACCCTAATCAAATGCTAGAAAGCCACTCACAAACTAATCTAAGCTTTGTAAAGCGACAAGGGAGGTGCTACAAAGCTGGACAAGGCTAGTTGCTCATGCACAGTGTGCAAGTGAGCTGGGTGATGAATTGTTGGGCTCTGGCGGCGGTCCGACAGCGGTTCGGCATCTGTACAACCTCTAGGCTTCATGGGGGACCAAATTGAAGAAGGGATGAGCTAAAGGGAGCTGCTGTGGGGGTTGGATAGCGGCCTCCACAGTTTCAAAAGCTTGGCTACGACGATGAAAATGGCATGTGGAGGGCAATGCTATGTTGAGGTGCAAAGGACGGTCACCGGTAATGAAAGAACAAGAGGAAAAATAAAGGAACAAGTTTGAAATGGAAATGAAAATGGAGGTGGTGGCTTTGGTGGTGTCGAGAGAGAGGGTGAGTTTGAGAGTAATCAAGTGAGAAAATGAAAGTGAGGGAGAGGGAGGAGAGGGAGGAGAGAGAAGGAGAGGTCAAGTCCCAATTAATGCCCATCAAATCCTTTGGGCTCATGTCAAACAAGGTGACTTATGGAGGAAGCAAAATCCTAGCATTAAATGAGAGTAAATTGTACTCGAGCGACAAGGTTAGGGCTAGATTAGGCTAAGTAGGTTAGATAGCCTTTTTCCCATCCTCTTTGCCACCCAAAATTCAAGTGCCGCTCCTTCACTTGTCAATTTCTATCTTAGCCCTTTTGTCTTTAGTCCAATGGAAGGGCATTTCGATCCTTTCAGCAAGATTTCGCACTATACATGCACTATTCACGATTTCGCATGCATTTAATGCCAAGATCTTGTCCAAAGAGGCCTTGATGAGCTTGAAGGGCTCATGGGCCTCCCTTGGCCACCCACTTGGGCTCGGGCCCATTGGGTCCTTGCCCGTGGCCCGTTTCCACTTTTTCGTACTTGTACATCTTTGCCGATAAAAAATCGAGTTTCGTCCTAAAACAGCCTTTTTCAATACCCTCGTGGTCTATTGATCCTCAAGACAATCCCATCTCACGATCGCTTGTCGAAACAGTTCCATTTTGAAAAATCGGATCGGAATAAAGATGTCACAATGCAACTCTCATCTTAGCCACGAGGGTCAAACCCTCATCGAATTTGACGAACCCTCGTTTGTGGCCGATAAGGGTCGCAATACCCTCATTGACCCTCACTTGTGTCATTGGCCATAGGCCAAAGGGAAAGAAAGATAAATAAAAAAAAAAGGAGAAAGAAATGATGAAGAAGAGAAACAAAGTGCCAAAGGAGAGAGAGATTCCAATTTTCTAATGGAGTAGGCGCATAGTGCCTCTTTTCATCCACTAGATGGGCTAGTTCATTGATGACGTGGCTATCATAGCTGCAACAAATATTTTCTCTAAACTAGTATATTTGTGATAAATTTACTTTAAACCATATGACAATTATACTCTCTGTTAGTTTTTATTAAATTGAATTAATTCCACAAAATACCACAAAATTGGCCAACCCAAACTAGTCAGGATCATTAAACTCAATAATTTGATAGTAAGATTTAATAGAAACAAACAAAAGGTAAATTTATCATAAATGTATTGGTTTGAGGTTTTTGGTTGTGAAAAAATTAGTTTGGAATAAATTTATCACAAATGTACCAATTTAGGTTTTTTTCTTGGCATTAACCCTTAAAATTACTCTCCATTTTTTCTTTTTCCTTCTTCTAATATTGTTAACTTTCGAACAAAAAAAAAAAATTATTGTTAACTATTTATATTAGAGTTAATAACCTGAAAAACTCCAAACTAATAGATTTATGACAAATTTATCGAAAACCAATTTTTTGACTAAGAAAATCTCAAATTGATATAGCTACGATAAATTTACACCAAATGATTACAAAAAACCAAATCTGGTATATTTGTGACAAATTTACCCACAAACTAATTTTTTGATCACCAAAAACCCCAAACTTGTAATTTTGTGACAAATATACCATTTGTTAAATTGGATAAATATTACAAAAAAACCATAAAACCTATACAACTGTGATAAGTGGAGAGTAAGATCTCAAATTAGTACACTATTTAACTGTCATGTGTTATCAATTTAGTAATTTTACAGTAAAATAACAAAGAATAAATTTGTACAAGTGTACTAGTTTGAGATAAATTCGTTTACAATGTACTGGTTTGGGGTTTTTAGTAGTCAAAAAATTAGTTTGGGATAAATTTATCACAAGGATACTAATTTGGGGTTTTTTAGGGTATTAACCCTTTATATTATAAATATTATGTCCATGGATAATGCGTAAGAAAAAGTTCAATTTGATCTCGCCCATGAACCAATATTAAAATTTGATTTTTTCTACAACAACCTTAAGAAAAAAAAAGGGTTAATACCAATGAAAACTCCAAATTGGTACAGCCATGTTGCATTTAGACTTTGTTCCTTTGGCAAAAAATGTAGCATTTTTGAAAAATACTTTCAAGATACCATTTTCTAGGAAAATGTAATTTTTTTTTTTTTTTGTATTAAGTGAAAAACCTGAAAAGCGGCAGAAAATATTTTCTACTATTTAGTAAGGAAATTTTTTTCTTTCATGCACTCTTTTTCAATTTTTTATTATTTTATTTTAAAAAATAAATTTGAATTATTTTTATATTTTAATAAATCAAATTTTAATTATATTTATATTTATATTTATATTTATATTTTCTTTGTTTTTGTCTTCTTCTTCTTTGGTGATCGCCGGCCATTGCGATGGCTAGGTACCAGCCGAAGGCGAGCTCAAGCTAGCCTGACGTTGGCGACTAAGCTTGAGCTTGATGCTCGCTGATTTGGTGAGGACTAAGATGGCCGCTTGCTTGGCTCGGCGAGGCCTTGAGCTCACCACTTGCTAAATTGGTGAGCTTGGCGAGCGACGAGCCGACTGGCGAGCTTAGAGCCCTAGCTAATTGTCAATCGGGTGAGCGGCGAGCTAGGGCTTAAGCTCACTTAACGCCGATCGGGTGAGTGACGAGCCTCGAACTCGAGCTTGCTTGTTGCTAATCACAGGTGGTTGTTGTGTCCAATGATTGCCAAGATAAACTAAAAAAAAAACGAAAAATAGAAAAAAAAAGAATTAAAAATTCAAATTTTTTAAATGAAAAAGAAAAGAAGGGTTAATGCTTTAAAACTTCAAACTAGTATACCTATGAAAACTTTACCCTAAATTAATTTTTTGACCACCAAAAACATCAAACTAATATACCTTTGACAAATTTACCCCAAACTGGTATTTTTGTAACAAATTTACCATCTGTTAGTTTTCGCTAAATTTTATTATCAAATTACTAAATTAAATGACATGTGACAGTTGACCAACATACCGGTTTGAGGTTTTACTTTCAATTTGTCACAATTATACAATTTTGTAATTTTTATAGTATTGATCCAATTTAACGGAGGATATATTCATAATAAATATATCAATTTAGATTTTTGGCGGTCGAATAAGTTAATTTGGGGTAAATTTATCATAAATGTATCAGCTTGTGATCTTTTATTGTCAATTAGGATAAATTTGTCATAAATATACCGGTTTGAGGTTTTTATGATAAAAAAATTAGTTTGTGACAAATTTGTCACATGTATATCAATTTGGGGTTTTTTAGGATATTAACTCAAAAAAGAAAAAAAGAAAAAGGAAAAGGAAAGATAAAAATGTTAACATGGGTGTGAGATAAGAGAAAATGAGTGAAGAAAATGTCTTTCTCTTTCTCAAAAGTGGAAAATATTTTCCCCCATCTTAAAAGACTTTCCCCCATGAAGAATGTTTTCCCCAACTAATTTATTTTTGTGAAACGAACATAAAAAATTGGGAAATGTTTTCCGAAAGTTATTTTTAGTGAAATGAGCGGACTCTTATTCATAATTGGTGGCTCACAAGGTTATGGGATTAGTGGAGGAGGTTTTGATCGAGGTGGTCCATACGAAATCATGAATTGATATTTTTCTCCATCTTCACCAAAAGGTATGATAGTGGGGTTTCCATTAAGGTACCTTGTCATGTCTACTCCAAAATTAATTTTATGTCATTGAAAAATCTGAAACTAGTACACTCGTGCCATGTTTATCCCGAATTGGTGCACTTGTGCCACATTTAATCCTAACAAAAATCCTGGATTTACTACAAGTTAGGGTAAATGTGGCATAGACATATCACTTTAGAGTAAATGGGGCATAAATTTACCAGTTTTGAGACTTTTTATAACATAAAGATTAGTTTTGTTAAGTGTGATACAAGTCTACTGATTGAAGGTTTTTTGTGACACAAAAATTAATTTGGGGTAAATGTGGTATGAATGTATCAATTTAGGATTTATGGTGGTATTAGCTTGAGAAAAAAAATTCAAATTTTGAAATATTTCCCCTTTCACAAACATTTATATATTTGATCGGGCCAATTACAATTTCGATATTGGGTTAATATTTTGAAAAACTCCAAATTGGTACACCTGTGATAAATTTATCAAAAACTAATTTTTTGACTATCAAAAACCTGAAACTGGTATATTTTTGACAAATTTACCTCAAATTAGTATAATTGTGACAAATTTACCATATGTTAATTTTCGTTAAATTTTACTATCAAATTACTAAGTTAAATGACACGTGACAGTTGACTAATGTATCAGTCTGAGATTGTATTTTTCGTTTGTTATAGTTATACAATTTTTGTAATTTTTCGTGGTATTAAGCTAATTCAACAGAGGGTATATTTGTTATAAATGTATTGGTTTGGGTTTTTTTGGTGATCGAATAAATTATTTTATGGTAGGTTTATCACAAGTATATTGGTTTATGATTTTTTATGATCAGTTTGGATAAAATTGTCATGGGTGTACCGGTTTGGGATTTTTCATGATTAAAAAATTAGTTTTGAGTAAATTTGTCATAGATATACCAATTTGGGGTTTTTCAGGATATTAACCCATCGATATTATATATACATATATTTTTCTTTGACCTGACGATAAGGTGGCGATTCTCTATGTTAGGCTTGTAGACAGAGGTCCAGTTGATAAGGTGGAGCTGGGCAATCAACGTCGTTCCTGATGGGTCGATGGCCGCCGACCAAACCATGTATCCATACTTGACGATGACATCGGGCGTTCCCCGACCCTCCTCGCCTAACATGCCGACCTCAGATGGACGTGACAGCAGGCACAAGATCAATGGGAAGAGAGGGAGGAGACGGCAGCAACGGCGGCCATGGCGGTCTCTATTACTGCCCATGTCTCTTTGTTGCAGATCAGAAGAAGGGCACGAGTATATATCGGGGGGTGGTGGTGGGTGGGGGAAGAGAGAGAGAATATGGCGCAAAATCAACCGGCCACCTCCGACCGCCCGCCCACGACAGTGGACTCAACCTGCCTTTTCTTCCATTACCAAATATCCTTCCTCAGAATAAGGGGAAAAGCGAAGACAAAGACGACTAGAAAATTTACAGTTTTCGTAGGATCGCCTCTTCTCATGGGCTCGTCACTTTCATTTTCATATCTGCGCTTAATGTGAATCTGGATATTTTTCTTTTGTCAGATTAAAATTTCACTCATTTCCACGGACAGTCCGATTGTAAGTTAAGAAAAATCCTAAACAACTTCAAATCAAAACATGCTCTAGATAACAAGAGGAATCATCAAAATAAGTTTAGGAGATATGAGATTTCTTCAAACCAAAATTGGCGATTGATCACAGAATCCTTATTCAGTAAAGAGTATACATTGAGATCTCCATCTATTGTTATGGCTTTGCCTTTTGGCTCTGCACACCTAGGTTCGGCACCCTAATACCATCGCCATTTAGAGAAATAAGGTTGAACGAGTACAGATGTGATAATTGCAAGAGCAAAAGCAGAGCAGAATTCTTGCTCTAGCCGTGAAAGGCTAATTCTTTTTAATTTGATGAGCAAACTAAAAGCAATTGAAATCTACCTTTCTATAACCTGGAAACAAAGGAAGAGATTTCTCAGACAAAAAGAAAATACCAATTAAATCTTCTTATGTTATTATAATCCTAAGTACGTCTAAATGAAAATGCGCCAGAAGAAGCGTCTGGGATCTTCTGATTCACACGATTGTTGAATTGCATACTTTGGACTAAATACAAATCCGCCTGTCAGAAAAAAAGTTAAATGCAATGACAATTAGTTCAAGAGCCTCTTCCCTCTTACGTCGGTCTCCCAAATTTAGGAGCATGTACGAGAAGCCAATTTTTCTATGAAATTAAGCATTAATATCGATAAAACATTTTATGTATATCTATTTTAACGCGTCTTTATTTAATATCTTAAATTTTTAGAACAATTGACAATAATCCCTTAAAATTTTACATTTATGTCTATACAATTCCATAATGTTTTATCTCAAACTTAGTACCTACCTTGAAGATGGGACCATAACGTGTTTGAGACATGATATGTGTGTTGCACAATTGTTATTTTCTCGAGTATCAAATAAAATGGAAGTGAACGTCAGGGTGCTAGATCAAAATCTGGAATTTATGGGATAAATTTAGACAAGTTAATCAATAGGATCCACGGAATTTCTTTTGTCAATCAAGAAGGACCAACAAAGATTTTGATAGTGCATCACATTTCAATATAACACATATCACAAATATTAATTCTCTTTATGTCCTATCAATGATCAATCGATCATGCTAATTAGTGCAAATCTGGATTAAATATAAGAAGATTTGCTTTGCTGGGCTTAGCAAAAGCATAATGGAATTTTGGCTCTAGCTAACGAAAGCTAATCCTTATTAGGCTTTGTTTGTTTTGCGAAAAAAAATGAATGATTTTGAAAATATATTCCTAAAAACGATTGCTTGTATTACCTATAAAAATGAATTAATGAAAGACATTTTTGTAATCCGTGAAAACGCGTTGATATAAATTATTGTGGATAATGAAAACATTTTGAGTTAACTAATTATCTCTAGCAATACGAGTGATCATTTTTTAGAAAATATTTCTCAAATCTTTCATTTTTTATGAAATAAACAAAGCTTTAATTTAATGAGTAAAATAAAGGGTTAATTCTCTAAAAAAATCCCAAATCGGTATCCTTAACCAACGATAGGCTTCTCTCCCCGCCCCTCAAGGCGCCGCCTTCTCACGTACTAGTCCCTTTCATTTTCATATTCGCCCTCGCTTACCCATTGAGGAAAACCTCGCAATGTGCAAGGATTATCCGAGCTCCGCATATCAGGAGTGAACGATGAATGAAACCGATGTAAAAGTCAATTTTATTGTTTCATGTCCGTCTTCGAAATAAAGATTTATGAGTTCCTAATTTCTGTTAAGAACATGAGAGGAACTCAAGAAGGTTATAATGCTGATGCTGCTATGGATACTGTTATGGAGTTAACAAAGGAAGAAAGTGAAAGAATTGCAAAGACTGTTGTCGTGGAGAAAGACCAGAAGAAACAAAGTGCACAAGTCAAAGTCAAAGATGTTATCAGCTGTGCACATAATAGGTCGGTGTAAATAGCACGTGTCATGTGCTCAAAAGGAGAAGAAAAGTTTGTTATTAGTTTAGTTTTTGGTTGATAACAGAATTGATGAGAGAGCTCTTTCTCTTTTAGCTCTAGAGTCTTATAAAGAAAAACGTCGTCTTATTCTTTTCGTTGAGTCAATGTAACAAACTAGCTGATAAAGAAGAAGAGCACTCCATTGAAACGTGCTCTGTTCTTGTATTTGAGTATACAGAGGAAATACAAACTAGAAGAAAGTCCGATTGTCTTTCTTCAGTATTCTTCCATCTTGTTCATCTTCACATGGTATCAGAGCTGTGTCGATCATCCATGTTGAATAGTTTTTCATGAATACTCAATCATTCGTGAAATCAAATCAGAGATGTTGAAGATACAGAAGATCGAAGTCGTCTCTGAACTTCAATGATCGCAGTGAATCAAAGTAGCTGATGATCATTCTCGTTTGTTGATTTGGAAAGGTCAAATCGGAGATGTTGAAGATGCAGAAGATCGAAGTCGTCTCCAAATTTCAAATGATCACAGTAAATCAAAGTAGTCTGATGATCACTCTCGTTTGTTGATCTGGTAAACCTGATTCTCAATCACAGAATCATCTTTCTTCGTCATCAAACCTCTGCAAACATAGAAATGGCAGCAAGAACACAGAAGTATTCCTTTCCAATACATGTTAACATCTCCAATTTTGTCACAATCAAACTCGCTGAAGACAATTTCCTGCTGTGGCAAGCACAGTTTCACAGATTTCTTCGAAGTCAAGAACTCTTTGGGTTCATCAGTGGTGAAATCTCTCCACCTCCTCGAATATTGCAAGCTGAAAATGAAGATTGTGAAACTTAAGTCATAAATCCAGTGATTACGTGCATTGGACAAGAACCGATCGGC
The DNA here is from genome assembly GCA_014182395.1 of Eucalyptus sp. ANBG9806169. Lineage (NCBI taxonomy): Eukaryota > Viridiplantae > Streptophyta > Magnoliopsida > Myrtales > Myrtaceae > Eucalyptus > Eucalyptus sp. ANBG9806169. The sequence goes on along the minus strand of CM024577.1, from coordinate 21,415,352 downwards.
TTGTATCATCATGGATTAGTGGAGCTGTTTCTGAAAATATTCTGAGCTTGATCATTGGTTTAGAAACTTCTTACGAGGTATGGCAAACTCTTCTTAATCGTTTTACTCAGAAATCAGTTGCTCGAGAGTTTGAACTTAGAGGAAAACTGCAAGCATATCAGAAACGAGATCGAGTCCTTCGGTCTACCTAAGAGAGTATAAGTCCATCGTGATCAGCCTAAATGCGATTGGAAAGCCTATAGATGAGATAACCAAAATGTTTGGTGTTCTTGAAGGACTAGGTTCTGAATATGAGAATTTTCGAACTACTATCTACCGCCTAAAACCTCAACCGCATTATGATGAAGTGATAGCACAGCTTGAACGATTTGAAACAAGGCTAAAGACATACTCGATGAGTCAATTTAATCCTAATCTAGCCTATTTTGGCCAAAGAAATTTTGAAACACAACAGAAAGGGAGCTCTGAAAGAGACTATAGTTTTCAGAATTCTGGCTTTGGAGGTCAAAGAGGTTATAACAGAGGAGGACGTAATTTTGGTCGAGGTCGTGCAATGAACAATTCAGGTCGTAATTATGGCTATTCAGGAAGAAACCAGCATTACAGACCAAACAACTTGTCTCAGGATCGAGCAGTCAACAATTCAGGCAGAGGATTGATTACTCGAATCCTAGTCAGGGATTTCGACCATATGCCAATTCTTCTCAAAGGTATCAAGACATCAAATCCTATCCAACTTCAATGGCAATGCCTCAGAAACACCTGCAGGATGAGAAAATAACAGAAAACACTCGGTTAGAATGTCAAATTTGTAAACGACCAGGACATGATGCTCTTCGTTGCTGGTATCGATTTGATAATTCTTATCAAGCCAAAGACATTCCAACAGCTTTGGCAGCAGTACATTTAGAGGATCCCAGAGGAAGTGAATGGTATCCTGATACAGGAGCAACAACACATATCGGTCTTTGATTCGGGTATTCTTCTTAACTCTACTAAGTATACCGGAGCCGATACTGAGTCATGATAGGAAATGGCCCGTGTTTACCTATTGCTTATGTTGGTAATACTCAATTGAATACAGAAAACAATACATTACCTTTAAATGATGTCTTGATTGTGCCTGAAATAAAAAAGAATCTGCTCTCTGTTTCCAAACTGACAGATGACTATCCTTGTTCATTTATTTTTGACAAAATTGGGGTATATATGAAGGACAACCAAACCAACAAAACAGAGATGATCGGAAGGAAAATTAGAGGACTTTACTGTGTGGATCCTCAACCTACAGCAGCGTTTTTTACTTGAAGACACAGAGTGATAGCAGCAGATGTGTGGCATCAGAGACTAGCTCACACAAACTTGAAAATAGTGAAGCATTTACAGAATCAAAACTTGATTTCCTGTAATGCACAATCTGCAGCCATATGTAGTAGTTGTCAAATAGCAAAGAGTAAAGCTTTTTACCGTTTCCTTTATCCGAATCTACATCTGCTATACCCTTAGAAAAGATACACTTTGTGACATCCGGGGTCCATCACCATTAGATCTTTCAGTAACTTTCAATACTATGTCATCTTTGTTGACAATTTCTCTCGCTATAGCCGGATCTATCCAATGAAGCTAAAGTCGAGTTTTATGATATCTTTATCATGTTCCGAAACTAGTCGAGAAACAATTTGATCATCAAATCAAAATGTTTCACCGTGATGGTGGAGGAGAGTTCTCGAGTAAATGATTCCGTAATCACTTGCGGAATTGTGGTATAAAGCGAGTATGTCCTGCCCTCATACACCAGAACAGAATGGGATCTCAGAAAGGAAACATCGCCATATAGTTGAATTGGGGTTAGCCATGTTATATCATTCTAGAGTTCCATTTGAAATTCTGGGTAGATGCTTTCATAACAGCCAACTATATTGTGAATATTCTTCCTACACCCAAGCTACATATGGTCTCTCCCTATTACAGACTTCACAATCAGCAACCTAGCTATGAACATCTCAGGGTATTTGGATGTGCTTGTTATCCCTGTCTTCGATCTTATGCAAGACACAAGTTCGATCCCAGATCTCTTACCTGTATATTTCTGGGTTATAGTGACCGACATAAAGGGTATCGTTGTCTTGTTCCTACTGATGGTCGTATCTATATTAGTCGAAATGTGGTATTTGATGAAACCTTCTTTCCATTTACAAAGAAGGTAATCTCTGACTATGATCAGTATACAACTCTGTATAGACAATGGGCAGACGAAGTTACTTTTCTTGATTCCTCAAATACAACTTCAGTGGATAGTTCCTCCAATAACCATACAACAAGTTTTCAGTTACCTCCTTTAGAAGTTGATTCCACTCATACATCGTAGCCTGCTGATGTGCCACATACTTCACTCTTTCCACAGCTACAGTCTGACTCTGTTGCCACAGAGCAACCCGGTTCTTTATCTACTGTTCTCGAACCAGCTGAACTTCACATTGATCAAGAGCAACCACACTTAACAGCTACTTCCTCAGGTAATTCCTCTACTCATCATATGCAAACTCGATTGAAATCTGGCATCATCAAACCGAACCCCAAGTATGCATATTTGGTGACTATAGAGTACCTTTGGAACCTAGATCGGTTAAAACAGCCTTAGCCGATAAAGGCTGGTCCAAAGCTATGCAGGATGAAATGGATGCCCTGCATGAAAATCAGACCTGGCTATTAGTTCCTAGAACTAAACAGATGAATGTTATAGGCTGCAAATGGGTATTTAAAACCAAATTAACCCTTGATGGCAGCCTCGACCGTTTAAAAGCTCGCTTAGTTGCGAAAGGCTTTCACCAAGAAGAAGGGGTCGATTTTACTGAAACGTTTAGTTAGTTATTAAGCATACCACTATTCGGATAGTTCTCTCTGTTATTGAAGAACTGGCCAATACATCAGCTTGATGTTAAAAATGCTTTTCTCCATGGCACATTAAATGAGATAGTACACATGGAACAGCCCCTTGGCTTTATTGATCCTCAACAGTCTCATTGTGTGTGTCTTCTCAAGAAGTCACTATATGGTCTTTGCCAAGCATCGTGCGCATGGTTTGATAAATTTAGCAACTTTCTTCTTGAGAATGGATTCTTCTGCAGCACCATTGATCCGTCCCTTTTTGTGCTTCACACTGGTTCAGACACAGTGTTATTACTGCTGTATGTTGATGATATCGTGATGACTGGTAGCTCAACTCAGCTACTCACTACTCTGATCAAGTCACTGAGTCTCCACTTCCACATGAAAGATCTCGGTTATCTTCATTACTTTCTCGGCATTGAAGCCAAACGTACATCTCATGACTTATTTCTCTGTCAAACCAAGTATGCTATTGATCTTCCGACCGCAGCTCATATGACCAATTGTAAACCCTGTTTCAACTCCTTTTCCACTTCGCTCGTTTCTATGACAAATGATATTGTTCTACTCTAATCCACTTGAGTATAGAAGTCTCGTGGGTGGTCTACAATATTTGACAATTACACGTCCTGATCTTGCTTATGCAACAAATACTCTGTGTCAGCAACTACAACATCCAATAGTTGCAGATCTTCATCGCCTGAAACGTGTACTTAGATATGTTAAAGGCACCACTCATCTTGGTCTCTTTCTCCATTCTAATAGTCCAACAACACTCTATGGCTTTTCCGATGCTGACTGGGCTGGGTGTCCTAACACCAGGCGATCCACCACTGGCTATTGCACATATCTTGGTTCGAACCTTCTTTCGTGGTCAGCTAAGAAACAACCATTTGTCTCTCGATCTTCCACCGAAGCTGAATATCGAGCTCTTGCCTCCACTATGGCTGATCTTACTTGGATCAGTTTTGTCTTGCGAGATATTGGTATATCTCTTACATCCTCAACTCTTCTCTTTTGTGATAATAAGTATGCTATTTCACTTACAGCTAATCCAATTCTCCATGCCCGTACCAAACATATTGAGATTGATTTTCATTTTGTTCGGGAGAAAGTCTCCTCCGGATTACTCAATATTCGCTATGTTCCAAGTCACATTCAACTTGCTGATATTTTTACAAAGTCGTTGTCACGTGTTGCTCATTCTACTTTTCGTACCAAATTGGGTATGGGATTTTTATCCCCTCCCCATTTGAGGGGGGATGTTAAGAACATGAGAGGAACTCAAGAAGGTTATAATGCTGATGCTGCTATGGATACTGTTATGGAGTTAACAAAGGAAGAAAGTGAAAGAATTGCAAAGACTATTGTCGTGGAGAAAGACCAGAAGAAACAAAGTGCACAAGTCAAAGTCAAAGATGTTATCAGCTGTGCACATAATAGGTCGGTGTAAATAGCACGTGTCATGTGCTCAAAAGGAGAAGAAAAGTTTGTTATTAGTTTAGTTTTTTGGTTGATAACAGAATTGATGAGAGAGCTCTTTCTCTTTTAGCTCTAGAGTCTTATAAAGAAAAACGTCGTCTTATTCTTTTCAGTTGAGTCAATGTAACAAACTAGCTGATAAAGAAGAAGAGCACTCCATTGAAACGTGCTCTGTTCTTGTATTTGAGTATACAGAGGAAATACAAACTAGAAGAAAGTCCGATTGTCTTTCTTCAGTATTCTTCCATCTTGTTCATCTTCACAATTTCCTTCTTAGCTCTCTTTTTTCCTTTTCCAATCCTAGTCCTATCTTTAAACATTTTTCCGTCTCATAAAAAACCCTAACTTTTGGTTCAGTTTTAATTTTGTCATAATTTTTTTGTCTCATAGAAAATCATCAATTTTTCCTTGAGCCTCATATCTGGCTCCGTAAACCTTCCGTCTAAAATCATCCTCAGGGATGTGGCATTTACACGTCGTTCTAGTTTTTTTCCCAATTTTTTTCATATCCAAGAAAATGTCTTTTGGAGATGAATTCTTGGGTATAAAATTCCATGTCAGTCCAGACTAGGTCTTATCAGATTTGAAAATTTCGGTAAAAATTAGAGCAATTAGGGTTAGTTTTTTTCAATTGTTCATATTCTCAAGAGGGTTTTCCTACTGTCTCATTCAGGGATCTTTGTGCTTAGTATTCAATCTCTTGTGCTCTAGAGTCTTCCATCTTTTGCGGTGAAGGAGCTTGCGCGCGAGACACTCTTCTTGGGACGCTGGAATAGTTTGTACTCAGATGTTTTCCATCTCTCGGTTATCAAGAGATTTGGATGGAGGGTTAATTGGGATATATTTAGGACTCTAAGTATGGGGCATAGACACATGTCGAGAGAGGAGGGGAAGGGGAACGGAGGCTGAAAAAAAATATAAAGGATGAGGCGACAAAACTCTGTTAAGTTGTGGCCAGAATGGAGAAGAAACGACAAACAAGGGGAAAAAAACTAGAAGAAAGGAAAGCGAAGTTGCCCAGAGTGAAGGGGAGGGATTGAGATCAAAAAAAGAAGAGAGAAATAGAGAGAGAACAAATCGTGAGAAAGAAAAAGAAAAATCTTGAGAAAGCTTGAGGAATTGGCGACGCTCGTCGTCAATCCGGTTCGTTACTCCGACGCCTTCCCCTTCCTGGTTTTGAAATGGTCCTCTTCGCTTTCGCACGCCGCCCACATCGGCCGCGGCCGTCCCGGGTGAAGGAGAGCAACTTGGGTTCGAAGTCTCGTGTTTCATGGGGTTTGTGATATGAGCGGATTACCCGTTTTTGGATCTTTCGTTGGTACACTTACCATCAAGAAAGTTACGCGCTTTTTCGCGAGCGAGCCTTATACTCGATTAGGCATTTTTCCATCCGATTAATATTTGTTATTTTCCGCCTAGGGTTACTAAAAGAAAGATTAACAAATGTCGATCTTCTCCTACGTTGCTTACTCGTCGGAGTTTAGACATTTAAGATGCATTTGGGAGCCTCTCGCATTTTATGAAAAGCTTAGTTTAGTTTTCTCACTAGTTTTGTTGTATCTCACTTAGAATATATTTCTCATCACATAAATTTGGAGAATTTCCATTTTTCAGACTAATGCAGGTTTACTCTTATGCATAAGTCATGGAAATTCCGTCCTAGGTCGAAATAACAAGGCTTGTACTAATTTTGCCTGATACGGCTTGCATTATTTTCACATTGCTTCAGTTTTTATTGCATGTGCCCTTATACATGACCACATAAATTTGCATGTTTAGGAAATAAAATTAATTAAGATTGCATATCAAATGTTTTCCTTAAAGGAGAAAAGGGTACAAATCTATAGACTTTTAATTTAATCTAGCGTGGCCAACCTTCCATACTCAATTCTCTTATTCACAAAGGCGAAATAGTCTATCACACTTCATCATGCTCCTAACCAGCCCAGTAAACATGTCCATGGTGACTCTGAAATAATCATGAATGAATGAGAAAAACAAAGCTGCAACTGGTATAGTATGGGAGAACTTGTGCTAAGGGTAGGTGCCATCTTGCGAGAGGATTATTTGCATCCACCTAGCATTCTATAAATCCCTCTTAAGGTTCATCTCAAGAAGGTCGTGATAGTTTGGTAGTAGATGAGTCACATGTTGTAGGAGACATAATATAATGTTGCAGAAAATTGAAAGGAAATGATCTAAAGAGACATAACTATTGCATAAAATTGAAAGGACATGATCCGAAGAGACATAACTACTGCAGAAAAATAAATTCGGAGACATAACTTTAAAAACACTTTTCTTAAGCCATTAACTCATAATTATAACAATCCCCCACGTCAATGATCCATAAAACTTTTTTTGACTCAAAGATTTCTAAGTGTGCTTGTGGAAATGTATGGTATCAAGATAGGTAGCTTTCGCTAAGAAACTTCTTTAGCAAAAGTCTATCAAACTTACTTAACTAGTGGATGGACTAAGTCTTGAATCGCTAATTATTTGTGTAAGCCCAGACAAAAAACCTCACATAGAGTCTCTTTGATTCAAGATTGGTTCTCAATTGTGTTTATTCTTTCAGTCTTGAACCTCTCGGGATTCATGCATGCTTTAGAAAATGTAGCCTTTATGATTTTTCATAGAGTTGGCCGGCTCTACACATATAGGTATATTTTTATCAAAGATATCCTTCCATACCTTACTAGGATATTGTAGTCCAAGCTATATGAATCATTAAACATATAAATGTACTCTTAAAACATTGTTGGAAACACTATTGCATCATACATATGTGAGACAATGCTCAAACTAAAGTTTCCAAAATTTACATTGCCCAATTGAACCTAGTCCATGGGATCTCCAATTGTTGGGTTAGATTTCCACACGGGAGTCTCTTTATTAAGTTTAGACTTTTAACCCTACTCCCCTTGATACACGTAGTTTACTTGCTCTCTTAACAAACATTTTGTTAACAGATTCGCAATGATTTCTGTTGACCTTACAAAGTCTAAAAAACTATTCCATATAAGAGCAATTGCCTTACAATTTTATATCTTTGACGAATGTGTCTAAATTTACCATTATATATCACATTTTTAACCATTGCAATTGTTGCTTGATTGTCACAGTGAATGCATAACACAAGCATAGGTTTTGGCCACAACCGAACATCCTCTAAAACATTTCAAAGCCACTTTGCTTCTTTAGCACATTAACTAGTAAACTTAAATTCCATTGTGGAGTGCACTACTGAAGTTTTCTTTGAGGATTTTCACATTACCGAGACACCTCGTAATGTGAACACATATTCACTAGTCGATTTCGGTTAATTAGAAAATGTGCAAATTGTATAGCAAAGTTATAACAATAGATATCCTAACTAATGTTATTGTTATTATAGGTATGAAAAAGTTTGAGGCTTCTAACATCTATGTCAAAAAATTAGGTTTGAAACATTTTTCAATTTGCAACCTTTTGCTCCTTCGAAGTTTGGCTCTTCGGCCTCAACTTCGTCCTTCTCAAATTTTTATTTTCTAAGTCTCTTTTGAGAAGGTTCATCTTGATTTTTTTTTCCCAAGATATATATCCTCACAAAATTCTGAATCTCTTAATTCTAGGATATTGTTGGCATGGATTTTCACATTTACAAATTTGTGAATCGAAAATTTGTATGCGTGCTATTTTGAGCATAACCAATGAATATGCAATCAATTGTTTTAGGTTCCTACTAAATTTGTTTAGGGGGAGGAATTACGACCTTGGTAAGGCATCTCCATACTTTCAAAATTCGTGGGATGGTAACCTCATTGATTCGGTAGGACTTAGTCCATTGGCCATGGCGGGACTAAGTAGCACCGACTTGCTGTCCTTCAATTGCCGAGAGCGGGAGGTTTTTGCCCTTGAACCCTCCACTCTAGTGCATACAAGGTCCGAGCCTTCACCTGAGCCACATGAGCCAACTCTCGGCTTGGAATGGGTAGGCCAGCAAAGAGCCATGGCAAGCTTGGCCCAACAGATTTGAGCCTATGTTCTATCACCTTAGTGACCGCACTTGGGTTATAAGCTCATGTTGTTGGGCTTGGTAGCAAAGTCCATTGAACCATCTCTCCAAAAATAGAATCATATGTCATTTGACTTCTACTGTTATGAAAAATAGTCCTTGGGTAGATCAACCATGCGACTTGTACCCATATCATCATCGATGGTCTCGACGTGAAAGCCCGCAACATGTATTGCCATAAAACCAGGCCCCAAGGTTTGAATCTCTCCAACAACAATAGTCGAATGGGCCATAAGAATGTCTCTAGAATGTCTTGGACATTATTGGATACTTGATTGTTATCGGCCATCCCGATTTTTTATAAACCCAACAAACAATCAGTAAATAAATTGCCTTAAGATTGTTGAGACGTTGTACAATGCTATATAAAACTAATAGACATGACCTGAAGAGACACAACCGTTGCAAAAAACAGAAAGTACGTGATCCGAAGAGACATAACTTATGTAGAAAATTGAACAGACATGAGCCAAAGAGACATAACTTTAAAGACACTTTGTCGAGCTATTAACTCATAATTACAACACCATGTATCACATGGTATCATGCATTTGATTCATGTGTTGAGCAATCTTTTGAACGGGTTTATGTCTTGTTGCCTAATTACTACATATTGAGAGGCTTCTTGACTGCTAGAATCTTGGTAAAATTATTATGACAGATTCGTCAATCTCAAATTTTTCGGTAGTTGGTGGTACATAATAGTTATGACTTAAATCGAATATTTTGTAAGACCTCTGTGGTAATGCTCAAAGAAAATTGCTAGAGCTAATGCCCCTTCTCACCATTTTTGGCCAGGTTCACTCTACTAGAATTTTGTCGTTAAATGTGTACCGCCACCGCCAACCATGTGCAAATCGCGTAACTAAGATAATTTGTCTAATAGTGCGTCTCGGTCGAAGTCTCATATGAACCGGACGTAACAAAGATAATTTCCTTGCTTAAAAGAGGTTGGGATGGTTAAAAAAAAACAATGGGTGTGCCTATCCATATTTTACGTGGCTGCTTAGGATTTTGTGATTGCTGACTAAAGTAACTTTTTAATGAAGGTCTTTAGATCCCCAGTGAGGTGACGTGAACAAAGATTGTGTGTACATTGGGTCAAAAGGGGAAGCAGGAAGGCATAGAAAGAAAGAGGTGGAAAGAGACCGTTCATACTTAATCTCTCTCCCTCCCTCCCTCCCTCCCTCCCTGTCTCAAAATTCAAGTCCTTACCTTACCTTCCCCTCCTACTTGTTGACTGAAATTGCATGGGTAAATGACACAAGCAGTCATTGTAGTATACCATGTGGTCCCTAAACTTTAAGTTTTATCAATATAATCTTTAAACTTTGTTGACACCTACATTTTACCATTTTATTTATGACTTAATCACATACAAAATTGGGAATTAGTCGCTAAAAAAAAGAAAAAAAAAAAAAGAAAAAAAAAAAAAATCATTATTGCACTGCATATTGAATGGTCTATTTTTTTTTTTTTTCCAAAAAAATTGTCAACAAAAAGAAAAAGATAAAAAAAATTATCAAAAGAAATTAATTACAAAAAAAAAGAAGAAAAGAAAAATGGGAAAGATGAGACCGGGCCGGGGGCAGGTCAACCCGCCCCCTCTCTTTCCCTTTTCTTTCTCTTCGCCTCGGCCGGCCCACTTTCTTTTATTTTGCCCAAGATGAGCCCGGCCTTCTTTTCCTCTCTCTCTTTGTCCTTCACGCATTCTGCAAAAAGGAGGCGGAGGTACGCGAGCAAGAGGAAGGACAGAGGTAGAAGGGGCAGGCATGAGCCTCGCACCGGAGTTGGTGGTCGGGGGGCAGACCGGCAGCAACAGCTGGCTTGGCAGAAGGCCATGCGCGTCGATGCTTAAAAGCGAGAGAGGAACAAGTGAAGGGAGGGGTTTTTTTTTTTTTTTCTCGGCTGGGTTTTTTGGTCGAGAGAGAGCAAGAGAGAAGGAGAGGACGAGCCGAAGGGAGAGAGAGAGCTCGAAGGAAAGCTTCGCCCTCGTCAGTCGTCCGCCCGAGAGCCGCCGTCCGCCACACCGCCCCACCCGAACCAGGTAAGTCCCCTGGGCCTTTGTGTGTGCTCTCTTTCTCGGGTACACCAGACCGGAGCTCGTGGCCGTTCGGTTCGCGCGAGTTCCGGCCTGCATCGCCTTACTTTTTGTTTCCGATGTCTTGTTTGTCGTGTGTCGAAGATCCCGTTATTGTTCGAGCTTCGGTTGAGCCAAAAACACCTCGTTATAGTAGCGCACCTCATATGTTTGACAAAATGTCCCAAAGAGAACTGAGAAGCAACCCGGGTTGAAACTCGGTTTGGTTCGTGCTTGCTCTTATATACGTCGGACCGTGCCTGTCTTTTATGTTTCCATTGCGATTTCATGCGATTTTCGTGGAGCAATCGTGTATTCTTGAGCCGAGGAGGATTTTTGTGCCCGAAAATGGTTTGGCCGCCGGCGTTCGTGGCCGACGGTGGTCGTCGCCGGTCGGAATGGACAACCGGTAGACAGTGGTGGGTCGGCGGTAGAAGAGTCGCTGGTTGCTACGCTGGTGTTGCTGTCTGGGTGAAGTTTTGGGGAAGACGCGCAAGGAGATGTCGGGGAGAAGAAGACGCACGGAGAAGGAAATACGTGGGGAAGAAGACCATAGGGGAAAAGACAAATAAGAAATAAGAGAAAAAAAACAAAAAAAAAAAAAGTACAGAAAAAGTAAAAAGGAAAACAAAATATGGAAAAAGAAAGCAAAAGTTTGCTTCGGGAAGGGGCAGTGCAGAGAAAATGTGCAGTGGAAAAGACAAACTAGACAAAATGGTGGAGAATATAAGAAATTACGAAAATCATTAAAAAATTTATTTTTAAAAGGTTTTCCTTTTCAATCGAATTGGGTCGGGTCCAAGTCGTCGTCGGGTCAACGGGCCGGACTGGGTTTACCCGGTCGGGACCCCTTTTCCCGAGTATAATATTAAATATTAAATATAAAAAATTAAAAAAATTAAAAAAAATTAAAAAAATTAAAAAAATTCGAAAAATACTAAAAGTTCATAAAATTTTCCGAAAATTCAAGAACTTTCAGAGAAAATGGAAACTTCAAAAAATTTCATTAAATATTAAGAAAATTCGGGTTTTTAAAAAAAAAATTTAAAAAAAAAAAAAGAAAAATTAGAAAATTAAGGAAAATTCAAAAAAATTCTCAGAAAATTCCAAAAATCAGAAAATGCTAAAAATTCAGTGGTAATTAGATAGACACAAAAAAAAAAAAAAAAAAAATCAAAAGGTTTTGGAAAATTCAAAAATTCAATTTTTCCAAAAATCCAAAAAATTCTAAAAATTTTAAAAATATTCAAAAATGTAAACATTAATCACTTGGTTTATTTTCTCTTAAAAAAAATGGAAGTCTTTCAATTTAGAATCATGTTCAAGAGGTTTTATTTAAAGACAAATATCCTTAATTGTTCAATTTTGGTATGTTGATGATTTTGACTTCCATTTAGTCTAGCTGGGATTAGTATTTATCTTGTCTTTGATGTTAAACTTTTGCTCTCCCATGCAATTTATTTGAACGCTTTCCTTGGTTGTTAATTGTTATTTTAATGAATTATGCACCCGTATGATTACCTCACATGTTAGTAGATAGGTAATTTATTGATGACTTTAGACAACTTTTCAAATTTGTGAATCTAAAAAGGGTTTCTTTCTATTTAGGATAAGCCATTTGTAGATCTCTCTGTCAAGGCAGTAACATCATTTGCAAAGTCAAATATACAATGAGCGAATATTTAATTAGTGAATCTAGCGGTACAAATAAAAGAAAGCTGAGATCTGTTGCATGGGAACACTTTAAAAAGATAGAAAATAGCTAAGATAAAACCGAATGTCTATATTGTGGGGCTATTATTGGTTGTTCTAGTACTCAAGGACTAGTGGATGCATAATCATTTAGGTAGATATAAGAATTATCCATATGCAAAAAAGTGTCTCGAATGAATCTGCTGGGGTTGGTAGTTCTATTTCAGCTGGTCTTTGGAAATTTGATTAATATGCTAATCGAAAATATCTAGTAGCGATATTTATTATTGGTGAATTATCCTTCAAGTTTGTGGAACTTGAGGCATTTTCGGAAATTCGTAAGTAGAATCCAGCCAAAGTTTTTCATCACTTTAAGAAACACATTAAGGGAGGACTGTTATAAGTTATACTTGGAGGAAATAAGTAAATTGAATTTTTTTTTTTCCGATACTTCTTCAAGGGTTTGTCTTACAACTGACACGTGGACTTCATGTCAAAATCTAAGTTACATGTGTCTTATTGCTCACTTTGTAGACGCTGATTGGAGTTGCAAAAGAAAATTTTGAATTTTTGTCAAATCCCAAGACATTCGGCTGAGATTATAAGGAAAGGAATTGAGAAATGTTTAACTAGTTGAGGGATCAAAGGCATTTTTTCTATCACTGTTGATAACGTTAGCTCCAATGAGTCAGGAGTTCAATACTTGAATAAAAGACTTAACTCTTGGAATGCTCTAATATTATCAGTTGAGTTACTCCATGTGAGATGTTGTGCTCATATTTTCAATTTGATCGTGAGAGAAGGTTTGAAAGATATAGAAGATTCATTATTAGACTACGCTCAACTGTACGTTATGTGAGATCTTCTCCTTCGAGATTGCAACGGTTTAAAGAGTGCATTCTGTTGAAAAATATTGATTTAATAATCTTATATGTTTGGATGTGGAGTGTTGAAAGTGGCCTTAAAGTTTCAAAATGCTTTTGTTTTATTAGATATTCATGATAGAAGATTTGCTAAAGAGCTTGCCAAGGTGAGAGGGTTGCCCACTTATGATGATTGGGATTATGCCCGTCGATTTCTTTTTTCTTGAAGTTGTTCTATGATGCGACTTTAAAAGTATCGGGCTCTTCTTACGTCACTTGCAATGATATGTCAAAAGATGTTTATAGGATTTATATGATGATTGATAAATATTGTGGGGATGAGGATAGGAGTTTGCAAGAAATAGTCAAGAAAATGAAGATCAAGTTCAATAAACATTTTGGCAATGTGAACAACATAAATTTCACATGATTCATTGCATGTATACTCGACCCTCGACATAAGATGGAGTATGTGACATGGATAATTAATCAAGTGTATGAAGGCAACAACCTGGTAGAAATTTTGCGAGATAAAGTGACAAAATCTCCAACATTATTGTTTGAGCACTATCGCACTGATACATGCCCCCAAAGTAACTTGAGATTAAAGAGGACAAGGACAGTGAACGTTTCAATGTCTCTCGTGGTTGGTGCGGACATTATGACTGTAATGTATCTTAGCCAAACGAGACAAGAATACGTGGAAGAAAAATCTGAATTAGATAAGTATTTGGAAGAATGATGTGAACGGTATAGCTCCACATTTGATATATTAAATTGGTGGAAAGTCATTTCTTCCAGATATCCTATCTTATCTTCTATTGCTCGAGATATTTTGGCGATGTCCACTGTAACATCAGAGTTTGCATTCGACACCGGAGGTGGAGTACTTGATATATTTCGTAGCTCCTTGACCCAATGATGGTAGAGGCTCTTATATGTACTCAAGATTGGCTACGATCCGCACCACTTTCACAGTTGATCGTAGCCAATCTTGAGTACATATAAGAGCATCTATATCATTGGGGTCAAGGAGCTACGAAATACATCATATGATGCTACAGTGGAGATGGACACGGCCAAAATATCTCGAGAAATGGAAGATAAGATAGGATATCTGGAAAAATTGACTTTCCACCAATTTAATATATCAAATATGGAGTTATACCGTTCACATCCTTCTTCCAAATACTTATATAATTCAGATTTTTCTTCCACATATTCTTGTCTCATTTGGCTAAGATACATTACAGTCATAATGTCCGCACCAACCACAGAGACATTGAAACGTTCACTGTCATTGTCCCCTTTAATCTCAAGTTACTTTGGGGGCATGTATCGGTGCGATAGTGCTCAAACAATAATGTTGGAGATTTTGTCACTTTATCTCGCAAAGTTTCTATCCGGTTGCCTTCATACACTTGATTAATCATCCATTTCATATACTCTATCTTATGTTGATAGTCAAGTATACATGCAATGAATCATGTGAGATTTATGTTGTTTACATTGCCAAAATACTTATTGAACTTGATTTTCATTCTATTGGCTATTTCTTGCAAACTCCTATTCTCATCCCCACAATATTTATTAATCATATAAATCTCATAGACATCTTTTGCCATATCATTGCAAGTGATGTAAGAATAGCTCGATACTTTTAAAATCAAATTATAGAACAACTTCGAAAAAGGAAGAAATCGACGGGTATAATCGCAATCATCATCAGTAGGCAATCCCACCTTGGAAAGCTCTTCAGCAAATCATCTATTCTGAATATCTAATGAGATAAAAGCATTTCGAAACTTCAAGGCCACTTCCAACATCAGGTATGTTGAATTCCACCGAGTCTCCACATCCAAACATACAAGATTATTGAAATCAATATTTTCCAACATAATGCACTCTCTAAACAGTTGCAATCTTGAAGTAGAAGATCACACATAACGTACAGTTGAACGTATTCTAACAATGGAATCTTCTATATATTTCAAACATTCTCTCACAATCAAATTGAAAATATGAGTACAACATTTCACATGGAGTAACTCACTTGATAATATCAGAGCATTCTAAGAGTTAAGTCATTTTTTCAAATATTGAACTCCTGAGTCATTGGAGCTAGCATTATCAATAATAATAGAAAAAATGCATTTGATCCCCCAACTAGTTAAGCATTTCTCAACCCATTTCCCTATAATCTCAACTCGTTTCCCTATAATCTCAGCCGAATGTCTTGGGATTTGACAAAACTTCAAAATTTTCTTTTGCAACTTCCAATCAGACATGTAACTTAGATTTTGACATGAAGTCCACGTGTTAGTCGTAAGACAAACCCTTGGAGAAGTATTGGAAAAATATTTTTTCAATTTGCTTCTTTTCTCTGAGTATAACTTATAATAGTCCTCCCTTAATGTGTTTTTGAAGTGATGAAAAACTTTGGCTAGATTCTACTCACGAATTTCCGAAATGCCTCTAGTTCTACAAACTTGAAGTGTAGTTCACCAATAATAAACATTGCTGCTAGATCTTTTCGACTAGCATATTGATCAAATTTCCAAGAACCAGCTGAAATAAAACTACCAACCCCAGCAGATTCACTCGAGGCACTTTTTTGCCTTTTCTCCACGTTCGCACATGGATAATTTTACATTTACCTAAATGATTATGCATCCCACTAGTCCCTTGAATACTAGAACAATCAATAATAGCCCCACAATATAGACATTCGGTTTTATCTTGACTATTTTCTATCATTTTAAAGTGTTCCCATACAATAGATCTCAGCCTCTTCTATTTGTACCATTAAATTCACTAATTAAAGATTCACTTATTGTATATTTGGCTTTGCAAATGATGTTATTGCCTTGACAGAAAGATTTACAAATGGCTTTTCTTGAGTAAAAAGAAACCCCTTTTAGATTCACAAATTTGAAAAGTTATCTAAAGTCATCAGTAAATTATATTAAAAAAAAACCATGAGAATAAATATAAGACATTGAGCAACCATGTTCGAGAAGTAACATGCCAAAACAAATAAGAACTATAGAAAAATGTAGGACAAATAACCTTATATAAGCAGAAGAGATTGAAAAAATAGTTAGTGAAAGAGCACTCTACATTTATAATTCTCAATTCAAGTATGCTCATATGTACCTTAAAGCCCTTTTCATTTCAGCCCTTCCACCGATAACAATTTCACTGGTTGTATTGCCTCCTGAATAGTAGAACAAGCATGATAACAAACGTGGAGAAAAGTCATAAACATTCCACATATTTTAGAGATCGCATGGGGAATTACATTAACTACTAACTTTGCAGCTAGTTCTGCTGGTATACCTGGACAAGACTTGGCAGCAACATCAGAAGATAAAGCATCCCAGATACCATCAGAAGCAATTATGAGTTTCCCCCAGCATTTGAAACCTGTAACCAGGAATCTGTTTTTTCAACTTCACCATGCTTAAAATTTCAAAAAGAACAAGCCAATTCGACCAGATCATCTCACCTTTACTTGCTTAACATGTGGTATTGGCACAATAAATTCGCCTACATCTGTGTCACCTCAAACCAAATTGTATCCACTGCAGGAATATGTTCTGCTAATTCAATTTCACTCAACTAGAAAACATACAAAATATGACAAACAGAAGGCAAAGAAGAAGGATCAAGAGTGCGGTTCAAGAACGACGTCTTCTTTGAAGAGTACTCGGTAGAGGGTGTCAAGCAAAGAGCAAACAAGAGAGGAATTACATGCGAAATCAAAGATGCAGCAGGAGAATAAAGGATGAGGACACGAGGGAGGGACTATTTCTTGGAAGGACACCGATGTTAGATTTTCAACAACAATGATCCAAAGTGAGCATACACATTGCATAGAAAGAACCATGACAGTTCATACATCAACCAAACTCTGACCTCCGAAGGAATGAGAATTGGTTTTCACATGAATCGGAAAATAACAGGACTACAGAACAAACTCCGTTCAAACCAGTAACTGTCTTGAAAGGTGGTAGCTTTATCTGATTGTTAGAGATCAACAACTCGACATAACAAAGATAACGCAACAGATCACCACTTCTTAAGCCCGGTAAAATCACAACCTGTAAAAGAATTGGAACTAGAATATGATCATCTCCCAAAGTTGAAAGAACTTAAGAACAAATTCCAATAAAAGCCAACAAATCCCCAGCCTACTAGTTCATAATCTCTACCAACAAAAGACAGCTAGTTCATCATATCTACCAAATTTCAGTCCATCGCCGGTCTGAGATGCGATCAAAGACTACTAGTTTATCATCTTTACCAACAAAAGACAGCAAAACAGATCCTCAGTCCATGAATTTTTCCCATGACTCCTATACAAAAACTTCCTAATTCACGAAAAGTAACAAGGACTTACGACCGACGTATGAGATGATTTACTTACTTCTAAAGGACACAAACTGAGTGGTCATCGAATTCCTGACCTCTCCAAGCTGCAAATGGAAGAGAAGGGAAAAAGAAAACCAATCAATTGGGAAAAGAAAACCAATCGAGTGATTCCATCATCCTCCACTAAACAACACATCTTTCGAGACACAAGAAATAGAGAAACCAAACAACCCCGGAAGCACGAACAGTTTTTATGCCATACTTACTTTCGCTCAACACCAGCCCTCCTCCTCCGGAGGCTAAGAAGCTCGAAACAGCGCCACGAGTCTCCCTCCCTCTCCCTCCCTCTCTCTGTATCTCTCTTTCTGTATATCTCTCTTTGTATCTCTCTCTCTCTCTGTCCTAGAATCAAACCATCGAAGAAGGGAAGACAAGACGTGGACCCAGATGACAACTCGAGCTGGAGACGTCCCCCTCCCTCACCCCACACGAGCTCGAGGCAGAATCATGGTTGAACCAGACGCGGTCGATGGGGGGGAGGAGGGCGTCGAGGGGAGCAAGACATGCTCGGGCACGTCCCTCAATCAGTCGCCGTCCTTGTTGCCGTCGCCATCCCTGCCGCCATCGCTGTCCCTGTTGCAGTCATAGTCGCCATCGTCGTCGCCATCACACCTTCAAGCTGACCAAGACGAGAGGAGACGGGAGAGAATTATAAATAAGGTTTGCCGGTTTGGTTAATGGTTCTATTTTATGGTTTGTTGGTTTGGTTCGGTTTGGTTAACCGATAAAAATCGAACCAATAAAAAAATATTTGATTTTTAATGAGAACCGAACCGAATGAAAACCGAATCGAAAAAACTGAATTATTTAGTTCAGTTTTCGGTTCGGTTCCTACACCCCTAGTTTGCTTGACAATGGACGAGGCAGAGTTGTTCAAGTTCGAGTGCCCCAACCTAGAAAGTAGGTTGCACCGCCCGTTATATTATAGAAACTGGTCATGCTAAAGCCCCTATTATTTGGAGGTCATATTTAATATTTAGAGCACTGCCTCTCTCAACTACTCTGCTCCCCCATCTGCTTCACCATCTTCGCTTGACCCTACATGAGTGCCTTGTGCGCCATGTCATCGCCAGGATCCCAATTTTGCTAGAAAAAGTTGATCCTCAATCCCTCATACCTCCGGGAGGGAAAAGTACCAAAAAGTTCTAAACCTATTGCATTGGTACCAATTCAATCCTAAACCTTTTAATATTGGTACCAATTCAGTCCATCCAACCAATTTTGGCCGGCCAACGCTAACATGGACATTGGCCGGTGACCGGACGTTGAGGTGGCAATTTTTATAATTTTTTTAATGATTTTTTTCGAATTTTTTATTAATTTTTTTTCTTTTCCCTTTTTTTTCCTGGCGGTGGCCGGCGAGCCACCAATGAGGCTCGCCGCCACCGGGCGAGGGCCGCGAAGCCCTCGCCTGCTACCAGCGAGGCGAGGTCACCCGAATCTAGGCGAGGCCGAGCGGCCCTCGCCAGCCGCCGGCGAGGGTCGCGGCCCTCGCTCGGCCTCGTCCAAGGCTGCGGGCGAGGTGGCTTAGCCTAGATCTGGGCGAGGCCAACCTCGCCCGGCCTTGTTGCGGGCGAAGGCGGCCTCGCCGCGGTCGGTGAGGGCTGCGTTTTGGCCTCGCTAGCCGTGGGCGAGGCCGCCTTTGCCCGCGACAAGGCCGGGCGAGGCCGGCCTCGCCGGATCTAGGCTAAGCCGCCTCACCCGCGGCCCCAGGGGCGAGGCTGAGCGAGGGCCGCGACCCCTCGGCCGGCGAGGGCCGCTCGGCCTCGCCAGATTCGGGCAACCCCACCTACCGGCAGCCCTAGGAGAGGCTAGGTGAGGGCTTTACGGCCCTCGCCAGCCACCGCCAGGAAGAAAAAAGAAAAAAAATTAATAAAAAGTAATAAAAAATTCAAAAAAATCATTAAAAAATCGTAAAAATTGCCACATCAGCGTCTGGTCACCGGTTGACATCCACGTCAGCATCAGCCGGTCAAAATTGGCCGGATGGACTGAATTGGTACCAATATTAAAAGGTTTAGGACTGAATTTGTCCAATTGAAAAGTTTATGACTGAATTGATACCAATGCAATAGATTTAAGACTTTTTTGATACTTTTTTTCCTCCGGGACGAGAAGGTAATTTCTTATCCCAGTCGACTTCTCACTTTCTGTGTTATCTTTCGCTGGTGTCTGATTGGGGGTAAGTTGGAGGATTTCTAATAATTGAGATCACTTTCTGTGTTATCTTTCGCTGGTGTCTGATTTTGGGTAAGTTGGAGGATTTCTAATAATTGAGAACTTGTCAACAAAAGTAGTAAAGATATACGATTTTGATACTTGGAGGATATATTGGAGGAGGAAGGCAAGAATGGTGAACGGGAAGTTTCAGACTCAAGCCAGATCGGTGCTTCAGGCTAGTTCTCGGTTAGGTCAAGAACTTATCACCCCTCTCTATACTTACAAGAATGAACAAATTTAGTTCCCATTTTAGTGAAAAGCTAGAATATAATTTTTCAACGAAAACTTAATTACTTTGCTCAGATCTAAATTTGAAATCTTCTCAAAGTGCCCAGTTAAAATCAACTATTAGTTGATTATTCCCAAACTTACGAGTGTGCTTGATCAGATTGACAATCTCGTTAAATTTAAATTTTTTGCATGTAAGTAAGTGTGTATGGTTAAATTTTTACGAGTGTCCGTACACAACTATCTTGAAACCTGGATTCTGTCAATTTCACGGATATTGTGATCTCTCACTTTTTTTAAGGAAAATAAATAAAAGTTCCCACAATTGTAATTATTAACACACCTGTTGGAGATATGCCTTGATATCGAAGTTACAATTAAATCAATTTGTGATTACAATTAACACTTTATCTTTCATTATTTCCTTTTATTGTTCATATATCGCACTACAAATACATGTAAATAATGTAATGAAATCATCAAGGGAGAATACAAAGAAATTCTCTTCTTCAATTCGTTTCTTCCATGCTTTCGTGTCATCAACTTTGAAACAAAAAACAGTAGTATATTACATAATAATAAAAAACAAGTTCATATTTAATGTTAACATAACTTTAAGAAATTAAGAAATGTTAAATGCAAATAATAAATATTCCTTCCACCATTTCTCATATTTGAACTTGAAAAACCTTACAGAGAAAAAAGAAAATTATAAATAGATCAATACACGTGCATATATATATATAGATTTACAGTGTAAAGTGAAGATATCTTAAACCTTAGAACTTATGCTGTATTTTAAATTGCATTTGGTCGCCCGGGTATGATAACAGTGAAAATAAGGAGAGAGAAAAATAGTAAATTATTCACTCTTGTAACTTTTTGGAGGACAATTACCCAGTCAATTCTAAACTCATTGTGTGGATATCATTCAGTTTTAAAATTTTCAATTTCACTAATTTAGTCATAAATTTTTGCGTGATATTTCAATATAATCCTTATAATTAATTTTAGGCAGAAATTGCTAAATGCGACGATCCATGGCACATTGCCACATTAGAGATTTCCAAGGGAAAATCGACCAAAAAGACCACAATTGAATTTTATGCAAAGATTTAAGACTAGATTGATACAATTGAAAAATTTAAGATAAAATTGACATATGTACAATATGTCTAAGACTGATTGAACAATTTCTCATAATTTTGGAGTCAAGTCAGTCAGTCCTATTGCCACAAAAATATTACCACATGCTTTTCTAGGAATACCCAATTTTTTCTTCTTCTTTTTTTTTTTTTTAAAATTCTCTTCTTAGAAAAAATAAGAATAAATTTTATCTAGGGAACTCAAGCAGTTCAGAAGCTGCACGCTCCCATTCGGATGGGGAACAGAAAGAACCACTGATGCAAAGTGGCTTGATACTGGTTTGCTTTGTCCTTTTGGAAAGGAACTACTTATTAAAGACATGCTTTTATTCTTTATTACACACTGACTGGTTTCTCCTGATGATGTTTTCAGATTGGCTCAATATGACGTCCAACTTGAAATCCTTTCCCAACAAAAGTGACAATCCTGAGATTTCAACAATCGCAAACTCTCCACCATCACTCCATTTTCCCACTGTGTTCACTGTTCTCTGTCCAGATTTTGCTTCTACATCGTTGTATGACTCATGCCCCCTCAGTCTCAACATCCTAGTTCCTTTTCTCAATCCTAAAATTGTCATCTTATTAATTGCCCACTTCTCAATCAGAGCGAATTCCCCATTAACAACTTCTGATCTGACAACAAGATCATTCCCGGTTTTCTCACAATAAAACCATACTAGACTCCACTTATTTCCTTCCCCTCCCATTTCAACGTCCTCTCCGTCATCCAAGAACACTTGTACTGAGCTATTCCCATTCCCATCAACCACAACTAACAGCTCGAATGGCGTTCTCCGAGCTGCTTCTGTAGTCATGGCCTCTCCTTGTATGGTTAATATATTACCTTCCCTTACATGCACAAGAGGATGATCGGGCAGTGCATCAAGCATCGCATTCATTCCTGAAGTTGTACTCACTGAATTTGAGTAATTGAAGAGATCGAACCAATTTCCACCTGGAAAATAAGCATCCACTGTATTGGCACCAGATTGTAGCACAGGAGTCACCATCATACCCTTACCAATTAAGAACTGGAAATAGATATAGTAGGTCATTGTATCCTCAGGGAATGAGAAAAACAGGGGTCGAGCAATGGGTATCCCCTTTCTGTATGCCTCAAACATCAAGGTATACAAGTACGAAAGCAAGCGATAACGAAGCCCGAGCACCTTCCTGGCAGATGCAGCGACAGAATCCCAGACATAGAGCTCTTGACGAACAGTATACTTTTCAGAGTGGTCTCTTGCAAAGGGATAAAAGGCCCCTAGCTACATCAGTAAAAGCTCTAAATAAGTGCTTAAAGGTGTATGACAAAAAAAACATGATTTACACCTCTATTCAGTTGCTACTTGACATATTCAATATAACATGAATTACAAGCATAGAAGATACCCTAACTTCCCCTCACCCTAAAGAAAATTTACGTAGTTTATTTCTGCCTTTAAAAGTGAGTAAAATTCCCCGCCCCACTAAGAAAAAAGAGAAGAAAATTGATCAACTCCTATGTCTAAATACAAATCAAGAAAGGCTTGCGAGTAGTTCAGTTAATATAAATTAAGAAAAGGCATGAGAGATATTTACCTGAATCCATCGGTTGCAGAGCTCTTCGGTTGTCTCACCAGAGAAACCGCATATATCAGCTCCTACCATTGGAATTCCAAAGAGCCCAAAATTTAAAATTGCAGGAACTGAGTAAGCCAAGTCATCCCATGTGGCGGCATTGTCTCCAGTCCAGTGTGCAGTGTGTTTGCCAGAGCTTAGAAAAGTCGATCTCGAGAGAATGAATGGCCTTTTACCAGTAACATTGACTAAGGCCTTGTTTGTTGCTCTGGCTTCCAAGAGTCCATAGAGGTTATGAGCATTGTATTCTGAAATATTTCCAAAATGAAGTGACGTTGCAGGGATAGTTTTGTTGTTGATAGGCCGATGAACTCCTGCATTGTTCATTTTGTAGGGAGGATTGTCAAGAGTGGAAGGAAGAGGCGGAGGATCATTGAAGTTGGACAACTCGTTCATGTCGATCCATAGGCCATCAAATGCAAGAACATCATGAAACCTCTTTATCTCCCCACCCCAATAACTCTCACTAGATGGGTGAAGGAAGTCAGGGAAGTACACTGGCCCTGGCCAAACAACACCTAAATATGGCACTCCCTCACGCTTGATGAAGATGTCGGCTTGCATCCCCCTGATGTAGGTCCCATATGTCTCGTTCACACTAATGCCTGTTAAAGATCACCCATTCAAAGGAAAAGGAAAGTATTATTAAGATAGCAATTTGCAAGAAATAAAAAGACCAAGTTTCAAACACAAGGATTTCGGCACCAGCATACCTGGATCAAGTATCAGGACATACTTTTGACCGTTCTTGTGAAGGCTGCTGACAAATTCTTTCATCTTTTCCACCGGAAAATTGACAGGGTCAAGAGTGAAGTCCTTGTTTGCATCCATATAATCAATGTCGGTCCACATGACTTCCAGTGGAATATTAGCTTTTGCATAACCAGCTACCACGCCCTCTAAGTCTGAGACATTCGTGTAACCCCACCGGCAGATGAAATCCTTGAAAGTAAATCAATGATACTTTATCAGTAGAACTAACATTTCAAACTAGTCAAGTAACACATGCAGAAGAAGCCATCTACCGTGAATCAAACATTACAACTGGTCTACGCCTAGCAATATATACCAGGAAAGCGACCACATTTCTTGAACATCAGTGAGCACTGTGGTAGGATCAGCTGGGGGTCGGGAAACAGTGGTTTTCAATGGATGATAACACGCCTTTAAGATTTGTTCCCTATTGAGCATAGCATGCAAAGTCTGACGAGTGTCATCTCCGTGAGAAAAAAAAAAAAAAAAACTCATAAAGCAAGTCAATGGCAATAAACTCTTCAATTCCATCTTCATTATGCTAGATACTACCAATATATAATCATGCTTGAAATCTCACAGTGATTGCAAAATAAGCTACAGAAGTCAATGAGCAATAGTGGAATCAAATTCATCCAAATGTAAGCAGCAACAATTGAAAGAAACTCATCAAAACCAGATACCAAAGGACCAGTATGGCATCGGGGTCGGCCGACCAATGAGCTCGGTGTACTGCTCCACGACCGCCTCCGGTGATGGCCCGGGGAAGAAATACAAATCCAACACCCCACCGATCACCTTGTAAGTGATCCTATCGCCAGTGTACACCACGTCCATGCCGTTGCTGTTCAGCAACAGAACGCCATGGCTCGTGCCCGCCCCAACTCCTCCGCCGCCACCGCCAACGGACGACCTGACGTCCATGTAAAACGGATGCGACCCGTACAGGTTGACATCGAGGTTCGCACTACGGATGTCAGCGTTCCAGAGAGTAAGGGTTTGGTTGGGCAGGAGCCGGAGCGACGGCTTCGTGTGCTCTCCGATCCCGTAGAGGGAGGAGCGGCCAGGAGGGAGGGAGGAGGAGAGCTGGAGGTACTGGTCCTTGAAGACGAGGAAGGCGGAGGGGTCGGAGGTGGAGGTGTCGAAGAGGACGTCGCCGGAGGAGCGGCGGGAGACGGAGAAGGAGAAGGGCGTGGTGTTGTAGAGGACGAAGACGAGGTCGGAGGAGGCGGCGGAGAGGCGGCGGTGGGAGCCGGAGGGGGACGGCGGCGGCTGCGGTGGCGGCGGAGTTGGGGTTCGGCGGGGAGGGGACGGAGGTCGACGGGGGATGAGGTCGTCGGGGACTTCCCATCGGCGGCGGTCGGCGTCTGTGATTCGGACCCGAAGACGACCGCTCGCTTCGAAGTTGGAAGGAGAACCGTGATGACGTCAGCAAAAATTACCCACTAAAATATACTTAATTATTTATCTTGCAAATATAATATTTATAAACTACCATTTTAATTTAATCTTGCAGGTGTTTCAATATCGAAGTTTGATTATTTTCTTTCCAGCAACAACCTTCTTAGGATAATTTGAAAAATCGAAATATTTTTCTCCTTTTTTACGTATATTTATACTATGAATTTTTATTGTGTAACAATAGAATGATTTCAAATTCATATATATATATATATATATATATATATAACTAACAATTTTTTTTTTTTTGCGCATGTATGTCGATTGTAAAAATGAATCTAGCACAAAAACTTAAAACATATGCTAAACTAAGACCTGGCAACAAGGCGGCTCTCGACGTCAGGCCCGTAGACGGAGGTCGCGTTGATGAGGCGGAGCTCGGCGGTCAACGCCGTTACCGACGCGTCGTCGACGGCCACGGACCCGACCGTGTATCCGTACCCAACAACGCCAGGCGTCCCCTCGCCTTCTCCGACCGACGCGCGAACGGCCGACTGCGACGACAGCAGGTACAAGAAGATCAACAACGCAAGAAGAGGCCTAAGACTGCGATGATGGTCTCTGCTACTCCGCATGTTTTCAGCTAGAGAGAGAGAGAGAGAGAGAGAGAGAGAGAGAGCATGTTTTCGGCTAGAGAGAGAGTGGGAGGAGCTTCGATTTTCATCCGCCGCCCGCGGCAGACTTCCCACGGTTTGTCTGCCATTCCCGTCCACATCAGGATAACTTTCTTTACGGGGATAAAGGAAGATGACGAGGTAACTTTCTTTACGGGGGTGGATTGCGGGGCCCGCGAGATTGGGGAACTCCAATTTGGCGGGGCCGGCTCACGCGCTTCTCACGTGCTCGTCGGGGGAAGCCCTTGCCCGCGCTCGTATACCGGTCGAGCAAGACTCGCGACGTGCGCGCGTTCCGGGCCGTCCCTCGTCCATGTATCGCGTGGTGTCGGGAGAGGCGTGAGTGTGATCGACGAGCGAAACCGACGGAAATGTCGCTTTTTTATGTTGTTTGCTAAATAATGATTTACAGAATTTTAGTTTTCTTTTAAGTGCTTTTTTTTTTTTATAATTATAATTATAATTATTATCTCAAGTAATTACTCACACCACTAGTGACCTTTTTATCTCAAGTCGGGTTGTATAGGAATGGGAAGGGATGATCCTTCGGTAGCCCTATGATTAGACACACAATCACCAAGGCGACTGGTCTGTGTTTACACCTAAATTTTTTGCCCAAAAAACTTTCGTGCGTTTCATGAAAATTAAAGAACAAATTTGTTGACAATGACATAATTTGACACCTAATCATTAATATCTTTATTGCACGGTCTTGCATTCTTATGCTAGGCTGCATTTTTCCGCATTTAATCTTTAAGGACCCCTTTAATAACATTGTTTATGATTTTATTTTTTTGGTCAACCGACTTGATGTCACTTGTTCCGGATGTTTCATGGAAGATAAATAATTTGAAAAATATTTTTCCTAAAATTGACTGCTTTTACCGACTACAAAAAATAAATCAAAGATATATATTTTTATTGTTTACGAAAATACTTAGATATAAATTTTTATCAATAATAAAAACATTTTTCATTGACGAATTATTTCAAGCGATATAAGAAATTATTTTTTGAAAAATATTTTCCCAACCATTCGTTTTCCATGAAATAAATGAAGCTTTAATCTTTGGGAAAATTATAAATAAGGGTTTAAAGTGCCATCACTTTCTCACAAAGAGTTTGAAGTAGATCTTTTATTTTTCTTTTTTTTTTTTTTTTTTTTTGGAGACGGGAGGAGGAATCGCCTTGCGCCGCCGCGCCGTAAACCCCCCCGGTGATGCTAGCGTAGGACCCACCACCACGGCGTCACGCTTAATACTACTAGCGACCACGCTGAGATTTGAACTCGTCCCCTTCGTGAGGGGGATGAAAGCCCAAGCCAACGCGGCCACCACATGGGGTGGTTGAAGTAGATCTTATATCAAATGAGAGCTCGAAGTGGTCATGATTGTTTTAAATAAAGGCTTGACTATATCTAAATGTTTTGGCCGATCAAGGGCATTTTTCCTCTAAAGACAATGTTAATTTCAAAAAAAAAAATTCTTTTTTTTTTTTACTTTTCGACAAGGGCCTAGTGACTCTCACCAGCCACTAAGCAAGGGCTACAACCCTCACTTGTTGCGAGCGAGGGTTGCCTCGCTTAGATCTAGCGAGGCTATCCCTTGCCTAGCCCTCTCCAAGTATCGCGAGTAGTTAGCCATCGCTTGAGATTGATCACCAATGAAGAAGAAAGAAAACAATCATAAAAAGGGAAAAAGAAGAAAATGATTTTTTTTTAAAAAAAAACGGTAAAGAACAAAAAGAAGGCTCTTCTTTGAAATTAACAAAACCATTTCAGGCTCTTATTTGAAACATGATCCATTTCATATCTTTATTTGAAAAAATAAGTGCACTTTGAACTATTATTTGAAATAAGGTCCACTTCAAGCTCTTATTTAAATTTTTCCTTAATCTTTTGTCAAAGATGTATAATTAAGAAAGTCTTGTGATTTTTCACGCGTGAGATTTATACTCAATTAGGCATTTTTTCCATAAGGTTAAGAATTTATTTTTCACCTAAATTTAGAAAAACAAAGAATAAATAAATGTCAACTTTCTATGACATTGCTCCCTCGTGCGCAGAGTTTACTAATTCATGACGCATTAAGGTGCCTCTCGCACTTCATGATATGGTTACTTTAGTTTTCTTACTAGTTTTTTTGTATCTCATTTAGAATTTGTATCGACTGATACGGAAATTACAACGAAATTAAAGCTGAGAAGAAGAAAAGAACAAGCAAATTTACGTGGAAATCCTTGCAGGAAAAACTATGGAAATTAGAAAAGCAAAATCCATTATAAAATTTCAAGAATTAAGAACAATGGCTCAAAAACCTAAGACTTTTTCTATCTCAATTTCTTAATCTAATAATTCGAGGAAAAAAATATTTACATTGCTCTCAAGCCCTAA
Source organism: Eucalyptus sp. ANBG9806169 (assembly GCA_014182395.1). NCBI lineage: Eukaryota > Viridiplantae > Streptophyta > Magnoliopsida > Myrtales > Myrtaceae > Eucalyptus > Eucalyptus sp. ANBG9806169. The sequence goes on along the minus strand of CM024577.1, from coordinate 21,387,419 downwards.
CATTGGCTCAAGCCTATAGATAATTCAAGACATATTCAATAAATTTCCACCTTGGCTTAAATTCTACATAAGTAATGAACAATCTTCTCCTTTCTCTAGAGTAAAACTCAGGTACAACAAACATTTAAAAAAATCCAAGTAATAATTGAATTTGGCAATAAGCAAGGGCTTTGTCAACATATCAACTAGATTGTTTTTTGTACCAATCTTTAGTACCTTGATATAGCCGTCAATAAGAATGTCTTGGATAAAGTGATACCACACATTAATGTGCTATGTCCTCTCATGATACCATTGATCTTTAGCAAGATGTCTGACCATCACTATAAAAATAGTCACGCCATGATCCACATTGTGCTATCCAAATAAGCCTATTAACCATATATCATCTTTAACGGCCTCTATAATAGACATATACTTTGCCTCTGTAGTAGACAAAGCAATCATATGCTGTAATGTAAATTTCCAATAGACTACACAACCTCCAATAGTAAAGATGTACCCAATCAAATATCTCTTGTCAATGCCACTAGTATAATCGAAATCAACATATCTTGTAAGAGTGTCACTAGTTTTCTCAAAATCTAAACCAAAATCAAAATTACCCTTCAACTACGTCAAAATCCACTTCATAGCTTGCCCATAAATTTTGCCTATGCATGTTTAATATCTAATTACCTCACTAATAACATGTGAAATGACAAGTCGAGTACAAACCATATCATATATAAAACTACCAACTACATTAGAGTATGGAATATGTGACATATTTTATATTTTCATTTATTTGTGGACATAAATTAGCCAATAATCTAAAATGAGGAGCAAGTGGAGTACTTACTAGTTTGAATAATGTAGAAGATTGCAAATTAAACCTCCATTGATCAAATTGAATGCTAGTCTAGAATAGGTGAAGCGTAATTGGGTCAATTAGGGAATTTCGTCTTTGAATTTGATATTGTATGCTCACTAATTTGGTCAAATTAAACTAAATGATTGTGGTTTTGTCAAAGTTTATATTGGAGTTGGATAGTGTTAAATCAACTGTATTCGGTTTTGGCTAATTTGCATTACCGTGCATTGGCCTCCCTCAACTTGCAACACTCATCTTCATCTTTTCCTTGAAGTCTCAATAGCCGAAGTTCATTGATTCGGCCATCGAATTCTCTTTTATCATTTGATTTCATTTAATTGCTCGGTTAATTTCATTGAGTTTATTTCTCATACCATCCTTTACTTCATTGATGAAAGTGCTAGTAAGAACACCTAGAGGGGGTGAATAGGTGTTTAAAATAAATCTTGGCAAATAAATGCGGAATAAAATAAAGAGTTCAGGGAAGAGAATAAGAACACAAGGTTTATAGTGGTTCGGCTTAGATCAAGTCTACATCCACTTTCCCACACTAACAGCCTCCCGGTTGGATTGCACTATGCAATCAACAAGAGATTACAACTTTAAGTGCAAACACTTAGTAGTAGATCACACTATCTTACTAAGTCACTCTTTTGGTATTTATTTCATGATCACAAACGTTTAAGCTCACAAGAGACAAGTGTATGATCGAAGGTCACTCAGACTTTGGAATTATAAATTCTACGCTCCGTTTCTTACTTGCTCATCGGTCCTTGATCTCCTTAAATACTCCTCCACTTCTAAACTAGCCGTTGGACAGCATCTTGAGGATCGTCTTCCAATCTACCCATTGGACAAATCTATATCTAAAATATTTGGTAGCCGTTGAGTGATAGAAGTAGAATCCCAAATTGGCTCTGATCGCTCATACAAACAGAATCTTGGTTTCCATAAGTAGAGCTTCTTCGTATAGAAAGTTCTTGTCTTCAAGATCCAATTGTCAATCAATTAGATTGAGTCAATCAAATCAATCTTGATGTAGAATCCAAACCAGATCGCTAGCCGTTATACATTTAGGGCTTGTGTTACGATCTGTCCGTTCTTGATGTAAAGTCTGAGAGCAATAGACTTTACAATCTAAGTTTGAGTGCGATAGACTTTACAATCCAAGTCTGACATATTCTGCTTTTGAACAGATTTAGTTTTAAAGTCTGGACACAATTTGAATAAATTCAGCTTTAGCATAGAGTCCGTCTTCTGGTTCTTCCAAGCATAGACTTTGACAATATCATTTATATATTCTATGATCTACATAATCTATTACTTAACCATTAAACACGTTAGTAGCCTCTGATTTATTTTGTCATCTTCGAAACATCATAAGGGATTTCCCTAACAATCTCCTCCTTTTTTATGATGACAAAACAATCTCTGAATATGCAGATGTGTAATCACACTTTCTAAAATATCAATAAATTAGAGCAATGTAATTCAAATAAAAAGATAGCATAAGATAGCAAATAGATTGAGCATAACAATATATAGAAAAATAATTGCAGCTCAATATTATGCAATAAATAATATGAACACATATGTGTTAGGACTAGAATTAGCACCTAGAAGGGGGTGAATAGGTGTTTAAAACAATTCTGATAAATTAATCCGATCGAGATATAAATAACTTAAATCCAACAATTGTAGCAAATGAAAGTAATTAAAGATAAAATGATTAGGGATAGAGAATCAAGACTCCAGATTTATAGTGGTTCGGCTTAGATCAAGCCTACGTCCACTCTCCCGCACGGACAGCCCTTCCGACCGGATTTCACTAAGAATCAATAAGAGTGATTACAGTCTCACGCTCTTGAGTCCACAGTGTAGATTACTCTACTACACTTCCTCAAGGTCTCACTACAATATGATCTCTCTTTTGATTACATGTAACGCTCAAAGAATGATATCGCAAAATAGAAAAGGAGATTCAGACTTTGGAATTCTTCTATCCGCACACTTCAACAACTAGAGCATCTCTCTTATATACTTCTTCATGCCTTCAATACCGTTGGCACCTTCCAAAGAAGTTCTTCCAATCAACCCGTTGGACAGAATCAATTAGAGAGATCTCGAGCTCTTTAAGGTAAGTGTTGATAGCCCATCAATCCCTTTCGCCCATACAATCAGGATCTCGGTTTCCATAAGTAGATCCTTTCAAATATAAGTTGCGAAATCTTTAGAGAATCTAAACATATTCCATATGTAAGTAAGATCGTTTAGTGCTGAATCCAGTAGAAAGATATCCACTAGTCGTTAGAATAAAGATCATATAAGATCAGAATAAACGTCGTTCTGGAAACTGTCCATGTGAGCAGACTTTGAAATATAAGTCTTGAGTCTTGCTAGCTTCAGACTTTGATCTTCGAGACTTTGTCAATAGAGTACGTAAGTCTTCAGACTAGACTGATAAACACGTTTTGTCAACTTCAAAATACTTCAAGAGAATTTATCCAACAATATGCATATTTATATTCTCTCCCCTTTTTGTCATAATAAAAAAGTGATAACAATGGAAATAGTATCATGTAGAGAATATAAAATGATAACAAATATGTCTTGCATGAAACATAATTTCCAAAAATCAGCTTTTATAAAGTAAATTGAATATTAAAAATATGCAATCTAGCTCACTTCGATCATATATATCGGCAAATATCCTATAAATATCACGGATGCATTATAAAATTCACTTACCCTTTTTGTCATAATAAAAATGATAATATCAATAAGAGATTTGTTAATGACAAAAGGTAATAAAAGATGCACTAACCGAATCTTGACAAATTCTGTCACATTTATCTTTTCATTCCTTCCATAATAATCAAGATCACAATCAATTCAAAAGATTTTTCCAAAATTGGTCAATGCTCCCCCTCAATTTGTTGCCTTTTTGAGATGATCACGATTCTTTCATTTCTCTTGGATTCGCTTTCTCCCCCTGTCATCATGACAATATTTGCGAATAGCACTAATTGTGGCTTGTGCACGTTGAGCAGAATATTTTTCCATTATTTCCTTCGTAGCAACAATATCCACAACGATCATTTGCATTTTGAAATTCAAGGCAAAAATTTATTTTCTTCAATCAAGCTCTTCTCGAATTCAACCTGCATAAACTTAATGAACTTTTTGATTGCACCTACGTAAACTCGCAATCATTCTTCCCTTATAGAATTTCCTGCAATGAACTCATTTCCTTTTTGGTATCCATCAATTTGGATCCTTCCATTACGTTAGAACAAAATATAAAATCTCCAAGAATAATCAAATATTCTTTCTAAACTCATCATAACAAAGTATTTAAGGAAAGAACATTATGCACAATAATATCTTGAAAAAGAAATTCTCACTTGGTCATAGCATGGTAAAATTAGAGGGAATAAAATCCTGGAGTATTTAAGAAAGAATATTTTGCATAATAAATTAATATCACCTTCAACAGATTTTCACTTTGCAAAATATGACAAAATCTGAGAGTATAAAATTAAACCAAATAAACTCAATTGTCTCTAAGCAAGATATCAAAAATGATCACACGTATCAAATCAAATCTCGAATCACAAAAACAAATCACATGATTCTTTCTTCAATAAAACAAATCATTGAATACGGTCATAATAAAGTTTAAATCAATTAAGGCACAAAGAGAATATACATATAATGAGAATTATGTACTCAAACCAAATTGAGAATAGAAAGTATACATTCCTTACCAAATTCTCCTTATTCTCCTTTATTTCCTGCAAAAACAACTCATCTTTTTTTGTACCCATTTTTTTTTTTTTGGGTCAATGAGGGTTAGTAGAGTATGTTGTTTTTACATAATCTTTCTTAATATGTCTCCACATTTTAGGACATTCTTTCTCAAAGTATTCTGAATTTCCACAATTTGAACACTTGAATGCATTTCGACCAACATGTTTTATATACACTTTTTGAAAATGATTTTTTGTAAAATGCCTTTGAAGGTTTTTGTCTAAGTCTCTATTTTACTTTAGGAAAATCAATTAAAGAATCACTTTCCTTATTGAAACCAAGTCCCGACTTATTATAGTAAGGTACTTGTATGGAAATGATATGCTCTAATGTTTTTGAGCCCTTTGAAAATTTTGTTGAAATACTTGAAAATTCTTTCTTTAAAGAATCATTTTCTTTGACAAGTAAATCTCGACTTTCTTTTGTTTGTAGAAAATCTTTTTGCAAAATTTCAAACTTTTCTTTTCGAGAAAGATCCTGTTGCCTAAGCCAAGAATTTTCCTTTTTAAGTTTGGAGATCCTTTTAAGAGAAGATTTGAGATTTGAGCAAAGCTCATTTATATACTTAAGAACTTTAGTAGGAATTTCTAAATGACTTACCTCGATTTTTTCATCGGAATCTGAGTCTATGTTTAAGTCAGACTTTGATTCTGAGTCTGTGTCTGAGTCGGGCTCTGATTCCGAATTTGAGTCTGAGTCTGAATGTGCCATCAAGCATATATTTCCTTGCTTGTCATCTTCTCTCATGGTTCTTTTCTGGCCATTCTGCTTGTATTGTCTTCTTTCACTAAATTTCCTTCCTTTTCTACTTAGCTTTTTGAATTTATTGATTATAAAAGCAAGTTCTTCGTTGTCCATGTCATTTTCTGAGTCTGTATCATCAAAATCAGCATTAGATATTAAAGCGATTGACTTCTTACCTTTGGGATCTTCTTCGTTGATTTGTTCCACTTTGTAGGATTGAAGAGTGCCAATCAATTCATCAACGGAAAGTGGCATAATCCTTTGAGTTTCTCAAATTGAGGTCTTAACATGGTTCCAATCTTTTGAGAGACTTCGCAAAAGTTTGTTGACCTTCATTGGGGAAGAAATTGGCTGACCTTGATATATTAAACCATTTACAATTTCTGTAAAATGGTTGAACATATCTCCAATCGATTCTCCTGGCTTCATCTTGAATGATTCATATTAGCCAAGCAGGAAGTTTACTTTTGTCTCTTTTACACTATCATTCCCTTCATAATTAACATGAAGTCTATCCCAGACTTTCTTAGTTGTTTCACATGAAGAAATTTTGTTATATTCAATAAGAGACAAAGCACAATATAAAGAATAAATGGCTTTTGCATCAAGAGCTTCTCTTTTGGACAACTCCGTCCGAGACATAGGAGTAAGGGGTTTGGTTTCTTTGTCTTTGTCATTCTTATTTGATGTAGACGCAGTAGTGTGATTGATTCCTTTTTCCACAACATCCCATTGCAAGGGATCTTTGGATCTTAGGAATGCTTTCATTTTATTCTTCCACATGTTGTATTCCTTTCCATCAAAATATGGTGGTCTGTTGTTGCTTTGCCCTTCCATAAGTCCTAGTGTCAAGATACTAGCCATAGAAGATCTTTAGCTCAAAAGTAAAAGCACTTTTATAAAACGAGCACTTGGCTCTGATACCAATTAAAAGTGCTAGTAAAAACACATGGAGGGGGGTGAATAGGTGTTTAAAATAAATCTTGGCAAATAAATGCGGAATAAAATAAAGGAGTTCGGGGAAGAGAATAAGAACACAAGGTTTATAGTGATTTGGCTTAGATCAAGCCTACGTCCATTTTCCCACGCTAACAGTCTCTTGATTAGATTCCACTATGTAATCAAAAAGAGATTACAACTTTGAGTGCAAACACTTAGTAGTAGATCACACTATCTTATTAAGTCACTCTTTTGGTATTTATCTTACGATCACAAACGTTTAAGCTCACAAGAGACAAGAGTATGATCGAAGGTCACTCAGACTTTGAAATTATAAATTCTACGCTCCATCTCTTACTTGCTCATCGGTCCTTGATCTCCTTAAATATTCCTCCACTTCCAAACTAGCCGTTGGACAACATCTTGAGGATCGTCTTCCAATCTACCCATTGGACAGATCTGTATCTAGAATATTTGGTAGCCGTTGAGTGATAGAAGTAGAATCCCAAATTGATTCTAATCGCCCATACAAACAAAATCTTGGTTTCCATAAATAGAGCTTCTTCGTATAGAAAGTTCTTGTCTTCAAGATCCAATTGTTAATCAATTAGATTGAGTCAATCAAATCAATCTTGATATATAATCCAAACCAGATCACTAGCCGTTATACATTTAGGGCTTGTGTTACGATCTATCTTGTTTTGAATGTAAAGTCTGAGAGCAATAAACTTTACAATTTAAGTTTGAGTGCGATAGACTTTACAATCTGAGTCTGATATATTCTGTTTCTGAACAGATTTAGCTTTAAGGTCTAGACACAGTTTGAATAAGTTCAGCTTCAGCATAAAGTCCGTCTTCTGGTTCTTCCAAGCATAGATTTTGATAATATCCTTTACATGTTCTATCATCTACATAGTCTATTACTCAACCATTAAACACATTAGTAGCATTTGATTTATTTTGTCATCTTCAAAACATCATAAGGGATTTCCCTAACAATTGATTCATAGCGTGGTAGGACTATTATTGGCTGATTTGTGAAATTTATTGAGGAGATACGACGGCCAATTAGCTCGATCGTGCATTGCAAAGTCCAATAACAAGGTTAGTCTCTATTGAACTTAGTTTTATGATGTTGGAGGATGGATGTTTATGGCCAATTGCATATGTTGAGTTAATAATGGCTAATGAGGTTGCTGAGATGTTGAATATAGACTTAGAATGATGCATGTTCTTCAAATCATCTGTAGAAATTGGTAAGTGATTGTTTGATGATAGGTTGTTACATGATATTGTGTTCTAGAAATTCGAAGTTTAGTGAGTCAATGGGCTTAATTGACTCAATTGACTAGGTAGACTTCAAAATATGGAAAAATGACTAACTAGAGAAATGATCCTGACTTTCTAAGCTTTGATTTAATAGGTTGTATCTCAAAATTGAAGATTTTTTTTTTTTTTTTTTTTGAAAGAATGATGTCATTCATATATTGGAATAACACTTAATAAGTACATATGAGGTTTGCAAGCCTAGTAGATCTAAAATAATTGTAGATAGTGAAAGCCAAAAAACAAATAACAAGGCACAATCTGCATTGGAAGCACACTCTCATCCCTCAAGAATAGATATGCTATTGTAAATGTTTGGCGACTAATCACCAGGTTCAATGATGAGCATATATCGAGATCTCCCACTCCATTTGCAATGACTTGCGGTGTGTGTCTAGGTTCAACGTCCTTATCACCATCGTCGTGAAGAGACACCGGCATCAAAATGTTAAAAGAACACAAATCAAATATGTAAGTGACTCTTAGATCTATATCCAAATCTAGTTCGAGAGAGTAAACCCCCAAAACTTGACCTAAATCTAAATTGGGAGAGAAGAGTGGCCTAGTCTTAGAGAGGTTATAGATGGGGTGTCAATGGTTCGATTCTGTTTGAATATTATGGAAAACCGAACCAAACTGTTTGCATGTGCATAAAATTTGAACCAAACTGCGTCCCGAACCAAAAGTAACTCGAATCAAAGACTTGGCTCGGTTAGGATCTGATCAGTTTTCAGTTTTCTCTTTGGAAATATTAAAAAGAGATTTAGTGGAAAAGGAGACATAGTGTGAATTGTACTATTAAATAGAATAGCGATTTTCAGTTCACTTTAGTTAACCAAACTGAAATTACCCAAACTAAAATAAAAAATGTTTATTTTTATTATCTGAATCAAAACCTGAACCAACCAAAAAAGCATGGAAATTTGGTTCGGTTTGGATTGGTTTCAATTTTGTTTCATTTTTCGATTCGGTTTTGACACTCTAGTTATAGAGCCACATTATGAATATCCTCTCGATGGCTGTTGATTGAACGAATGGCGGAACTAGTCTCTACGTTCGTACAAGATCAGCTGCAGAAATTTATTTACACATAAAAACACCCAAAACAGATTGGGAGAGAAAAGAAAGACAAAGAGCTTTAAAAGAGGGAACAGGGAGAGAGAGGGGGAGAGAGAGAGAGAGGGAGTGTAGAGAGAGAGAGGGAGGGTCTTTCTCTCTCAGAGGGACGACATTGCAAAGAGGCGGTGACTTCAAGGGAAATGAGATAAAAACCCCAACCTGTTTAATTTGATAGGTTGAGTTTCATGTGTACACATTGAAGATCGTTTGCTATGTCATATAGGTCACGAAATCTGAGGCTAGAATCTAAAAATTGACCTATGTCAAGTGATTCCATTTTCATGTTCCCTGATTTTTCTGATTTTCTACATTCATAATTTGGAAAAGTTTTCTTCGTAAAAGTCATAGCCAGAATCTTGAGGTTTTCATTGATATTATATTCGTCTCGTTTGGTGAGCCAAAGATCTGATCAATGTGCCAGTTAAATTCCGCACTCAGATTTGGAAAAACTGTTTCTAGGATAAACGACGAGTTTTGCAATTTTGAGGTATTTGAGGTCTTTTCTTTTACAAAAACTTAAGACCCAAAAGTTGTTCATTATGGTCTTACTTAGTAGGAAAATTTCAGACTTTGATTGTATTTGTAGAATGTCTTTTGGAGCAAAATCCCGAAATAAGACAGTTCTGTTTTCAAAATGTTTTGCAAATGAGTCCCTGCGCTTAATTTGAAAACTAACATGAGTCCGTGGTATTTTTGTTAAAGCTAAAATAAGAATGTTGTAAAGGACATTTAGAGCTACCTACCTGTAAAATTTGGAGGGCTTTCGAAATTTTCAGATATTTTTCCTGAATTTTCTTACGGATAAAAGCCGAGTCAAATGTGGACTGCCGGGTCATTTTCCTCAATTTCGGGTTTTCTGGATCAGAATTGGGTCAAGTGGTCTTCATCTACTTTGAACTGCACACCCTCAGCTTTCTATTGATGCCCGAATCACTTCAACAGGACCTCGTTTGGTATGTTAACTGAGTCAAGACATAATTAATCTGAATTTAGGATAAACCTGAATAAGTGACCCTCATGATTCACTTCCTTTTGTGATTGATTGTGAATCAAGGTCAAATGACCTGAATGCATACCTAATTTGATGCTTATGCATGTGTTTGCTAGATAAATGGATAGGTCCGGTGCATGCTCAACAGGTAGCCTATTGTGGAATGATTAGAACAGAATCTAAAAGTTAGTTGATATTGACCATCATTATGTGAATGCAAATGGTGGCCAATCATCATTAACAATTAATCAATGAACCTTAGTCAATTAGGAGATTTAGGTGGTTGAAATGTGTGAAAAGCTTAGGCCGATTTTGAGGCCATGAACCATATTTATAAAATTAAACTTTCAAGGACGACATTACGTATCGAACATAAATTTAAGGATCATTTGTGTCATTATCTGAAGAATTTTTTTTTTCTATGGATCTTAACCAGTTCAGAAGCAGAACAATATAGGAAAAACAAAGAGCCAATGATGGAAAGGAAGTGGCTTGATACTGGTGTGCTTTTTCCTCTTAAAAACACACAAACTTATTGGAGGCACGCTGCTTTCCTCTACTACACCTGACTGGCGCAATTTCACTTCCAACTTGAATGTCTTTCCCAATGGAAGTGACAATCCTGAGACTTCAACATTCACAAACTCTTGACCGTTACTCGATTTTCCCACTGTTTTCATTGTTTTTTGTCTGGACGTTGCTTCTACATCATTGGATAACTCATGCCCCCTCGGTCTCGTCATTCTAGTTCCTTCTCTCAACCCTAGAATTGTCACCTTATCAATTACCCACTTCTCAATCAAAGCAAATTCCCCATTAATAACTTCTGATTTAACAACAACATCATTTCCTATTTTCTCACAATCAAACTTCACCAAAGTCCACTTATTTCCTTCCCCTCCCATTTCAACTTCCTCTCCATCGTCCAAGAACAATTGTCCTGCGCTATTCCCATTCCCATCAACCAAAACTAAGAGCTCAAATGGCGTTCTCCGAGCGGCTTCTGTAGTCATGGCCTCTCCTTGCAGGGCCAATATATTACCTTCCCTTACATGAAGATGAGGATGATCAGGCGGTGCATCGAGCATCACATTCATTCCTGAAGCTGTACTCACTGAATTTGAGTAATTGAAGAGATCAAACCAATTTCCACTCGGAAAATAAGCATCCACAGTTTGGGCACCTGATTTAAGTACAGGAGTCACCATTAGACCCTTACCAATTAAGAACTGAGAGTTGATATCGTAAGTCATCGTATCCTCAGGGAATGAGAAAAATAGGGGTCGGACAATGGGCATCCCCTTCCTATTTGCCTCATACATCAAGGTATACAAGTATGGGAGCAAGCGATAACGAAGCCCAAGCACCTTCCTGGCGGATGTGGCGACCGATTCCCAGAGATAGAGCTCTTGACGAATGGTACTCTTGTCAGAGTGGTCTCTTGCAAAGGGATAAAAGGCCCCAAGCTGCATCGGTAAAAGCTCCAAAATAAATGCGTAAATATGTATGATAGAAAAACATGATTTACGCCTCTATTCAGTCTCTACTTTATATTCTCCCGACCAGCAGAAAATTGACATAAATGACATAGCATGAAGTATAAGCACAAAAGATACCCGAACTTCCCCACACCGTAAAGAACATTTGTGTAGTTTATTTTCTGTCTTCAAAAGGAGGTAAAATCCACCATCCCCCACCTCCCCCCAAAAAAAAAAAAAAAAAATCATCAATTTCTATCTCTGAATATAGATTCGGAAAAAGCTCAAAGCTACTCGGTCGCAGAGCCCTTCAGTTAATACAAATTAAGATTAGGCACAAAAGATTTTACCTGAATCCATCGGTTGCAGAGCTCTTCGGTCGTGTTTAGAATGAAACCGCATATATCAGCTCCTACCATTGGAATTCCAAAGAGCCCAGAATTTAAAATTGCAGGAATTGAGTAAGCCAAGTCATCCCATGTGGCGGCATTGTCCCCAGTGCAGTGTGCAGTGTGCCTACCCGAGCTCACAAAAGTTGATCTCGAGAGAATGAATGGCCTTTTACCAGTAACATTGACTAAGGCCTTGTTTGTTGCTCTGGCCTCCAGGAGTCCATAGAGGTTATGAGCATTGTAATCTGAAATATTGCCAAAATGATATGATGAAGCAGGAATAGTGTTGTTGTCGATTGGTCGATGAACTCCTTTATTGTCGATTTTGTAGGGAGGATTGTCAAGAGTGGAAGGAAGAGGCGGAGAAGTTATGAAGTTGGACAACTCATTCATGTCGATCCATAGGCCATCAAAAGGAAGGACATCATGAAACTTCTTAATCTCACCACCCCAGTAAATCTCACTAGATGGGTGAAGGAAGTCAGGGAAGTACACTGGCCCCGGCCAAACAACACCTAAATATGGCACTCCCTCACGTTTGATGAAGATGTCGGCTTGCATCCCCCTAACGTAGGTCCCATATATCTCGTTCACGCTAATGCCTGGGAAAGATCACCCATTCAAAAGAAAAGGAAAGAAATTAAAAGATCAAGTTTCAAGCACAAGCATTTCTGCAGTAGTGTACCTGGATCAAGTATGATGACATATTTTTGACCGTTCTTGTGAAGGCTGCTGACAAATTCTTTCATCTTTTCCACTGGAAAATTGATGGGGTCAAGAGTGAAGTCCTTGTATGCATCCATGTAATCAATGTCGGTCCACATAACTTCCAGTGGAATATGAGCTTTTGCATAACCATCTACCACGCCCTCTAAGTCTGCGATATTCTTGTAACCCCACCGGCATTGATGAAATCCTACAACGTAAATCAAAGATACTTTATCAGTAGAACTACATTCCATACTTGTCAAGTAAAATGTGCAGATGAAGCCATCTACCGTGAATCAAACTTTAAAATTGATCTACATCTAGCTGTATACCAGGAAAGCGACTGTGTTTCTTGAACATCAGTGAACATTGTGGTAGGATCAGCCGGATGTCGGGAAACAGTGGTTTTCAAAGGAAAATAACATGCAATTTCGGTAAGATTGTTCCCTACTGAGCATAACATGCACAGTCTGACTAGTGTCATCTCCACGAAATCTCAGAATCCTATATAACACTACACAATCATGCTCGAAATCTCACAGGGATTGCAAAATAAGCTACAGAAGTCGATGAACAATGTTGGAATCAAATTAATCAAAATGTATGCAACAACAATTGAAAGCAACTCATCAAAACCAGCATACCGAAGGACCAGTGTGGCATTGGGGCCGGCCGGCCAATAAGCTCGGTGTACTGCTCCATGACCGCCTCCGGTGATGGCCCAGGGAAGAAATACAAATCCAACACACCACCGATCACCTTGTAAGTGATTCTATCGCCAGTGTACACCACGTCCATGCCATTGCTGTTCAGCAACAGAACGCCGTGGCTCGTGCCCGCCCCAACTCCTCTGCCTCCGCCACTGCCACCCACGGACGACCTGACTTCCATGTAAAATGGATGCGACCCGTACAGGTTGACATCGGGGGTCAAGCTGAGGATGTCGGCGTTCCAGAGAGTAAGAGTTTGGTTGGGCTGGAGCCGGAGCGACTGCTTCGTGTGCTCTCCGATACCGTAGAGGGAGGAGCGGCCGGGAGGGAGGGAGGAGGAGAGCTGGAGGTACTGATCCTTGAAGACGAGGAAGGTGGAGGGGTCGGAGGGAGAGGTGTCGAAGAGGACGTCGCCGGAGGAGCGGCGGAAGACAGAGAATGAGAAGGGGGTGGTGTTGCGGAGGGCGAAGACAAGGTCGGAGGAGGCGGTGGAGAGGTTGCATTGGGAGCGGCAGAGCGACGGCGGCGGAGTGGGGAGAGAGCGGTGGGGAGGGGAGGAAGATCGGCGAGGGATGAGGTCGTCGGGGACTTCCCATCGGCGGTTGTCGACGTCTGTGATTCCGACTCGAAGACGTCCGCTCGCTTGGAAGCTGGAAGGACAACCATGATGACGTCAGCCAAAATTAGATATATATTGCATGGGGAACGCAAAATAATTATGTTAAAAATTAATCTACAAAATATATGTCTACATCCATACTATTATGTCTATGCCATTTAAATAATTCTCAATTGTTTTTTTAATTCTTCTCCAAATATCCTTAATTATTTATCTTACGAATATTGTGTAAATGGATAATATATAAACTAACATTTTAATTTAATCTCACACGTGTTTCAATATTGAAGTTTGATTTTTAAAAAAAAAAAAATTTAAAGCAATAGAAAAATTCGAATTTCGAAATATTTTTCTCTTCTTTACGTATATTTATACTATGAATTTTTATTGTGTACTTTTACTAATAATTGTTTTGTTTGTTCATTATTGATAGGGAAAATTTCAAAGAAATGCCAGAAGTGCACTCATTTTCTTAGATAATGGTTTGAAATAAACATTATTTTAAATAAGGGTCTAAAATGATTATATTAATTTTAAAGAAGGGCTTGACTTTCCAATAGGTCAAGATCATTTTTTCTTTTCTTTTTATTTTTTCTTTTTGCTAGTTTTTTCTTTCTTCTTCGTCAATGGCTAGCCATAAGCGATGGCAGGCCATCAAAGATGCCCAGAGAGGGTTGGGTGAGGTGACTCTTGCCTTAGAGGATGCCACCCTCGCCAGATCTCGGATACCCTCTGCCTCCTTGAAAGAAAGATGTCACGAACCACTAGACGATGGGGGCACACTTGCCCAACCGCCATCATACTATATTATGCTTATGGTATAGTATGAATAGTTTTTTGAAATTGTCAATATAATAGAATGGTCTGACTAGACTTGAAAGGTCTTTCTGTCTTTCAAAATTCCACAATTTTTTTGAATTCATCATTTTTATTCTTAAATCATTCATTCAAATCACCATTCTATAAATAAATCTATTTTGAATTTTATAAAATAGAATGAATATTTTATGGATTCATTATTCAATTTATATATTAATTAAAACTGAAAATAAGAAAAATAAGAATTTCCGAATGAAATGAAAATTAAAAAGAAAAAATAAATAGAAGTAATACAAAGTAAGGATCCTTTCAAAAAGTGACTGGTATGTCTGGAAAAGAAAAGGGGGTTAAACTCTAGTTCTTCCATTGATTGATTCACTCCTTCATATGAGATAGACAAGCTAGGAAATTAACAAATAACCCATTTTGAAGCCCCCAACTTTAGTTGAAGTTGAACACAAAATCTTAGGTTATGAACCGGTTCAGGTGACACAACAGGCATGGCCTCCGACCATGCGTTAGGCCCGACTTGTCTTGTGATCACTTCTGCCACTATTACAAACATGCTTTCCTCACATGTTAGCTTTTTCCTTCTTCTTCTTTTTTCCCCGAAAGAATCCGCCATTTGAGTTACATTTCTCGAGACGTAGGATGCATTCATTTTGCAAAAAATAAATGATTTGGAAAATATTTTCCGAAAAATGATCACTTATATCATTTACAAAAATTAATAAATGGAAAAAAATCATCCATGAAAATAGTTAGGCAAAAATTTTCGTCGATGATGAAAATACTTTTCTATTGACTACTTTTTTTAAAACAATATAAGTGATTATTTTTTGGAAAATATATTTCAAATCAATCATTTTTCACGGAATGAACTCGCACTTAGATAAATATCATATAACATGGATAAAGTTTCACATTGACAATTTAATTATAAGGTTTCAAATAAATCGTGATTAAATTGGTCCGGGAAAAAAAAAAAGGGAGATGCTAGTGTCACGGGTCGGTCGATTCCGAATGATTACATACTCGTGCGGCTTTAGGATTATGATCCCAAGTCAGCCTTGCATGCACTCAGCTCATAAGAATAGAGTATGGAGTGAAGCACGAATCTATTGCTTGTGAACAAAAGTGTACATCTAAAGGGGGAGGGTCCCCTATTTATACATGAGTAGGTTTGATCTCAGCCGTTGATCCCCTTCCAATCCAACGATCATATTCAAATATGTACAATCAATACAAGGCTACATGCAGCTCAAAAGGCCCTAAGACGTGGGGAAGCCTAAGGGGCGTCTTCCATGGTTTAGTAGGGTTAGTCCATAGGTAACTCAAAGGGTCGCCTGACACAATGTTTGACACATGCAACTGAATGGCCAGCGGGCTTGTCCTGTGTTGTGCATGGGCTGGCTCGTATTACTCATAGGTCGACTTGTATATTGATCATGGGTCGTTCATGGGCAGCTCGTGGGTTGGCCCTTATGTGAGACACGGCCCTATCATTCTAGACGGTTTTGGATCATACTTGTCCTTGGGCCATGTCAATCTCCCCCACCTATTCGGGCAACGCCCTCATCACGTTTGTGGCATGGAATGCGTTAATGTATTTCTTGAACTCCCACAAAGCCTCGGAGGGTTCCCAGCTCGCTTCACTCTCCAGAAGACCCTTCCATCGAACCGCGTATTCCCTTCTTGGGGCACAATACCTCTTTTGAATGACTTGGTTGGCCATGATGCATTCGACCTCCCAATCATACGAGGTTTTGGCACCAAGGGGTGCCTGTTGTGATACGCCTCAGTCCAGGTCCTTCTCATATGCATGGAATGGTTTGAGCATGCTCACGTGAAACACAAGGTGTGCCTTGAGTTTAGCTAGTAAGTCTAGTTGATAAGCAACCTTCCCAATCCGCTATAGCACTCGAAAGGGACCTTCATACCGATGGATCTACCCTTTGTGCATATCTCGGTATCAAAGGACCAAGTGTAGCTTGGCCAACACTAGGCCTCCGACCTAGAACTCCACATGTCGTTGCTTCTCATCAGCCCACTTCTTCACGCATTTAGCGGCCCTATGTAGGCATGCCCACGCTAAGTCCACATGTTCACCCCATTCTTTTGCGAACTTGTATGCAGAAGGACTACTTTCTTGATACCCCGTGGAGATCGCGCTTGGTGTGAGCGGTTGTTGCCCGATCACGATATCGAAAGGGCTTTGGTTCGCGGACTCACTTTGTTGCAAGTTGTATGAGAATTGGGCCACGTCAATCAGTCATGCTCAGTTCATTTGTGTGTTGCTCACGTAGTGCCAAAGGTAGATTTCTAGGAGCACATTCACCCTCTCCATCTGACCATTGGTTTAGGGATGCAAGCTCGTGGAGAAGTTGAGGTTCAACCCCAGCAACTTGAAAAGCTTGGTCCATAATCGCCCGGTGAATCGAGTATCGCGATCACTTACGATCATGCGCAATACGCCCCAATACTTGACGACATGCTTGAGGAATAGCTTGGCTGCTTCCTCAGTTGGGAAATCCCTTGTGGCTGGCACGAACGTCGCGTATTTGGAGAAACAATTCATGCCGACCATGAGGGTTCAACATCTTTCGGATTTTGGCAGGCTCACAATGAAGTCCATGGAGACACTCTTCCATGGATGTTCTTGGATAGGCAAGTTCAAGGAGCTCCGTCGACAGCCGTTGCTCTATCTTGTCTTGTTGGCACACAAGACATGTCCACACATAGGCTTTAATGTCATCCTGCATGTGTGGCCAATAGTATTTATCTTCGACGAGTACCATGGTGTAGTGGATTCTCAGATGACCCGCCCATTTAGTATCGTGGCACTAGTACAACACTTCCTTCTAGAGCGACACATATAGTCATCGTCCCTTGGTGTAAATGAGGTCGTCCTCACACCAGAATCGCTTTGTCTTGCCTCTCATGCGTATCAAAGGAGAGCTTGGGTCGTTCAATTGTGCTTGAGCCCTTCCTTGATAAGTCAATCCACAGGCAGTTGGGTCAACTCATCATGTTGGCCAGCTCCAACTTTCGACTCAAGGCATCGGCCATGGAGTTGGACTTTCCGAGCTTATATTCTAGCACATAGTCAAACTTGGCCAAGAAATCTTGCCATCGAGCTTGCTTTATACTAAGCTTCTTTTGTGTTTTAAAGTAGCTTGTGGCCCATATATCGTCCTTACGATGAATCGAGATCCCAAGAGGTAGTGCCTCAACGTACGAAAGCAGTGCACCATCGCAATCATCTCTTTCTCTTGGACCGTGTATCGTCATTCGATATCGTTCAACTTTCGAGACTCGAAGACAAGTGCCCATCCTATGTAAGCACACCACCAATAGCAAAATTAGAGGCATTAGCTTCTACCTCGTATGGCTTGGCATGGTCAGGCAGCAAGAGCATCGGCTCTTCGATCATGGCCCACTTCAGCCAATCGAACACCTTTTGACACTGATCCATTTACTCCCACGGCCTTTCTTTCTTCAACATGTCCGTGAGTGGCACGATGAGGCCCAAGTATCCTCGGATGAAGCATCGATAATAATTTGTGGGACCAAGGAAGGATCTCGGTTCTGTCACCTTGGTCTTGCGGCTCCCATTCAGTCTTGGCATGGATCTTGACCATGTCCATCCGCACTCGTCCACCCCTAACTACGCGAGAGCGCATTTCTTGCACTTCACGTACAAGTCATTTTTCCGCAGGACCTAGAAAACTTATCTCAAATGCTCGACATATTCTTCGAGCGTCTAGCTATACACAACAATGTCATCAAGGTAAACCACAATGAACCGATCAAGAAACGAATGGAGTACCTTGTTCATGAGGGTGCAAAACATGGCCGGCGCATTTCTCAAGCCAAAAGACATGATGAGAAACTCATACAATCTATAACGGGTCATGCATGCGGTTTTTGGCTCATCCCCTTCGGCGATCCGAACTTGATAGTACCCTGATTAAAGGTCAAGCTTGGAGAACCATTGTGCTTCCCCGAGCTGATCGAACATGTCTGCAATGAGGGGGATTGGGCACTTGTTCTTGATCATGAACTTGTTTAATGCCCGATGATCTATGCACATGCAAAGAGACCCGTCATGCTTCTTTTGGAACAAGATCAGGGCACCAAAAGGAGCCTTAGATGGCCAAATATATCTCGTGTCGAGCAACTCTTTGAGTTGTTTTCGCAATTCTTCCAAGTTAGGCGGAGCCATGTGATAGGTTGCCATGACCAGAGGTCAAGCATTAGGCACGAGCTCAATCCGATGATCTACTTCCCTTCGAGGGGGCAGTTTCTTAGGCAGCTCGGGCGGCATCACATCTTGGAAGGCGTTAAGGACTTGGGTCACCTCCTTCAGTAAATCCCTTTCTTTCACGCCCTCCTCCTTCAACGTTGCAAAGAATGTCACCTCACCCTTCTTTACTCCCTTCAACAGCTACATGGCCGATAACATCTTCTTATTGTGCCCCGACTCACGGTAGATCGGGATCATGCACTGGCACCACTTGTCTAGGATGTATATACAACCACGAAAGGCATCACACTTGCATTGATCCTATCAAGGAATCCAAGACCAAGCACGAAATCATAGTCATCATGGGGGATTATATCGATGTCTTCCTTGCTGGTCCATGGACCAGGGTGAAGCTCTACATCCCTAGCCACATCACTAGTAAGGACTTCCTTAGAGTTCATCGTTTTGAGCCAACCAACTCTCCCTTTCTCGATCGAAAGATTCAGCTTCATTGCGGCCTCTTGGGATATGAAGAGGTCAGATGCCTCAGTATCCACAAGCGTACCCATTGTGGTACATCCGATCTTTACATCCACAAATATCATACCTTTGGGTTCCTTCGCCTTCTTGGTCTTAATTGAGCCAAGAATATGTAGTGAACCCAATCGTGCCTCCTCTCGCGATTCATCCTCTTTACATAGGGTTGCTACCTTACCCCTTTTGGGACAATCATGAGCCATATGGGGACCATCACAAAAGAAACATTTGTATGTGTGTACCTTTCATTGTCCCCATCCACTCGATTCTGATTGGGTCTTAGGGGCAGCGGCTAGTGGTTTTGCCTCCATTCGGTCGATTGAATCTCTTCGTTCTCCCCGACCATTAGCCTTGTCCTCTAGACGAGAGTCAAGTTTTCTCGCGGATGACAACTTGTACTCCACAAGGGACTCAGCCATAGATGTCGCCGTCACGAGATCCATCGCATGGCATCTCATTAACTCTTACTTGACTCATGGCTTGAGTCAGCTCATGAACTGATGGTACACCTCTATCTCGCTCATGGACAGAATTTGGAGTAGCAGCTCTGAGAATCGTTTCACGTAGTCACGAACTCCACCCTTTTACTATAGGCTCTTGAGTTCATTGCGAGCTTCCTCCTCGGTGTTTGTGGAATAATAGTTCCATTGAAATTCCTCGACGAATCGAGCCCATGTCGTGATAGGGTCGCCACACCTATCATTCGATCGACGACACCACCACAACAAAGCATTATCAACTAAATACATTGATGTAGTGTTTACTTGAGATGCATCGTCGTTGATTCCCATGGCCTGGAAGTATCATTCCATGTACAACGGGAAGTTGTCCACATTCTTGGCCACTCATGATCCCTTGAACTCTCTTGGCTTGGGTGCTTCGATTCGTGGATTTGCATGGACGGTGACAACCCCATTCACGCATGCAGCCTCAACCTCAATGACCTTGCCTTTCAACTCAGCCATTTCTATGCGCATGGCTGCCATCGCGACCTCCTAGGTCTCATCCCGCTACTATAACTCATGTGTGAGGGACCCCAGCACCTCGACAGGGAGCTCTCCCATGCCGGCCTTGAGTTCTTGCACTTCGGCCAAGAACTCCTCTCTACTGGCTTCCGCTCCTTCGATGGTCTAGTTTAGGTCTCCACCATCGCTGGGCGTCCGTGATAGTCTCCTCTAGGACCGACATTCGATTCTCTAATTCACCCTTTAGATCCCTCGAGCTCGAGATAGCACGGTTTTTCTTTGACCAAGTGGTCTTCTCAATCGGTCGTCCACGATCTTTCAGTCATTGCCTTGAATGATCGGGGCATCAGCACGAGGATCGGCCATTACACTTGGAACGAAGGCTCTAATACCACTTGTCATGAGTTGGTTGATTCCGAACGATCACACACCCGTGCAGCCTTAAAATTATGATCCCAAATCATCCTTGCACACACTCAGCTCATAAGAACGAAGTATGGAGTGAAGCACGAATGTATTGCTTGTGAACAAGAGTGTACATTTGAAGGGGGAGGGTCCCCTATTTATACATGAGCAGGTTTGATCTCAGCTATTGATCCCTTCTCGATCCAACAGTCATATTAAAATGTACAATCATTACAAGGCTACATGCAGCTCAAGAGGCCTAAGGCATGGGGAAGCCCAAGGGACATCTGCTATGGTTCAGTAGGGTCAGTCCATGGGGAACTCAAAGGATCGCCTAACGCAATGCCTAACACACAAAATTGAATGGCTAGTGGGCTTGTCTTGTGTTATGCATGGGCTGGCTCGTATTACTCATGGGTCAACTCGTGTATTGATCATGGGTCGTTAATGGGCAGTTCGTGGATTGTCCCTTGTATGAGACACAGCCCTATCATTATGGACGGTCGTGGATCATGCTCTATCTTTGGGCTATGTCACTAGTCTAATAGCCACCGTCATCCAAGATGATGATAGTGGATTGTAGGCCACAATTTCCATTTCAAAGAAATGGGTAACTAGTTGAAATCTAAAGAATACATTATTATATTTGCTAACCTTAATTAATTCAACAAAGAAACGAAGGTTTTTGTTTTTTGTTTTACTTAAGGGATAATATAACCATCATTCCTTTATTTTTATCCGAAAATCAAAATCATCCTTCTATCTTTTATTTTTTATTAAAAAAAACTTTGGACACTGCTTAGCCAACAGTACCATCATCCCAGGGGATGACGGTGAATTCTAGACCACAAGTGTTCTTTCATGGGTAATTTGTAACTGGAAAGTCGAGGAATGTGCAGTGTGACCATCGAAAAGTAAATTTAGCAAAATATTCTATTCAAGGAAAGCTGCAAAAAATCCTAAAAAGTTAATATATTAACATACATACCAACAAAAATTATTTCATTTACTCGTAAAATACAAATTAGTCTCTCTTTCCAACATTAATGTATTTGAGGTATCGAGAAATTTCTGTCTCACAGATGAAAAGTCACTTTTTAAAATCTCACTAATTATATATAAGCTATTGTGAATCGAAGCCACTTGTATAATCGAAGGTTATGACTTATTTCACTTACCTTGCAATGCTCCATGGACTTATTTTACTTGCACGATTGCAGGTGTGAAAAATGTCTTACGTTGGTTATGTTGCTAATACAAATTAAACATTTATTTTCCTTGTAATAAATCGGTATTCTTTTTACATTGAATTAGAATTATTGTTTGTCAATGGTGTTTCTCTTTAGTGTCTTTTCCATTCCCTTATTATTGTTTTCAGTTGATTCGTTTTTTCTTTCTTATTTTAAAAATCCTCACGAAGTGATATTCACGAATTTTTCAAGAAACCAAGAAAAAAATGTCAATGAGTTTCTTTCTAATAGGATAAATCCCACTCGATGGCTAGTAAACCCACCAAGCGGGATCAATGATTTTCCGAAGGAACCGGGTAAACAAGTCACCCGGTCTTCTTGGGAAAATATGTGGTGTACAAAAGACGGTTACTTTCATATGAGTAACAGTACCGTCTTGCTCTCATTTCCCAAAAATAATAATACTTCTCATAAATAAATAAATAAAAGGCCATTCACCAAACAGTAAACTTATAGAGCATATTGAATTGACAATTTCGATTTTTTATACTTTTTCCGGGTTTTTTTTTTTTTTGCTCTGACCTGGCAACAAGGCGGAGATTCTCGACGTCAGGCCCGTAGACGGAGGTCCTGTTGATGAGGCGGAGCTCGGCGGTCAGCGTCGTTCCCGACGGATCGATGGCCACGGACCCGACTGTGTATCCATGCCCGACAACGCCGGGCGTCCCCCTGCCTCCTCCGTCCGACGGGCACGACAACAGGCACAGGATCAGCGGGAAGAGAGACAGAAGACGAGGACGGTCTCTGCCTCTCGCCATGTTTTTGGCTAGAGAGAGAGAGAGAGAGAGAGAGAGAGGATGTGGAACGATCTTCAGTTTCGTCCGCCCGCCACAGCGGACTTCAAACGAAGACAGACGAGATATTTCCAATCTCGCGGGGCGGATCGTGCGCTTCTGAGGTGCTCGTCGCTTTCATTTCTTTGCCTCTTTTTTCTTCTTCTTTTTTTTGTGGAGGAAACTCGTGCCCGCGCTCGTTTACTGATCGAGCAGGACACGCAACGTGCGCAGGTCGTCCCGTCTTCGCGTGTCATGTGGGTCGGGAGAGGGGCGAGCGTCATCGATGAGCAAAACCAACGGAAATGTCGCTTTTTTCATCATGTTTGCTAAATGATGATTTACGAAGTTTAGTTTGCTTCTTAGTCTTTATTCTCTTTTTTTTTTTTGGGGTAATTGCAATTCACCCTATTTCGAGTTTTGCAATGTCGCACATGACTCGTACATAGGTATACATTATAGGTTATGCGTTATGAAACTTGTTGTGACCATAATTTCAGCAAAATTTTCACATTTTGAGAGTAATTATATTAATTTAATCAATATTCAATTAGAAAAATGACTGGAGGATTAAATAATTGATTGGAGAAGAAATCTTGTGGAAGCTTAATGCTCTTTTGTCTTGACATCTAACATGAAAAGTCTTACGTAAGATTCACGTGATGTGATTCGTTGTTCATCACAATAATATGATGAAAAATGCTGGAGACCTTTTTATCTCTAGTCAGATTTTGTAAAAATGTGAAGGGACGAACCTTCTCTGGCCCCATGATTAGACAAACGATCACCAAGGCGGTTGATGTGTAGTCACACTAAAAAATTTTGCCCAAAGATCTCTCGTGCGCTTCATGAAAGTTTTTTTTTTTTTTTTTTTTGGGTAAAGGTGCGCTTCATGAAAGTTAAAGATCGAATCTGTCAACAATGACATAATCTGACACTAACCATAAATATTTATATTGCACAAGTCTTGCATTCTTATGCTAGGCTACATTTTTCTGCATTTAAAATTGAAGGACCCTTTTACTAAGATTGCATTTCTTTTTTTTTTTGTGAACTAACTCGATGTGACTCATCCAAGATCTTTCTTAGAAGATGGATGATTTGAAAAATATTTTTCCTAAAAATAATTGTTTGTATCATCTACAAAAATATCAACGAAATATATTTTACTATCATCTACAAAAATACTTAAATATAAATTGTTATTGATAATGAAATATTTTTCATTGATTAATTATATCAAGCAATATAAATAATTTTCTTTTTGGAAAATATTTTCCACATCATTCATTTTTCGTAAAATGAACAGAGCTCTAATTTTTGGGAAAATCAAAAGAAGAGTTTGATATGCCCACCTTATCAAAATTTAGGGCTTATAATAGATCTTGTGTCAAATAAGAGCTTGAAGTCATCATGACAATTTCAAATAAGGGCTTGACCTCCACCACTAAGTGAGGGTCGCTACCCTCACCAGCCACGGGCGAGGGTCACCTCGCCTAGGGCCGGCAAGGGTAGCCCTCACTAGATTAGGTGAGGGCAACCATTGATTAGCCCTCTCCAAGCATCATTGATGGCCGTTTCTTACATTACCGATGTCTTCCATCAAGACCGTTATGGTAACATATTAATGGGCAAATATCACATAATAGATGTTGGTGATAAATTGGGTAATAAATCGAAACTAATTGGGAATACAATATTAGGATCATATTTAGAATAATAATAAATATATTACAATGTTTTAACAATTCCCTCTCACGTCGAGAACCACCGGCATGTGTATAATCCCGTCCAACAAACTTAGGATGAACTCATGTATATCCGGCACTCCTACACTTCGCCTCATGACTCATCAAGTTCACATTGATTCAAAGCATATGTTGACACATTCCAGCATACATAAGTGTATATCATAAAATATAGGGAAAATCTCAAATAAGGATCTGAAGTGGAGACATTTTCTCAAAAAGGAACCCAAAATGGACACTGTCTCAAATAAGGACTCAATTAAGGACCCGAACTTCTAATTTTATTCACAACCAGGGGTACTTTTGTCCAAGAACATTGTTGTTTATTTTTTATCTCTCTTTCTTCTTTTTTCTTTCTTCATCTTTCTCACTCTTTACATCACCTCCATTATCAGCCCCTCAATGACTATTTGTGTCATCTCGTTGTATGATCAAAATTGGGTTTTCTTTAACACGAGTCATTACAACGTAGTCTAACTTGTTCAAAATTTTAAATTTCGCTCCTCAAAATGGTTTGTAGACAATTCTACGAAGCCGAAATGAGCTTTAAAAATAAGTTCTTTTTTATTCCAACATTCATTGCGAATTTTGATCTCAAAGCCATAATATGAATATGCTTTTGCTGAGACTCAACTTCTTGTCCAAAAAAAAAAAAAAACTTCGTGTCCAACTCCCAAACTATGCAACTAATCCCTTTGGCGTTCTTTTTATTCCAACACGTGATCAAACTCAAACTCCACTTATTCCGAGCCTTCCGCTAACCCAACAATTGCAATTTTTTGTGTTGTTTTCGATCTAGCTTACCAACAACATAGTAGCAATATCCAAGCATCCCAAGATCGTCTTGTTTGACTAACTTATGCATCTATTCAATTAACACTTGATCAACAATTTCACGCCAAAGAACAATTTTGTTGTAGCTTGTGACTATTTCAACCTCGGCAAGAGTTTGCCTCATCAATTTCAAATTTGGGTTTGCCTCTCTTACGTAAATTCAATCTTTCAAAGATCCCCCTTCCCCTTTGCAATTCCAATGGCTCCTTTCAATAATCCCTAGTCTGGAGACACCCACTCACACTCTTGCCATTCTCATCAACACAGCTCTTCTCCTCAATCGATATCCTATCTTAAGATTAATCATTAGTCGTATTTGACATCATTAACTGTAAAAATTGTTGTACTTCGTTGCCCCATTGCCGCCATTGACAAGTCCTATTCGAGCTCTCGACCTCATCGACCATTGCCCCTAATAGAAAATCTAGCATCGTCGTCGTCAAATTGAGGTCAATCCGAGCTTTAGGTTGAGCACAAGCGAGCGAAGATTTGATGCATCTTGAGGAATTGAGGATTTTAGCATCCGAGAAGGTGACTAGTAGCAAATAACTCCAATCCGACTTCTTGTCACTAGGACCAACTACGTGATGACATGAAGTTCATGAGGTCGCTAGTAGGGGCCCTAATTATGGTGTTGAAGAAGGAGGCAATGTAGAGCAAAGGAGGAGGTGTGAGGAAGATGAAGAAAGAAAAAAAAAATAAAAGAAAAAATGTTCTTGGACAAAACTACCCCAAGTTGCAAATAAGATTGAAAGTTTGGGTTCTTATTTGAGACAAAATTAGCCACTTTGGGTCCTAATTTGATACGGTGTCCACTTTGGGTTCTTTTTTGAGAAAATGAACCCACTTTAGGTCCTTATTTGAAATTTTCCCTAAAATATAGGTAGCCATTGTTCGAGAAGTCACAACCGAGGATTAAGCTAAGTTCTAACGGCATATTTTCTGATGATGAAATCGCGATCACGGAGCAACAGCAAGACGGATGCGCGACTAGAAGATGACGGATCTAAAAAGACATGGTGGGTGTGGCTCTTGGATGATGGATTTCCATCGTCATCGAGCTAGTTCCGTTCTGTTGCCGTTGCCGACTGCCATTGATTAGTTCTTTAGGCCCTACAACTACTCCATATGTTCTTCGAGCTTCGATCTATCCTGAGGGCTGTTGGATTGAAATTGCCGATCGCTGCCCCTCGAGGTCGCCGACGGCAAATCGCGGGCTGACGTATTGGGCATGGGCTTGCAGTACTAATTATGCTTGTAAAATTTAACCGAAGTTAGTAGCATTATTAATTTATTAGAATGTTGGTAAATTCCTTATAGTGCTTGTAGTTTACTAATAATACATGAATGTGAAACAAATTGGTAACTTACTAATTTTGTTGGCATGATGGTTATTCATTATGGGGTTGGGATATGACTAACCACATTTGTAAAATTTGAAACAAGTTGGTAACTTAGTAATTTGATCAAAATGATGGTGAATTATCCAATTATTGGTATTTTACTAACTTGTAAAATTCCAAAGAAGTTAATAACTTACTAATTTAATGGAATTTTGGTAAGTTCCTAACAGAATAGGTATATTAATAAAATTGCAAAGAAATTGGTAATTTAGCAATTTATTAAGATGTTCATAAATTCCTTAAAATTTAAAAGGAGTTGGTAACTTACAAATTTATGAGGGTATCAGCAAATTTTTTATTTGTTTGATATTTTAATAACTTCACTTGTAACAAGTCAAAGAAGTTGGTAAGTGATGGACTTATTACAATGCTACCAATGCCACTAAATCTATTATAGTATTTGCAATTTGCTTGCGACGTTGTAAAATTTTAGAGGACTTAATTATGTGTCATTTGAAAATTTGAAAATTTCCAATGGCGTGGGGCATGTACTAACGGATTATCTCGCAACCAAATTAAAAATCATACTTTCTTTTATCAACGGCATTAGAAATTTACCATTAACTTTAGAAATCCATCAAATGCGGGAATATTTCTAGATTTTCCAGGAAAATTTTCCTTTGAATTACCCTACATTAAGGGTGAGCAGTTCCAAGTTCCGTCCAAATTCCACAATGAATCTAGAGCCTACCCGTTGGAATAGGTTTTTTAATTTTTGAAAATTGGAATGTACACCGCATGTCCAGAAACTTGGAACTTACCCTGCTACAGGTTATAAGATCAGTTTCAGGATCTATCCAAGCTCCACATATACTCTTAATTAATGATTGCAGTAAATCATCACCTCTAATGACTATCATTGTACAATCCACTGATCATAACTCATACTTAGACATACGAAGATTATGAAACATTAACAAAGTACAAGTCTCAGTTATGGATATGGTGGGAAATGGAAGTTTAGACTAGTGCTTTCAGATTACATGCTTATCATCGGATGCTATGAAATATCATAAGATCAAGATATAGAACAGGAGAGACACAAAGACTTGTTTCGAGTTTTAGGCACTAGGTTTTTGGTTTTTAGTTCTACCTGAAATTTAAAACCTACTTGTTGGAACAGGTTCCCTAATTTTTGGAAGAGGAATTTGTTCATTTTTCGAGGTCTCAAAGGCGCGCAAAACCAATCCGGTCCTCAAGTTCTCAGTTCTATTCTAGAAACATGGTCACTTTTAGAGGTGAGCATCAGTCCAGGGTCAACCCTGGACTAACCCTAGACTGGCCCAACCCTGCCGATCCCGATCCGGTTCCCAGGGAGACTGGGTCTGTCATTGGTCCTAAAATTCCTGGACCAGCACTGTACGAGTCAGTCATCGGTCCTAAGAGTTCCAAGCCGGTCTAACCCAGACCAACCCTAACTATATATATAATATTATTTATATTTTTTTATATAGAGAAAACCTTAAAATAAACGACGTCAACAACATTAAACAACTCTTTATTGAAAAATTCAAATAATTTTACATTGTTCTTTAATAACTTAGGTTTTTAATATTTTTTACGACGTCAATAGTCATAATTTATGATGGAGAAAAATATTTTTGTGAGGAGTCTTCAAGGCGTCCAAAAAGGCACCTTATGGCATCATCTTTTAGTATTCGTTATCTTATGTCTTATTTGTCATCTTAGTCTTCAATTTGCTAAAATCAAAGAAAACAACTTCTCCACTCACCACTCGACACTCGCCTCGCTCACTTTGGGTCACCCGTGCCGCTCACCACTCAATGCTCGCTTGGCTTGTTGCTCTCCGCTCGACATTCGATGCTCATTCTGTTTGACGTTCACCCAACTTGACCCTCACCTTGCCTTTCTTAGCTGATCTTGCTCATCATTGAACTCATTGGATCGGTACGATCTTCGATTGCCCTTTCAAGGAGTACACAAAATGAAATAAAAAAAATGATTGTTTAGTCCTGAGTTGACCTTGAAACCGAACCGAACTTATTGGGTCAGTCTGGTCCTCAATCTTTTTTTTTAAGGAGTATAAAAAATGAAATAAAAAAAATTATCAATTGGTCCAGGTTGGCCACCTTTAAGGATCAAACGTTGGGTCGGTCCGATCCTCGATCCCAAGTTTAATAGGATCAGTCCTCAGTTTCAAAAATTGAGGACCAACACTGTGCGGATTGATCCTAAGGTTAGGGGGTGGACCTGGCCTAAGCCTGGACCATACTCATCCCTACTCACTTTTACCTTGTACTTGTCCCGAGAACCGGACAATATTGGAATTTTCCTAGTTTGCGTTATGTCGGCCACTAGTTAGCCACATCTTTAGTTTATGTCTTTCTCATCGACAAGTTCAATTATTTGTTGCAGGTATTGTAAACGTTTTGGGTTATGCTAGCAGGACGGTGTGACCGTCTGACAGTTGAAGGATAGCCACAAGTTTTCTTTCTCCGACACAAGCGCGTAAAATTGCCAAGCAAAACACAGATTTTTCTTCCTCTCATAAAAAATGTATGGCTGCGGGTTTACTTCTGTTTTCCTTGTTAACGGTACGGTCACAATTAATTCCCTTTTCAAATTCTGCTGCGACTGCCCGTGCCCTTCTCTCATGCCATAAATGACTTATGAATAAAAGGAATCTTAAAACAAAATGAGAGATAGCTAACTAATTTTTGGGTGAGACATAATTGACTGCATTGATGTCAGGAGCAACACCACCCATAGAATTTGAAGAACCTAAAGGAGCATGAGTCAATGCTAGCAGGATGGTGTGACCGTATGACGATGGGAGGATAGCCACAAAATGTTCTTTCTCCAACGCAAGTGCGTAGAAAATGCCAAGCAAAACACAGATTTTTATCCCTCCCATGGAAAATGTATGGCTGAGGGTTTATTGTCCGTTTTCCAAGGTACGGTTAGCCAATCAATTCCCAAACGTTTTTTATAAGTGAAAATAACAATCAATGAGGAAGGACAGTCCTGCAAGAAATTGAGCTGTTCTTCTGCGTGGAACTTGCGTTCCCCAAAAATCTTTTCCCCCAACTAACATTTTTATAATCGCATCTACTAATTCTATAACAAGATGCCCCTCAAATAATTGACAATTCGGTTTCATCTTCTTTACAAGTCTCGATAATCTCATTCATCGGAGATTTACTAAGCTCAAAGAGAGAGAGAGAGATCGATTTAGATCTGCCAAGGTAACAAACAACTGCTATGGCGAGCTCAAATGCAAGAATGTTGCCTGGAAGTGAGTATCAAGTATTCCTAAGCTTTAGAGGACACAACACTCGCATTGGATTCACCGATTGCCTTTATCGTACCTTGACTAATGCTGGAATCCAAGTCTTCCCAGACAACGAAGAGGTTCACGTTGGTGAAAGGATCGATGGATCGCTTCAGCAAGCAATCGACAAGTTCAGGAATTGAGCAAGTACGTGTGTGGAGAGAGGCTCTCGTGGAGGTTGCTGTGAGCAAAGGATGGGAAGTGAAGAATTATGAAGGGTAAGCTAACTCCTTTCAAGTCGCTTGTTCCCAATATCATTAACATTTAGTCATAGATGTAACAATTCCAGTATAATTTTTCTTGGTAAAAATATTCCAGTACATTTGTGGTGGAACTGTTAGTATAGTAATACGAAATGATGAACCCTATGTTCGTCAAAAAAAATGTGAAAGTGCTTAACAAGGTTGTCTTATATAATGGGTGAATACTGATATTAATAGCTAACGTAGCTAAATTAAGATTTGATTGTGGGCAGTGGGAGGAAAAAGAACGGCTTAATGAAATGCCATGCACATTTTTATCTAAACATTTAATGTTTCAATTTTCTAAAATTTCTCCTCTCTAAACACGATGCTCAACTTCTACAGTCGTTTTCCAACATAATTCACAAAATATCAATGTCAAATGTATAAATTTTTGTACAGCTATTTTGCGCGAAAGTTATCAACATAATCCCAAGATTGCTACCCTCATATTGGAATGAAGTGAACATACATTGCCAAGTGCATTCTACGGTCGTTGCTCGAACATAATTCACAAAATTTCTGTGTGGAATGACGTCTATGTCCAATATGGACTCTTAGAAAATAACTTCAAGATTGTTAAGTCTCATTTTTTATCCTATCATCGCTACCAGCTAGGTACTCGTGATTTCGCATTTTACCCCTGCTAAAATGGTTTTTCATTGTGACAACGAGGGTGAACTGATCAATTTGATAGTTGAGGAGGTTGTGGAAAAGCTGAAGACAAAACATAGATCGATTACTGAACATTTAGTAGGAATTGATGATTGAGTAGAAGTAGTAAACAAATTATTAGACGTAAGTTGCGATTCTGTGCGACCCATTATATTTTTATCGTATGGCGGGTATTGGTAAACCGACTCTTGCCAAAGCCGTCTTTAATCCACTCTCTTCTCATTTTGGAAATAATTTTCATTTCCTTGAGGATGTTCGAGATAAGTCATCAAGAAGTGATGGTTTAGTTGGGTTGCAAAAAAAAATTACTATCTAAAATCGGTGTTCATGGAGGAACGAGGACCATTGACAATATTGAATATGGAATGTAGAGGATTGGAGAAGCACTTTCTAATGAGAAAGTCCTCATTGTACTTGATTATGTGGATGACAGTGAACAAGTGAAGTACTTAGTTGGAAATGGTACTTTGTATTCAGGATTTTTATTTAGGATCCAGAATATTGATTACAACTCAAAATAAAGATGATTTATGGACAAAGTATCAAATTCTAGATTATGAAATAGAGGTGATGAGTGATGATCATGCGCTTGAGCTTTTTAATAGGCATGCATTTAACATAGACTCTGCTTCATATTTCTATAAAGATCTTTTAAGTGCAATTGTATCTGCTATTGGGAGACTTCCTTTGGCTCTCGAAGTAATTGGTTCGTTCTCCTCTTGCTAAAGACGAAAGAACTATGGGAAGAAGATGTTTCGTCGACGTGCTTATGGTTAATTTACTCAGAACTGACCACTCACAAGTTAACTAATCTATTAAGTGAGGCCGTTAAGGGATATAAATGCGACAGACTAGAGAATTCGATCTGAAATCGACTACTTGATCATAATAATCGGCAAGAGTCAATACGACACCGTTATAAATCGATTAGCGAACGGATGTAGGTCAATTCGATAGAATAACATAGTCAAATTGCAGGTGATTCCGCACGACTGCGATATTCGCGTCGAACGGCAATAACCTAATTTTCTATCGATATTATACTCGGGACACGTAATTGAACCCTCACGATTTTATGACAACCGAGGGTCGTCTACGATTCGGAGATGCACAAACGTAGATCGAAAATTATCGACCAAAGGTCAAACATGCTAAAATCCCTAAAAGCTACCCGATAGGTTAGGTCGTACTAAAGTCGTATTCGATCGATTTTAACGACGAAATGTAATTCGGTTTCAGGAATCGGACGTTCGAGCGTGTGTGATGAGTGCTTGATATTTTGGCTAGGTCTCTCATTGGTTGTGCCTTTAACTCCTTATTCTTCCTCCCTCTCTCTCATTTCTCTCTCTTCCTCACGCCGTTCACCCTCCTTCTGCCTATTCTCTTTTCTTTTCCTCACACTCAACTTTCCCTCATGTTCTTTATTCCCCCTCTCCCTTCTTCTTCCCTCCTCTAATTCCCTTGCTACCGCAACCTCCATTTCCATCTCTACCGCCAGCTCCCTCATCTTCCTGCCGTCACCACTAGCACCATTCCCTTCACGCCCACAGCCCCCACCCGCCTGAACTTGGCACCACCACACCACAGTCGTACCTCGTACCAGTCCACCATCTAGCCGAGCCTCCAGCAACACTGCACCACCTGCACCTCCACGCCTCAGCCCAGCGCCACCAAAACACCATCACCGACCCAGCTGTTCCGCCAACACCACAGCCGCAGCCCCCACCATTCAGCAACTCGTCTAGTGGCCGCCGCTGCTGCCAGCCTCACCCCACCGTCCGGTAGTGCCCGCAACCACCACCAGCCCCAAGCAGCCAAGCCAAGCCCCTTTTGCGTGAGCTTCACCTTGCCGTAACAGCCACCGTTAAGCCTCCATTCGAGCCACAGTTGTCTCGAGTTTTTGTCACCGTCGCCGCGAGCCCGCCGCCATCGTAATCTCGTGAATTAACTCCCTAATCGTTGATTAGGCCGTTAATTGCGATTATGGGGTGTTTAGATTAGTGTTAATCATGATTAGATTAGTGCTAAGAAGGATTAGTGTTAATTAAGCTTGGTTAGGTTAGTTTACCTTGCTTAGATTAGGTTAATTAAGTTGGATTAACTTAATTAATCACAATTAAGATTAATTAACGCGATTTGTTTAATTAATCGTAATTAGCGTAATTAGTGACGGATTCGCCGTTTCGTAGAATTTTACGCCCATTTTCTTGGATGGAATTATGCGTGATTTTGATGGCTTATATGTGCTATGATATGCAATTGATTGATTGATGGTAGTTATTGATTTTAATACAAAACTTGGTTTTATGGGCATTTAAATAGAAAGAAAATTTAAGTGTCAGGTTTGGACAACAAAACTTATTTGCTCAATAAAACAATGAGATTTTAAACTAGGTGCATGCAAAGTTTGACGGGTTAATTTTGAGTATGTGAGCACGCACAAATTTCTTTCAAAAATTTTTAAAGAAAAAAAAAAAAAGGATTGCCAAAGATTGTTTTCAAAAAGGGTGGTTGGACAAAGAAATAGAAAAGAAATATGGTGTTGGATTTGGACGCCAAGTTTTATGTGCTCAATAAAACCGTGAGGTCTCAAACTAGATGCGTGCAAAGTTTGACGGGTTGATTTCAAATACGTGACCCCGTACGAATTTATTTCGGAAAGTTTTGAACAAAAAAAAAAAAGAGTTTCAAGGTTTATTATTTGAAAATGGATTTTGGTGTTCTTGGGTAAATAACGGAAATAAAAGCTAGTTTGATTGATGATATGCTCGTGGGGTCACGTAATTGAACCCATCACCCAACGGGAGTTTGGGGATGATGCCCGATTTTTATCGGATGCCCAGTGGGGGTCCGGAAGCCGAGTCGCAGTTGAGGCCGAACTGATACTCCTTTATGAAATGCCGTCTAGGCAGGGGTTCTAAATGTTGTCGTGCCCGATGGGGCGGAACGATGCCCAGTTACGCCGGAAGATCGCCGACACTTGTGTTGGCCGTGACCCGAGGGGTCGTAATAATCAGAACACGTGTGAATAATTGTGATGCTTTGCGCTTGATTATGGGGCAAAATTGAAAACGGTTTTACCTTATAATCGGGACCCGTGTGAGTGCTTGGAGAATGAGAATTATGTGTTCTGGTTATTAATTATGCTTATGGTATTGATAACGGCATATGTGATGTGCTAACCTGCAGGGGTGTGCCAAGGCGAGGTGAGTTTGTTTGTGGTGCCTGTTTAGGCTGCCTCTTAGGCGAATTTGCGTCCTAATCGGGGTTTAGGTTGTTAACTCGCTGAGATTTATCTCACCCCGTCGTGGTTAAACTTTTTCAGGTCCTTAGTATGGAGATACATCCGGTACAGTTCGAGGTTCCATGGGACATGGAGGTAGAGTCTACCTTCGACCCTATCCCCGGGACCATCTGAACCCGCAAGTTAGTGGTGACTACGATTTGGGTCAATGAGGGTTTCTTTAATGTGGTACCTCATTGCTTCAAGGCATGGTTCATCAACGAGCGCAATAGTGCTCAGGAGGGCCTCTTGCAGGGTTTTGATGGACCGCCCGTTGGAACGAAGGATGGGGAAGTAGGTCACCCCATGGATATTGACATCCTGGACGCTGTCGTGATGGATCTAGAGCCCGAGTCGAAGCATTTGTATGAAGTCTCTCTTAGTGATGAAACCAAGATCTCTGAAACCCAGCTTCCTCTTATGAACCCTTACTCTGCTTTTGCAAAACCCAACTCGTCATTCTCACCCATCCGCTCCATACGCCAACTTATTCACGAGACCCCAAAGCAAGTAAAAGAGTACGTTCGGTCCTCCAAATTTGATCAGCACCCCATTCCTTTCGAAAAGGAGTATTTTGTTACTCTTCGGATCCCTTCGAATTCCCGGACAATGGGCTCAACGGGGATACACTCATCTTCATTATGGCGCTGTTCGTCTTGCTCTCACCTTTCATGGCCGAAAAGGTTTACCCGTTGTGGCAAGAATTGCGTTGTTGGATACCAGATGGTTTATCGAGTACAGAACCATGCTCTTGATCTAAACTTCAACAACGGTAATGAAGATGCTTTGTTTATCTCCATGCAGAATGATCAAGCATCATGCATCCATGTTCCTAGGCGGATCTCGAAGGATACGTTGGCCAAGCTTCTCCCGAAACTTGGATTACCAACTACGAAAAGCTACATCAACATAACAAGCCTTTCCGGTCTACGGACTCGAGTTTGTCCGAAAAAAGATGGAATCTGTTTCCATTAAATTTGGCAAAGAAAAGGAAGAAAGTCCTTCTATTTTCCAAACTCTCTTCATGATCGAACCATGTGTTCCTGAATCCATTTCTGAGCCAGATCCAAAAAAGCTTGTTAGGCACTTTAATAGTGATGGGCATCCTGTCCATTACTATAAAGACAAATATGGTCATTGCTTTTGGGATCCTTTTTGCCAATGTTCCTATTGTATGAATTCTCCTGATGAGGTAAATCCATATGATAGACCTCCACCTAGACGGAAAAAGCCAAAGGATAAGGTGTATCAAAGATTCTTAAACGGAGACCCTTCGATTGATACTCTTGGTGAATGCGATAAATACCGGTTTATGGTATCTTATGCACCACCACCGCAACCAAAGAACAGTCCATCCCAAGTTTCACCAGATCCGCCAAGATCACCGCCATCTCCACCCCAGAAAAGACAAGCTCTCTCTCCGTTCTACAAGCCAATCCTAAAGTGGGCCAAAAAGCACTCCTACCCACTCGAAGCTCCAGCAGAGACACCACCTATTTCCTCCATTGCTATGTTTCACGACTCTGACTTCCCCTCTCTTGTCGAGAAGAATCTAAACTCTCGTTTCCCGAGAGGAATTCATTGATCCTCAAGGCGATACCGCCATGTTCCTAAAATATCCACCCCCACCGATGTGGATGAACATGGAAGACGAAGAAGACTTCGCCGCTGAAGCTGTTTTAAATTGGCAATCGAGACTCGTTAGCACAAAACAATGCTTTCAAAGCCATTGATTCCAAGATTGGAAGTGTGCGACAAGATCTCCGAAGATATGATGAGACCACCAAAAAAAATGGTTTCTGAATTCCAGAAAAGGCTAAATGCCTTAGAATCAGGGCAACATTAGGTTACCATTATCTAGAAAGTCCAGAACCAGAGATAGAAAAGCTCAAGAGGCAAATCCAACTCCTTGAAGAAGGAAGGTTCAGACCTTTTGATCCATTTGCAACTCCAAGAAGAACCGGATATTTGCCTCCACCACCTCAAACATCAATCTTTGCTGCTATTCCACAAGATCCATCCAAGAAGGAACCGGATATACGAGAACGCATCAAAGAGTTGAATCGAATCCAAAAGGAAAGAGGAAAAGAAAAATTCCTGAAGAATCATGTTCGGTTGTCATAAGGGAAAAACCAGATCGGATGATGCTAGCAAATCCATTAGAATCCTTTCTAAAGGATTTGAGTGTCCAAGGACATCCCGATCCTGTCCACAAGATCGATCCAACTCCCCAAATGATCAAACTCTTTTCCCAACAGAACAAATTGATACTACTACTTCGATCTTCGAATCTAATTCGGTATCATCCTCTTCCACTTCATCCTTTTCGATTCATCGAGCCCGATCCTCTTCCCTGTTGTACCAAGTAACTTCTTCAATATTCATGGTGATCCTCCGGATCAAGAAATGGAGTCAATTTACTCGACCCCGAGAGGTTGTTAGGGACAACCCCGAAATCATGTGTCTATGGCATCAAAACAGTTTTTTACCATCGATGATATTCCTTACCACAAATGGCCGAAAGACTTGAGGAATTTCATACTTGGTTAAACACTTAGTCCCTCACCAAC
Organism: Eucalyptus sp. ANBG9806169; assembly: GCA_014182395.1. Classification (NCBI taxonomy): domain Eukaryota; kingdom Viridiplantae; phylum Streptophyta; class Magnoliopsida; order Myrtales; family Myrtaceae; genus Eucalyptus; species Eucalyptus sp. ANBG9806169. The sequence goes on along the minus strand of CM024577.1, from coordinate 21,350,688 downwards.
CATGATATGAATGATGTCCTTTACAATTTTGTTACTAGATTCACAGGAAGTCTTAAACTTTGGTGGAAATCAGTATCAAAACAAGACTAGATCCATTTTCTTATGTCACCAAATTTCAGCCAAGCCATCACTATCCTATACCACTTCTTTGTGGGAAAACCCACCGACCTTATCGAAATGAAAAGAAGAGAGTTTTTCGAAAGAAAATGCTGTTCCTTCCAAAAGAAACATCTTGATAAGCATTATCGAATTATGCTCCAGCTCTTTTACCAAATTGGAGCGGATTCAAATATGAAGCATATCTTCTTGAATTCTATCCCCAAGGAATTATCCCAAATGGTCGAAATATCCTTTTTTGGGAGACAAAAGAGAGTTCAGGATATACCTCCGGGAGAAATACAACAAGAAATCTATCTATGTCTTGAAGAAATATGCCTAAAACGCCAGATGGTCAAGTCCTATATCAACAGTGATCCAACCCTCGAGACAGCATGCTCTCGTCACAAGTGAAGATCAAATGTTCCAAAAGAGATTGTGATGGTACTTGCGGAAAGTATTCTCGAAAGAAGAAACACTTCAAGAAGTTCTCGATGAATAAGTCCCAACATGGCCACAAGAACTTCCGAAGAAAGAAGAAATGGCGATACCTACGAAAAAGAAAGGATCGCTCAGGTCATAAAAAGTCAAATCGTTGCTACATCGCAACCCCGGAAAGGACACTTTGCCAAAAACTGTCCCCAAGCCGAAAGGGCCAACATCATTTGATACATCGATTGAGCATGAAACAGGTATTTCTCTTGAAAATGATGATGTTGAATCATTATTCTCTACCGATGAAGAACAATCTGAACAAACTCTTTGTATCATTCCATGTTACGACAATTCCAGTGAAATTGATTGATTTAGAATCGAAGATATTTTCACATATCACCCACATCTCGCAGAACAAAATCTTGACATATTTTCAAGTCAAACCCACTTTGTCCCCATTTTCTGTAAAGATCCTCACCTCAAAGTTTGCTAAACCAATCACTTTGTCATTGCTCTCATTGATACTTTGGAGCAAGTTGTTCAATCTTGAATACCAAAGTTCTTCCTGAAGAATATTGGACTCCTTATGTCCGATATTTCAACTCTGCCTCAGGAGATACTTTCTCCACAAACGTGAGAACTACCCCTATGACCATTCAGTTTTTCCCACAATGCTCAATAACCACAAAGATCTTTGGATCCAATCTTCCCAACAAAGACGATCATTGGTTGGGACGTTATGACTCGGATCTCACAGCCGTATCATTTCTGGAAAATGTCTTAGGTATAAGAACCAATTCTCTCGAGTTTGTCAATATCCAAAGACTCTTTTCCATTCAGATGAGCCTGTTAGATCCAATAATGCAAAAATTGTTGGAATCATGTTCAGAATCCCATGCAGAATTTGCTCAAAAGTGTTCCCACCCTTTATGGCAAAATCCAGAATTCTTCGTTCGCCTTCCTTTCAAGAAAAATGAAGATATAAGTCCAACCAAGGCGAGTCACATGGGAATGAAGCCGTAACACTTGGCTTTAGCTCAAAGAGAATGCTCGAACTATTGCAACAAGGCCTTATTGAAATCTCCAACTCTCAATGGGCTTGTGAAGCCTTTTATGTTAACAAACGAGCGAGCGAACAGAGGAAAGATGAGATTGGTAATCAACTACCAACCTCTCAATCTTTTCCTCCAGGATGACAAATTTCCTTTACCATCCGAGAGACTCTCTCTTTCTTGGATTAACAAAGGCCCATATCTATTCCAAATTCGACCTCAAAGCCGGATTTTGGCAATTGGGCATCCATCCCGAAGACAGATCCAAAACAGGATTTTGTATTCCAAACCAACACTTTCGGTGGAAAGTTCTTCCTTTTGGCTTAAAGGTAGCACCATCCCTTTTCCAAAAGGCCATGTGTCGTATCTTCCAACCAATCCTTTCAAATGCTGCAAAGTATATATCGATGATATCCTGCTCTACAATTCGATGAGCAGTCCACTTTGCCAACTCCTTGAACAATTCGCGAAATTGTCAAAAGCATGGCATCATGCTTTCCCAGAGAAAGATGAATATTGCCCAAACAGAAATTGAATTTCTGGGTATGCACCTCAACAAGGGTACGTACTATCCGGGCCGCATATTGCTCGGGAACCGTTAAAGTTTCGAAGAGAATTTCACAAAGAAGGAAGTCCCAATTCCCGGGGATAATTAATTATCTCAGGGACTTTGTCCCAAATATTGCAAAACTTTTGATTCCTTTGCAGTCCATGCTAAAGAAGAATCCCCCACCTTGGGGAAAAACTCAGACAAAAGCGGTTGCTGAGCTTAAGGAGATTATGCAGAATCTCCCACCACTAAAGATACCATCAACGGGTAAAAGAATTCTTCAACCGATGCCGTGACGAATACCGGGCAGCTATTCGCTTGAAGAAATTGATGGTAAGAGACACCTTTGTGCTCACAAAAGTGGAAAGTTTTCACAATCCGAAATGCATTACCACTCCACTTTCAAAGAAATCTTAGCGAGTCAAAAATGGGATCAAGAAGTTTGAATTCCATCTCATCGGCCATCACTTTCTGGTGGAATTAGACATGGCATCTTTTCCTTAGATGACCAAGTTTAAACGAAGCAGATTCCAAATTCCCAAGCGCTTCGATGGGCTGAATGGTTTTCAAAATATTCTTTTGAAACCAAACATATTCCAGGAAAAAAGAATGTTCTTGCTGATTTCTTGTCAAGACCAAAGGCACCAACCGAAATCAACATGTATATCAAAAGGCCTGCTTTTCATATGCTCAATCATGGCGTAAAATACAAGATTGAGAAGATCAAAGATTTGCCAAGCTGGAAATTTCCCCAGGAGATTATTGAACAAATCCAGAATGACAATCTCACTGCAAATCTAGAAAACCTCATGTGGCAAAGCCACACAGATCTGTTCAGATTCAATGCAGGTTCGATTCTTTATCCTTGTGGATTAAATCCAGAATATCCATTCATACATCCTCTTATCTGGAAAGAAGATGATTTTCCTGATCAGCTTAAGACGCTATTGTGGTATTTAACCAATAAGTAATTGATAGCTTTTGAGATCCCAACCAGGAGATTTGTTGCAAACCTCACCAGGATATTCTTACTTGGTAGAAATATCGAGAGAGAAAGTGATCGAAACCTTCTAGACTTTCTCAATTGGTTCTATCCTCCTACTCATTGGAAACATCTCTTGGAAAAGGAACTTAGAACCACAACACCAAATCCTGAGGTCCATACCATCTTGTTTTTCCGACGTCCATGGCACTTCTGCCGAAACAATGGCAACATCATCAATGCTCCCCTGGAGATAGGAACCACATCCTACAAACCACATATGGATAGCAAAGAAGCTCGGATTCACAATTCCTATCCGAGATCTGTCGCATCTTGCCAACCCCAATATCGAGAACTCCAGAGAATCCTATGCCAAGAAAACAAAACCATTCCCGAAAGTATATGGAATTATAATGAACCCACCGTATGGGATCATTATGACCTAGTACCGAAGCTAGGGAAGCACTCGGGCAATTCGGACAAGCTGAATCATCTCAAGATAATGAAATGACAAGTGCACCGAGACATTGTCCAACCTACCCAAGACCCCTATGCACGTTGGGGAGGTCCTCTTTCTCAAGATCCCTACGACCAGGAACCATTGTCCTTATCCCAAATAGAAACTTCCTATTACTCACAGCCACTCCATTGGCCTCAGCCAAGCATTCCTGCCAACACCACAGAAGATGACAATACAAACTGGGCTGAAGAAGAAGCATCCCACCGAGCTCATGAGGAAGCATCCTTATCACATCGTCTAAAACAAATACTCTCGCCAAAAGATCTTGAAGATCTTGAACAAAAGTACGAAGCACATCTTCTGACAACAGCAAACAGCTCGGACGACTCAGACTATGACTACAATGCTCATGACGGACGAGACCGCTGAAAGGCCGATGTCCGTACAATTTCACCGTAGCATAGTCTTGTTCACTTTTACCGTAGCACTAGGCTAGGGGAAAGTACTGCATTCACGATACGATCACCATTCATAGTGTGCGAATAATTCCCTCCCGAAAGTTTCGGATGCCTCTGTTTGTTCCCGGACCCATTAGCTTGGTCCTTGTTCGTTGTGACCTCTTATTTCCTATATAAGGCAAGGAGGGTGTATTGTGTTGGGCAGAGTCCCTTGAAAAAGTGAGTGTTTTGTAAAACCTCTCTATGGCTTTCTAAACTCCTCTTCTTCTCCAGCCTGGTAGAATCCTCTAGGAAATGCAGCTCGGATAGATTAGAAGCGGTTCCATCCTCGGGTTCTCATGGTGTCCCTAGGCCCCGAACTAAAGGGCGAGTGGTTTTCCGCTAATGAGGCCGTCCCTAAAGGGCTTGAACGTTGTTCGCCCAATGTGGGAAGGCATACCTGCAGAAAATTGTCTCTTCCTTCCCTGGTTCGAGGTCTAGTTCCATTATAGTTTTTCGAAAGAAAATTGTCTCTTCCTTCCCTGGTTGGAGGTCTAGTTCCATTATGGTATCAGAGCCATGGTTTCGTTTGTAATATTATCCGTTCCATGCGCCTAGTAGGTGAATCCAGTGCTGAGAAGATCTCTTCACATCATGTCCACGTAACCTGAAATTCTCGAAGCACCCGTTACTTTTACTCCTTCTACATCATCTTCAACACCTCCAGAGTTTCGTGTTTCAAATGCTTCTAAGATAGATTATTTGTATGAAGTCTCTCTTAGTGATGAAACCAAGATCTCGAAACCCAGCTTCCTCTTATGAACCCTTACTCGCTTTTGCAAAACCCAACTCGTCATTCTCACCCATCCGCTCCATACGCCAACTTATTCACAGACCCCAAAGCAAGTAAAAGAGTACGTTCAGTCCTCCAAATTTGATCAAGCACCCCATTCCCGCTCTCGAAAAGGAGTATTTTGTTACTCTTCGATCCCTTCAGAATTCCCCAGACAATGGGCTCAACAGGGATACACTCATGTTCATTATGGCGCTGTTCGTCTTGCTCTCACCTTTCATGGCCGAAAAGGTTTACCCGTTGTGGCAAGAATTGCGTTGTTGGATACCAGATTTTTACAATACCAGCATGCTCGCATCGGCACTTTGTTCAGACTACTCGAATGCCGAACAGTCTTTGTAACATTGTATCCCAACTTCAACATTGCTCTATCGGATCCATTTGCTTTCCTTTTTAAAAGTTCAAGTTCAGCTCACTGGAGCTCCCCAAACTGCTGAATCTGTAGCTGCAACTTTGCATTACCAGATGGTTTATCGAGTACAGAACCATGCTCTTGATCTAAACTTCAACAACGGTAATGAAGATGCTTTGTTTATCTCCATGCAGAATGATCAAGCATCATGCATCCATGTTCCTAGGCAGATCCCGAAGGATACGTTGGCCAAGCTTCTCCCGAAACTTGGATTACCAACTACGAAAAGCTACATCAACATAACAAGCCTTTCCAGTCTACGACTCGAGTTTGTCCGGAAAAAGATGGAATCTGTTTCCATTAAATTTGGCAAAGAAAAGGAAGAAAGTCCTTCTATTTTCCAAACTCTCTTCATGATCGAACCATGTGTTCTGAATCCATTTCGAGCCAGATCCAAAAAAGCTTGTTAGGCACTTTAATAGTGATGGGCATCCTGTCCATTACTATAAAGACAAATATGGTCATTGCTTTTGGGATCCTTTTTGCCAATGTTCCTATTGTATGAATTCTCCTGATGAGGTAAATCCATATGATAGACCTCCACCTAGACGGAAAAAGCCAAAGGATAAGGTGTATCAAAGATTCTTAAACGGAGACCCTTCAGTTGATACTCTTGGTGAATGCGATAAATACCAGTTTATGGTATCTTATGCACCACCACCGCAACCAAAGAACAGTCCATCCCAAGTTTCACCAGATCCGCCAAGATCACCGCCATCTCCACCCCAGAAAAGACAAGCTCTCTCTCCGTTCTACAAGCCAATCCTAAAGTGGGCCAAAAAGCACTCCTACCCACTCGAAGCTCCGGCAAAGAGACACCACCTATTTCCTCTATTGCTATGTTTCACGACTCGACTTCCCCCTCTTGTCGAGAAGAATCTAAACTCTCGTTTCCGCGCCCGAGAGGAATTCATTGATCCTCAAGGCGAGATACCGCCATGTTCCTAAAATATCCACCCCCACCGATGTGGATGAACATGGAAGACGAGAAGAAGACTTCGCTGCTTTGAAGCCGCATTTTAAATTGGCAATCGAGACTCTGTTAGCACAAAACAATGCTTTCAAAGCCATTGATTCCAAGATTGGAAGTGTGCGACAAGATCTCCGAAGATATGATGAGACCACCAAAAAAATGGTTTCTGAATTCCAGAAAAGGCTAAATGCCTTAGAATCAGGGCAACGTCTAGGTTACCATTATCTAGAAAGTCCGAACCGAGAGATAGAAAAGCTCAAGAGGCAAATCCAACTCCTTGAAGAAGGAATGTTCGAGACCTTTTGATCCATTTGCAACTCAAAAGAAGAACCGGATATTTGCCTCCACCACCTCAAACATCAATCTTTTTGCTATTCCACAAGATCCATCCAAGAAGGAACCGGATATACGAGAACGCATCAAAGAGTTGAATCGAATCCAAAAGGAAAGAGGAAAAGAAAAATTCTGAAGAATCATGTTCGGTTGTCATAAGGGAAAAACCAGATCAGATGATGCTAGCAAATCCATTAGAATCCTTTCTAAAGGATTTGAGTGTCCAAGGACATCCTGATCCTGTCCACAAGACTGATCCAACTCCCCCAAATGATCAAACTCTTTTCCCAACAGAACAAATTGATACTACTACTTATGATACTGAATCTAATTCAGTATCATCCTCTTCAACTTCATCCTTTTCGATTCATCGAGCCCGATCCTCTTCCCCTGTTGTACCAAGCAACTTCTTCAATATTCATGGCTGATCCTCCGGATCAAGAAATGGAGTCAATTTACTCGACCCGAGAGGTTGTTAGGGACAACCCCGAAATCATGTGTCTATGGCATCAAAACAGTTTTTTACCATCGATGATATTCCTTACCACAAATGGCCAGAAAGACTTGAGGAATTTCATACTTGGTTAAACACTCAGTCCCTCACCAACCATGATATGAATGATGTCCTTTACAATTTTGTTACTAGATTCACAGGAAGTCTTAAACTTTGGTGGAAATCAGTATCAGAACAAGACCAGATCCATTTTCTGATGTCACCAAATTTCAGCCAAGCCATCACTATCCTATACCACTTCTTTGTGGGAAAACCCACCGACCTTATAGAAATGAAAAGAAGAGAGTTTTTCGAAAGAAAATTGTCTCTTCATTTCCTGGTTCGAGGTCTAGTTCCATTAGTCGCCTAGGAGTTCTTTTTGAGACAGACTTGTATATATGAACTCGTAGGGTTAACTTAGTATGTATATAAAGCGTAGTTTGTGAAAAATCACTAGCATGTTTTTATTATCCCTATGTTTGTTTGTTGGCTGGGTGTTTATTTAATTCACTTCCGCATGTGCTTAATTGAAAGATAAACATAATGGGTCGGCAACGTGTATTTTTAATCGACCACCGAGGGATGTATGTGTGATGTGTGCATACCCGAGGTTTGGGACGTGACATTCTCTCTCTTTCTTTTAGGTCTTCTTGATGCAATCATCTACAAATTTGAATTCAACTTTTTAGGCAGATTAGTAACAACTCTGGGAAATCGAAAACATCAAACAACCTGGAATAAAATTCTGCCATTATTCTCCTTTCGTGTTTCCTCATTTTCTTTCCTTTTCTTTTTTTTTCTTTTCTTGTTTTTTGTTTTTGGTACTTCTTTCCTTTTTCGTATATGAGAAAGTCCCATATTTGTAGCAAGTCTATGAGACAAAATAAGTTTTTATCAGAAATCATTGAAGAAACTTCAATGTCCAGAAGAAACATACTGAATAGCTTGAAGTCTCGTTAGAATGTTACCGTCGTTTTATATGGAGAGAATTGTTTAGTTGAGCGGATTTTTTATTTAATATACTCCAACTAATATGTCGATATCTTACTTCATACTTTTCTGTATAGAGATGATTTGGTGATTTACGATTTCAACAGCGAAGATGGAGCATTAAAAGAATCAGATGCTCATCGCACAAATCGAAACAATTTTGCTTACGGAGGTGTTGCAAGAACACGGCTTACATGGTCCACATATTCCACCAATCAAGGAACTAAAGTCCTTGATGGATTTCGGTGTAAATTGGATTTGTATGTGGGGGTGGGTTGTGCGTTCCAAAAGCACATAAATACTCATTTAATATTTTAGAGTTTGATTAAAAGCCACTTCAAACAGGTACAGAAGCAGAGGAGAAGGCTGAGCTTCAACAGTTTTCTCCACTGCATCCTCCCCTGTTTTTTCCAGCTCGATTAAGAAGCCACCTCAAACTGGAATTAGAGCAGAGGAGAAGGCTGGGGAGAGTGTCGTTCTGATGCGAGAAGTTCAGCAGATTGTGATGTCGATGGCGGGTAAAGATGGCAAGCTGGCCGGAACCAGAGAGGTCCCTCTCTGAAAGAAGCTAAAGAGGACGCTCGCCATCAAGCCAGAACGAAGTTGGCTGAAAGCAGAGGTAGAGAGTGCAGAAACACTCGAATTGCAATGGAGGGTATGCTTGTCCATTTTAGTGATTAATGCCAATGGCGTATATCAAAGCAAACCCGGAGGATGTCACCGTTGGCTGGGAACAAAGGTCACCTTGTCTGTACTGTATTTGTGGCCTATTTTCTCTTTGCCTAGATGCCATTTGTTTCTATAATTAGTGTTTGCTTTTAGGGCTCGGGCTTTGGCTCCTAACCAATTCGCAATAAAGCAAATGTGGTCGTTCTTCAATTTTTGGCCAATGACTTCATAGATGATTCAAAACCGCCAAGGTGTTCATGCTGCTTCTTTTTTTTCCTATTCTATATAACTAATATGCGATCCTTCATCTTATGAACAGTGGTGTTCAGTCATTATAGATGGCTGTGAAATCGAAAGTTCTTTCTCTTTTATATTTTTTCTCTAATAATCATAGCACGAGATTTCCCAACATGCTTGTTTTAGAGAGCCTCGCTTTCCATCAATGTCCCGATTTGAGGAAAATTGACAGCTTTATTAATAAGTTGACGTATTTGATCGATTTGAACATCAAGAAATGTTTACTTGGAAATGTACCCAACTCTTTGATTAGTGAGAATCATGAAATATATATAGTTGCGTAATCTTCCAACGCCTTCTTGATGACACCATCCCCTAGGATTTGTGGAAAATAAAGGGGAAAATCCGGTTACCATCAGGAATGCAACCATCATCACACTCGTCGAAGCCCCTCGGCAACGAAGGAAAATACTAAATGTAGGTGGGAGGAGAGACTTCAAAAAAATGAAAATCATGCGCAACTTCCATCGTCTCTATTAAATTCAAACCTTGATAACTTCTATTCAACCATGTCAATCTCTTTATTATTTGCGATTTTTTTAGTGAAGACAAACTAAAAGAATGGATGACTTGGTATAAATGCCCTGAACATTTTGCTAAGATAGGCATTTTGCCCTAAATGAATTGTAATCTGTTGCCAAAATTTATTTTGTTGCTAACTTTGGCTCAAGTGAAGGTATGAAACGCATGACTTATGCAAAGAAACATCAAATAATATTCTTCGGTTTTGGGAGATGTATACAATAAAATTTGATATGACTCCCTAAGAAACTTCCTGAATTGAAGCTTATTTTCTGGAAATCAATCCCTTCGAACTACATTTTGGCCACAGCCATCGTCATCATTCTTGGGAAAGATTGGCACTTTGATTTTGTGTTTGCCTGCAAAAAGTGTGTTTCGAAGGGGTCAGATATCGATCTTCGATGTTCTTTATTTCAAAGGGAAAGGATCCGGTGGGTGCTAAACTATTTTAATACATGTTGCATTGCCTTTTATTTGTCTGTGTCCCCATCAGCTTGCGCATTTCATTGCTTTCCTTTTCAGGCTCTTCCCAGACAGTGTTAAGACGGGTGGGGTGGTTATTTAGTTAAGCATTTCCTAGGCCTGGCCATTTTGTGGTGTTGACACCTTATTTTTGTTAAATAAATAGAAATAACAAAAAAAAAAAATGAAAAAAAAAAAAAAAATATACTTAGAAAAAGTAGAAATATAAGCAAGCATGAATAAATGGGGCCACAAAAATAAAGAAAGGAATTTACAATAAATATAATAAAAAATAATAAAAAGGAAAAAAAAAAAAAGTGCCTGTTCAAATGAGAAAAGTCCAACTCAACCTGGACCTTTCACACAACCCGGCCCGGTCCAATTCAGCCCCTTTCACGCGACTCATCTCCCAGGCAGGGGTAGTGGTTTGCTCAACAAAGTGAACCCCTAAAATTAAGGTCCATTTATTTCACAAAAAAATAAATATTTTAAAAATATTTTTTAAAAATAATAACTTACATCACTCGAAAAAAAAAATGAATGAATAATATTTTCATCACACCCTTTCAATCTTTCAAATGGCTCTCCACAAGGCGTGGGTTGTCCACTAATTGTTTGAATAATATTAGAATATACATGTCTATAATCCTATCTAAATCAATTTAGTCAACTCTTGTAATTTTAGAATCCCTCTACAAATTAAATCAGTCCTGTTGCCACAAAAAATATCAGCACATGGTTTTCTAAGAATACGCAATCTCTCTCTCTCTCTCTCTCTCTCTCTCTCTCTTCAAAATATTCTTTCTTAAAGATGGATAATTAGACAAATTAGACAAATGGGCTTTAAACTTTGGTCTCATTTTACAATATCATCCCAAAACTTTTAATTTGTTCAATATAATCCATAAACTTTTGGTAAATATTCAATCTACTCCCTAAAGTATATGAAAATATTCAATGTTTTTTGATAACTTGAATTAATAAAAGGATAACATTGAATATTTTCATATAATCAAAAAAATAAATTGAACATTTATCAAAGTTCATAAATCACATTAAAAAAATTAAAATTATATGGACAGTCACAGGCTACATTAAATAAATTAAAAGTTCATGAGCGATATTGCACGTTCGGTCAAAACTTAAGACCATTTGTTTCATTTTCTCTCTTGACAAAACATAAGAAGAAATTTTATTCAGGGATTTTAAGTTCTTAACCAGTTCAGAAGCTACGCCCTCCCATAAAAATGGGGAAGAAAGAAAGAGCCAGTGATGGAAAGGACATGGCTTGATACATGTGTGCCTTTTCATTTTATTGGAGAAATGCTTTCATTCTTTATTACACCTGACCAGTTTCTTCTGATAACGCTCTTAGGATTGGCCCACTTTCACTTCCAACTTGAATGTCTTCCCTAGTGGAAGTGACAATCCTGAGACTTCAGCAATCGCAAACTCTCCACCATCACTCGATTTTCCCATTGTTTTCACTGTTCTCTGTCCGAACGTTGCTTCTACATCATTGGATAATTCATGCCCTCTCGGTCTCATCATTCTAGTTCCTTTTCTCGATCCTAGAATTGTCACCTCATCAATTACCCACTTCTCAATCAGAGCAAATTCCCCATTAACAACTTCTGATCTTACAACAACACCATTCCCTGTTTTCTCACAATAAAACTTCACCAGAGTCCACTTATTTCCTTCCCCTCCCATTTCAACACCATCTCCATCGTCCAAGAACACTTGTCCTGTGCTATTCCCATGGCCATCAACCACAACTAACAGCTTGAATGGTGTTCTCCGAGCTGCTTTCGTAGTCATGGCCTCTCCTTGCAGGGCCAATATATTACCTTCCCTTACATGAAGATGAGGATGATCAGGCGGCGCATTGAGCATCACATTCATTCCTGAAGCTGTACTCACTGAATTTGAGTAATTGAAGAGATCAAACCAATTTCCACTTGGAAAATAAGCATCCACGGTTTGGGCACCTGATTTTAGTACAGGAGTCACCATCAGACCCTTACCAATTAAGAATTGGGAATTGATATTGTAAGTCATCGTATCCTCAGGGAATGAGAAAAATAGGGGCCGGGCAATGGGCAGCCCCTTCCTATTTGCCTCATACATCAAGGTATACAAGTATGGGAGCAAGCGATAACGAAGCCCGAGCACCTTCTTGGCGGAAGTGGCGACTGATTTCCAAAGAAAGAGCTCTTGACGAATAGAGTTCGTTGCAGAGTGGTCTCTTGCAAAGGGATAAAAGGCTCCAAGCTGCATCAGTAAAAGCTCTAAAATAAATGCTTAAATATGTATGACAGAAAAACATGATTTACACCTCTATTCAGTCTCTACTATATATTCTTCCCTTCTGTAGAAGATTGAGATATCTTCAACATAGCATGAAGTATAAGCACAAAAGATACCCAAACTTCCCCTCACCGCAAAGAATATTTATATAGTTTATTTCTGTCTTCAAAAGGAGGTAAAGAAGGTAAAATTTCCCCTAAAAAAAGAAAAAGAAAATTCATAAACTCCTAACTCTGAATATTAATTCGGAAAAATCTTGAAGCTCAGTTGCAGAGCTCTTCACTTAATATAAATTAAGATTAGGCTCAAAAGATTTTACCTGAATCCATCGGTTGCAGAGCTCTTCAGTTGTGTCTCGGGAGAAACCACATATATCAGCTCCTACCATTGGAATTCCAGAAAGCCCAGAATTTAAAATTGCAGGAATTGAGTAAGCCAAGTCATCCCATGTCGCGGCATTGTCCCCAGTCCAGTGTGCAGTGTGCTTGCCAGAGCTCACAAAAGTTGATCTCGAGAGAATGAATGGCCTTTTACCAGTAACATTGACTAAGGCCTTGTTTGTTGCTCTGGCTTCCAGGAGTCCATAAAGGTTATGAGCATCGTAATCTGAAATATTGCCAAAATGAATAGATGTCGCAGGAGTAGTATTGTCGTTGATTGGCTGATGAACTCCTAAATTGTTGATTTTGTAGGGGGGATTGTCAAGAATGGAAGGAAGAGGCGGAGAAGTTATGAAGTTGGACAGCTCATTCATGTCGAGCCATAGGCCATCAAAAGGAAGAACATCATGAAACCTCTTTATCTCACCACCCCAGTAACTCTCACTGGATGGGTGAAGGAAGTCAGGGAAGTACACCGGCCCTGGCCAAACATCACCTAAGTATGGGACTCCCTCGCGTTTAATGAAGATGTCTGCTTGCATCCCCCTGATGTAGGTCCCATATGTCTCGTTCACGCTAATGCCTGTGAAAGATCACCCATTCAAAAGAAAAGGAAAGTAATATTATGATGACAATTTAGAAAGAAATTAAAAGATCGAGTTTCAACCACAAGCATTTCTGCACTAGTGTACCTGGATCAAGTATCAGGACATATTTTTGACTGTTCTTGTGAAGGCTGCTGACGAATTCTTTCATCTTTTCCACTGGAAAATTGATAGGGTCAAGAGTGAAGTCTTTATATGCATCCATGTAATCGATGTCGGTCCACATAACTTCCAATGGTATATTAGCTTTTGCATAACCAGCTACCACGCCCTCTAAGTCTGCGACATTCTTGTAACCATACCGGCATTGATGAAATCCTAGAAAGTAAATCACAGATACTTTATCAGTAGAACCACATTCCAAACTTGTCAAGCAAAAAGTGCAGAAGAAGCCATCTACCATGAATCAAACTTTGTACGTGATCTACATCTAGCCATATACCAGGAAAACAGACAATGTTTCTTGAACATCAGTGAGTACTTGTGGTAGGATCAGCTGGGGGTTGGGAAGCAGTGGTTTTCAAAGGAAAATAACATGCAATGTCTCTAAGATTTGTTCCCTACTGAGCATAACAGACACAATTTATTGAGTGATAGACTAGTGTCATCTTCATCAAGCAAGTCAAGAGCAATAAACTCAGAATCTTCGATTCCATCCTCTTCAACGCATAATTACGCTCAAAATTTCACATTTACTGCAGAATAAGCTACAGAAGCCGAAGCACAATAGTAAAATCAAATTCATCAAATGTCAGCATCAACAATCGAAACTGGCGTACCAAAGGACCAGTATGGCATTGGGGTCGGCCGGCCAATGAGATCGGTGTACTGCTCCATGACGGCCTCCGGTGACGGCCCCGGGAAGAAATACAAATCCAACACCCCACCGATCACCTTGTAAGTGATCCGATCGCCACTGTACACCACGTCCATGCCATTGCTGTTCAGCAACAGAACGCCGTGGCTCGTGCCCGCCCCAACTCCTCCGCCACGGCGGCCGCGGCCGCCCACGGACGACCTGACGTCCATGTAAAACGGATGCGACCCGTACAGGTTGACATCTAGGTTCGCGCTACCGATGTCGGCGTTCCAGAGAGTAAGGGTTTGGTTGGGCTGGAGCCGGAGCGAGGGCTTCGTGTGCTCTCCGATCCCGTAGAGGGAGGAGCGGCCGGGAGGGAGGGAGGAGGAGAGCTGGAGGTACTGGTCCTTGAAGACGAGGAAGGCCGAGGGGTCGGAGGCGGAGGTGTCGAAGAGGACGTCGCCCGAGGAGCGGCGGGAGACGGCGAAGGAGAAGGGGGTGGTGTTGCGGAGGTCGAAGACGAGGTCGGAGGATGCGGCGGCGGAGAGGCGGCATTGGGAGCGGCAGAGCGGCGGCGGCGGCGGCGGCGGAGTTAGGGTTTGTTCGGGGAGAGCGCGGCGGGGAGGGGACGGAGGTCGGCGAGGTATGAGATCGTCGGGGACTTCCCATCGGCGGTGGTCGGCGTCTGTGATTCGGACTCGAAGACGACCGCCCGCTTCGAAGCTGGAAGGAGACCCATGATGACGTAAGCCAAAGTTAGATATTTTGCAGGGACAGCCCAAAGAAGGCATACAATAAATTAATGGGAAAAAGTCACGAAAAATCCCGAATTTTCTTTAAAGCCGACACATTTACCTCAAACTTTTTGGTGACGTGAAAATTCCTAAACTTTCAGAAATCGACACATTTATTTCCCAAATTATTTTTTGACACAAAAACCCTAAACTTTCGTCGTGTGACACATTTACCCCAAAATTAAAGGGCATTTTGGTCTTTTCATTTTTAAAATTTTTTTTAATTTTTTTTTTGCTTTTCTCTTCCCTCCGCCGGTTGGCCGGCGGAGGGAAGCCGGCGTCCGGCGAGGGCTGCCCTCGCCGGCGTCGAGCTAGGGCCGCCCTCGCCGGCGTTGGGGGAGGGCGGCCCTCGGCTAGGTCGAGCGAGGGCTTCCCTCGTGCCCTCGCCCGAGCAGCGAAGGCGGCCCTCGCCAACACCGCCGAGGGCCTCCCTTGCGCCCGACGCCGATGAGGGCCGCCCTCACCGGCGTCGGGCGAGGGTGTCCCCGCCCTCGCCGGATCCGGCGAGGGTCATCCTCGCCCGATGTCGGCGAGGCGGCCCTCGTCGGCGTCGGGCGAGGGTGTCCCCTGTCCTCGCCGGATCCGGCGAGGGCCGGCCGACCCGGCGAGCCGCCCGTTTGCCCGGCGAGGGCCGTCTTGGCCCGTCGCCGGCGAGGGCCGCCTTGCCCGACGCCGGCGAGGGCCGCCCTTGCCCGCCGGCGAGGGCGCTCGCGCCCGACGCCGGCGAGGGCCGCTTCCCTCCGCCGCTTCCCCCGCTCCGCCATGGCGGCGGAAGGAAGAAGAAGAAAAAAAAAGAAAAAAAAGAAAAAGGAAAAAACAGAATAAAAAGACAAAAATGCCCTTAATGGGGTAAATGTGTCACGGTTTGAAAAGTTTGGGGTTTTTCACGTCATAAAAAAAAAAGTTTGGGGTAAATGTGTCACTTTGGGCAAAGTTCAAGGTTTTTCGTGGCTTTTTCCCAAAATTAATTTACTAGATTTACATATCTACATATATACTGTTTTAATTGTTAAAATTACTCTCGATTGTTCCTTTTTTCTTTTATCAATATCGTTAACTATTATAAATATAGTGTCCATGGATAATGTGTAAATATGGTTCAATTTGATCTCGTCTATGAACTAGTATTAAAATTAGCTTATTTTTTATTTTTGCAACAACCTTCGTAGAAAAAAAATTTTAATTTCAAAATATTTCTCCTTTCACACTTATATATGCATATACACGCTAGATATTGTCATTGTGTATTCAATAATTTCTTTTTGTTTCTTTGGTCAATAATTAGAAATTTCGAGCGCGTTGGCTCGGGCGAACTTCCCCCATCCTATTTTGGGGGTGGTTTTCTGGGTCATCAAAAAAAAAAAAGTAGAAATTTCACAATGTAATGATTTCATTAAATTTTCGAGATAAGAACAATAAGAATGTCATAACTTTTGTACGACATTTACTTAAGTACATAATTTATTTTTCCCTTCATTAAGTGCCATATTGAAATAGAATCAATCATTTAAGTGTGAATTTTTTGCATTTTAAAAATTTTGATTTAAAAAAATTAAGTTTTTATTTTTTTTATTTTACTTTATTTTTTTGTGCGCTAACCGCAAAGGCCTTGCCTTTGGTTGGTGGGGCCACGAAGGCCTTGGTGAGGCCATCGTCAGTAGTAGGCGAGGGCCTTCGTGGCAAGGTCGCTTCGCTCATAGTCAGCTGGGTTGCAAAGGTCCTCGCCCAAATCTGATTCGCTACTGGCGAGGCCATCAGGGCCTCGCCCAGGGCCTTTCCAACCTCCTCGGCCTCAGGCGAGGTCACGAAGGCCCTTGCCAGATGGAGGTGAGGCCGACAACAGATTTTTTGGCGAGATAAAATTACAAAAATTATCCACGTCGACATGAACGGTGTCACGAAGACGGTTGATGCCCACCTTAGATTTTCCAACAAGGCAAACCTTTAATGGCACTTAAATGATTAGAAAAAAAAGTTACTATGAGTGCCATATGAAAATTATGGTACTCCTACTATTTTTATCCCCAAATTTTATTGCAAATATGTAGACCATAAACATTGCTAACATAAGATTAAAGTTCTAACTTAGTGATTGACTCCAAACCGTCGCACTTATCAATTATGCCAGCCCACCTTCCATCCTTCTCGGCTTGGGCCATACAATCCCATGAGAAAGCTTGCTTCCAACTTTAGAGTGTGTTTAGTTTGGCATTGCCAATGCCCTTTGGGGCTCCAAAGTCTCTTAGGTAAATGCAAATGACATTTGGAAAACTTTTTGAAGAGTTTCAAGGAAATATGCTTGTATTTCCAAAGCCTCTAAAGCCCTTTGGCCTAAACTATGTTTGAAATTACTCTGAAATATCACATTTCTAGAATGTAAATACAATTTTGTTTCTTCTAAATATGCTCTTGCTCAATTTTCACGATTCTGAAAATGTCCTTACTTCACACAACCTCACCGACAAATGATTAAGCCATCGGCGAGGGGCCAGCTACCGGCCAATGATGCATGGGTCACTAGCCACTGGTGGTTGGCAAGTGACAAATTTGGCTTGCTGACAAATAATTTGAGCGTTTTTTTATTTAAATAGCAAAAGTCATTTATAAAGTGTAATTTTTACTAAATGACATTAAGATCAAAGTTGTTTACTAATATGTTTTTAGAATAAACTCCACCAACTACTATTTGCATTTTAGAAAACCCTTTGATCCAAAAGTTTTTACATTTTCCCAAAAACATCACTCTATAACTGAACCAAATGCACCCAGTCCAGGTTTGGCACAAATATACAATGTAATTTATGTTATGGGTAGATTTATCAAATTGATGGATCGGGTAAGGTGTGGGTTGGGCCAAATATGGTTCGATCTCATATAATACAAATCTAGTGATCCATATTCAAATCTAACTCATATTAATAAAACACTTTCATATTCAACCCAATATAGGAAAACTCATACCCTAACTAATGTAAGAGAAGCAAGCATGAGATCAAGTAAATGTGAGAGAAAGTAAAGAGAGATTCATAGAATAAAGTTGAGTTGTATCTAAGTAAGTTATGGACTCATTAACACCATATTATTTTGGGTTTTATCATTTTAGACTAATTCATGATTCATTTACTGAATATAACCAGTCTATGCAACAACTTAGCCCATCGAATATAAGTTAAGAAACAGATCTATAACCTATTTTGACAGGTCTCGTTATGAATGGGCTTATGTAATGCCTCAGGCCCGGCATTTCCCCACACGTATCACTTCTACCCCATTATAAACACGGTTTTTCTCGACGTTAGTTTCCACTCTTTTTGCAATTCCTCCGTGGTCGGATAATGCTTTTTCCACAGAGAAAAGCTACTACTACTGGCTCTGTATTTCGGGAAAATAATAAAAAAATAAAAAATAAAAAACAAGAGAAAAGGGCTTTATCTTAGCAGTAGCAGATCGACAAATTCCGACTCTGACCTGGCAACAAGGCGGAGATGCTCGACGTCGGGCCCATAGACGGCGGTCCCGTTGATGAGGCGGAGCTCGGCGGTCAACGTGGTTCCCGACGGGTCAACGGCCGCGGACCCGACCGTGTATCCGTACCCGATGACAACGGGCGTCCCCCCGCCTTCTCCGCCCGGCGCGCCGGCCTCAGACGGACGCGACAGCAGGCACAAGATCAACGGGAAGAGGGAGAGGAGACGGCGGCGGCGGTCATGGCGATCTCTGTTTCCACCCATATCTTTTTGGTGGGGATCAGAAGGAGACCACGAAGATGCTCATCACACATTTAGAGAGAGAGAGAGAGAGAGAGAGAGAGAGAAAATATAGTTTTTTCGTGGGCAAATTGGGGCACGGAAGACTGAAAATTTGCTTGTTCTGTCGGCCGCTGCTCATGGCTTCTCACGTGCTTGTCAATTTCATTTCGATCACGTGCCTTTTTTTTTTTTTTTTTAATTGTTCTATTTTTCCAACGTGCAGAAAAACTCGCGCCCGTGCTCGCTTACCGATCGAGGAAGACCTCGTGATGCACGGGGATCGTCTAGTCTCCGCGGATCGGCGGGTGTGACCAATGACTAAAATCGATGTAAATGTTATTTCTTTTTTATGTGGTCTTCTAAATGGAGATTTATGAACTTTTAATTCCATTCTTAGTTTTTTTTTCTCTTTTTTGGGAGTTATTTTAATTTGCCCGCTAGTATTTCGAGTTTTGTAAGGTGTCACATGACCATCATATCATCGTATATTATAGGTAGGTCGTGCGTTACGAAACTTCTTGTGATAATGATTTCAATGAAATTCTTATCACAAGTATAGATTATATGTTAAAAGTATTGCATTTTTTTTTTTAATATCTAGATTTAATTAAATAAATTGAATCCCAAATGGTCAACCACTAATTTTGCTTTTATTCTTCTTTGCAAATAAACTCTGGAGTTTTGAGAAAATTTATGAATTTCACAGCAAGCACTATCATTTTAAAATGATAAAAAGATCAACCACATTTTTTTTTGAATAGCTTACGAAAAATCATGTGATATTCTACATAGTAAGCACGTAAAACAGCATGGAAGAAGAAATCATTGAAAGCTATATACTTTTGCAATAATAACATGAAAAACCTCAAATTAATACACTTATAACAAAATTATCATGAACTAATTTTTTTACTACAAAAATTCACAAACTGGTGCATATGACATATTTACTGCAAACTAATCTTTTTACTATAAAAGAAATCCCAAATTAGTATATTTGTAATAAATTTACTCTTTGTTAGTTTATGTTAAATTAAATTAATACCACAGAAAAAACTATAAAATTGTACACATAACGAATGGAGGATAAAATCCCAAATCGATACACCCCTCAATTGCCATATGTCACCAACTTAACAATTTGACAATAAAATTTAATGAAAACTAATGGGAGGGTAAATTTGTCACAAGTATATTAGTTTGTAATTTTTTATGATTCAAAAATTAGTTTGAGTATCACAAGTATACTAATTCAGGATTTTTTGAGGTATTAAACCTATGCTTTCTTCCTTGAGATATAATAAGATGGGTCCCCACAGTATTTGTGAATTGTGATTCGTCCATTAAAATCATTTGATGGGTCGCTAGCAATCTTCATCAATTTTTTTTTTTTTTTTTGGTTGAACTTTATCTCAAGTGGAGTTGTGCAAAAAGCAAAGGGACGAATGAATGATTTGAAAAATTTTTTTTTTCAAATGACCATATGTATAAAAAAATATTTTTATAATCAACAATAATTTATGTCCGAATATTTTCATAAATGCCAAAGATATTTTTTGTTCATTCATTTTTATAAATCATACAAACATATCATATTTATTTCCAAATTATTTTGTCTTCACGATTATTTTGTCTTCATGAAATAAATGCACCCTAAAGATTGAATCTACCGGTTAAGACAGGATTTCAACAATGAACGAGAAAAACATCAACAATGGATAATCTTGCATTCTCATTCTTTACTGTATTTTTTTTTCCTCCTTTAAAAATTATGGTGAACCCTTTTAATTTTCTTGCACCCGATTTAAGTAAGCCCGGAGCTCGACTTTAGAGAACAAAGCTCGACCTAACTTTGATGTCTCTCATCCCTCACTTTCTCGCTCATTACGAGAATTACGGAGCACTCAATAGAGACAATTGAATCCTCTTATCGGCCACTTGCCCCCATCTTTTAGTGCTCCTTCTACACATGGAGTCAAGTACGATCGTTTTGTCACCATGGTCACAAATAACCTTACCATTTCATTTGGGGATCAATAGTCACGCCTTCGCATTCAAGAAGAATGATTATGATAAAGACATTAGAAGTGATAAAAGCTTCATATGACGCTCACTTAATGCAAAAAAATTTTGCTAGCTCACATGTCACAAAGTGGAAAGAAGAATTTGGGAGTTTTCTTTGTATTCTCCGATTGAATATGTGTGTTGTCTTTACATGTATTTATGTTACAATGTGTAAACAATAAAAGGAAATAATACAAAGATATAAAATCAGAATGAATCACTAATTGATTCAGCTAATCAATCTAAATTTTAGATTGATTCAATGTATCTTTTATGCACAAATCATATTTCCAACATTCCTCCTCAAGCTAGTGGCTTATATATGTCTAAGATGCCAAGCTTGCTTAGTAGATATGTGTATTTGTAGTTCTTTCAGCTGGTACGTTCATGATGGGGTGCAAACAGAACGCACTGGTTCATCTTGATGCGTTACGATGGAAGGTCACCAATGGAGGGGTACGAAGGGAGACGTATAAAATCTCCCGAACACAACCGTTGGAAGTGTTGTCAATTCATTTGCACCAAATTCTCTCTCAAAATTCCGTCTTCAAGAAAGAAATGATTCCATCATCAATTTGCAAGAACAGTTTGCATTTACGCCGTGGAAATCGGGTGTTTTCCTTGTGATTGCATCCAGACCAACGAGAGGAAGTATTGTTCGTGAATTGATTCGCAATTCAACATTTGATCCGGGGCTATTTGCTGTTTGCGTATTGGAATCAGGTAAGTCGTCTTCCGCCGACTAGAATTCCTTCATTGGTATCAGAGCCCGATCGTGATTTCTACCTTTTTTTTCATTGTTTTTTCTCGTTTAACTTTTGATATTGAGATCAAGAGTATCAATTCTACACCGTTTGGATGTCTAATGGACGGAATTACAATTTGAAAAACTCGAAATTTCAACCGAAGTGAAGAACAAACTCGGCGTGGCGTACACCCGTACGGTTTTGGCCATTTTCGATATATTTTTGGGCCAAAATTATTTTTGAATATACAGGGTGAAAGTACTCGTCGAGACGAGTCCAACGGTGGGTCAAATGCCGACAGACGATGCCGACGCGCCCACAAGCGCGGCCGAAGCCGCGGCGCGTGGGCGCCACGCGCCGCACGTGCGGGGCACGCCCGGCGAACCGGCGCGTGACGTCACGCGCTGGTGGGCGAACCGGTGCGTGACATCACGCGCTGGTTTGCCGAACCGGCGTGTGACGTCACGCGCGTCGGCGAACCGACGCGAGCCGACGTCACCGATGACGTCACGGATGACGTCATACAACGGTCATTAACCGTCGGGATGACGTCATCGATGACGTCACAGCCGGCGGTTGTTGGTCAGCCGGTCACCAGCCGGCGACCCAACCCGACCCGACCAACGACCCGTTGACTCGACCCGTTGACCCGACCCGACCCGTGACTTGGTCCGTTGACCGGTCGGCCGGTCGGACCGTTCAGCCGGTCGGACCGGTCGGGCGGTCGGACGGCCAACGATCGAACCGGTCAACGGTCGGACGGTCGGCGGCCGGACCGGTCAACGGTCGAACCGTTGATCGGTCCGACCGGCCAGAGCCTTTTGGCTCGGCTCGGGCGCGTGCGCCACACGCGCCGCACACTCGGCGGCGCGTGGGGCGCGTGCGGGCTCCGATTGGAGCGTGGTCGGTGGCGTTGGGTTCATATGGATGTCCTCTACACTGTGGAATATTTATTTTTCATTTTTGAATTTTATAAATGTATGAAAAAGTGTAGGGAACCCTATGTACGCGTATTTTTTGGGGTTTAATGCATAATTTATTCATTTGTAGCTTGTATTTCCCTATGTGCAAATGATGTCATATATGCTGTGTAGAACTTGGTTTGATAATGCCATGTATATAGTTTTAATATACTTGCAATTTTCTAGTTGCTAGAAAATTAGAACAATGGTATTACATGTTGAATTGCTTTTTTAATTATAGTTGAAGCATGATTGTTGTTTATCCGTTGATTATCACCATGCTATGGTTTTGTGTTAAGGAAAGATGTAGAAATTACATGAGGTCATGTAATTATTTTTCCTAGTGGGAGTTCGTAGGTTGGTAGAATTCGAAGGAATCCTCACCTAGAACTCAAAATTTGTGCAAATTAAAATAATTAATGATAATTGAACAATCGTATATAGAAATTGATTGGGAACATAGTGAACTTTTGTTTTTGTGTCTTTTGTTGAATTATTATTATTTTATTTTGTTTTTTCTGAAAATTAAATATGTGTGTTACTCTGAAAAATGTGCTAGTATTGATTCTGCGTCTATTATGTTAATGTGTTAAAGAAATTGATTATGGCATCAGCATCCAAGACCATTGTGGCTGACCTCAATAAGGGTGAGAAGCTGAACGGTGACAATTATGATATTTGGCACCGAAAGGTTCAAGACATCCTTGAGGAACAAGAGGTTTTGGAAACCCTCAACCACACCATGGATGAACCTCGAGCATGGAACTTCAGCTCAACACAGGAGAGATCTAGAAGCTTATCAAGCATGGAAAAAGAAGAATAACATTGCTCGCATCACGTTGCCGAGCTGTATGCAAGATGATCTCATGTGTGGGTTTGAAAGTTATGATAAAGCTCAAGCTATGTGGGTTGCCTTGAAGGATAAGTTTGGGGGTACATCTGCCACTAAGCCGAGGAGACTCACCATCAAGTTTGACACTTTCCGAAAGCGCCCAAATGTAACAATGAGGCAACATCTTCGAGAGATGTCAAAGATGATCCGTGAGCTGAAGTCGGCGAGTCACTCCCTTACCGATGAACAGCAAGTTCAGCTGTTATTAGGTCTCTTCCTGATAATTGGGAACATATGAAGATCAATATGACGCATAGTGAGAACATCGTCACTTTTGATGATATTGTGCGTCATTTGGAATTAGAGGATGAGCACCTAGAGGCTGCAAGATTCTCTACCCATGCTTATGTTGCTGAAACGAGTTCGCGCAAAGCTTCGGGCTTCAAGCGCAAGAGGAACCTTCGGTTCAACAACAAAGGGAAGATGACTCGATCGGGGACCCAAGAGGGCTAAGACCTTCCGACGCAAGAAGCGTGGTGGGAAGAAGGACAAGGCCAAGATGGAGTGCCACAATTGTGGCAAGCTGGGTCATTTTGCTCGTGAAAGCACCGAGCCGAAAAGGTACCATATTACTCCATTACTATGAGTAATGCTTTTGTTTCTAGTATCGTAATGCTTGCTGAATCTCATCCAATGTGGACTGTAGACTCGGGAGCAACGGACCATGTAGCTAAAGGCGAGAAGCATTTGTGGAGTATCGTCGGATACCGCCCGGAAGAAGATGGATATATGTTGGGAATAACTCAAGAGTTGAAGTGAAGGGTATCGGCACATGCAAATTAATCTTGCGTGGTGGTCGAAACCTATTCTGCATGATGTCCTTTATGCTCCAGATATTCGACGAAACTTGGTCTCGTAGTTGTTCTTCTTAGCTTAGGTTATGTATTGAATTTCCATGGTGATTGTGTTGATATTTTGTATGGAACAGTTTATTATGGTTCAGGTCATGTATTGAATGGTTTTATGATGTTAAACATTGACTATGATCAGTACAATGTTAATGTTGATGGTTGTTTTTCTTTAATTGCGTCTTCTGATAACATTGGGACTGATGCAAATACTTGGCATGCTAGATTAGGTCACATTGGGTTGCAAAGAATGCAAAGATTAGCTAGAGAATGCCTTTTAGGGTCACTCACTAATGTTGATCTACCCGTATGTGAACATTGTCTAGCGGGAAAAGCAACTAGAAAACCATTCGGTAAAGGGACTAGAGCTGAATTTCCATTGCAACTCATACATTCGACATTTGTGGTCCTTTGAATGTGAGGGCGAGGCATGGAGCCTCATATTTCATTACTTTCATAGATGACTTCACGCGTTTCGGTTATGTCTTTCGATCTCCCATAAGTCCGAAGCATTAGAATGCTTTAGACGATATATAACGATGGTAGAGAATCAGTTGAACAAAACAATAAAGGCATTGAGAACCGATCGCGGACGTGAGTATCTATCGGAGCAATTCAAGGCTCTTTGTGATGAAAAGGGAATTGTAAGACAATTGACTATTCCTTATACTCCACAACAAAATGGGGTAGCTGAGAGAAGGAATAGAACCCTATTGGAAATGGTTAGGTCTATGATGGCGCAAGCAAATTTACCTATCTCCTTTTGGGGAGATGTATTATTGATCTGCCTATGTACTTAACCGAGTGCCCTCAAAATCGGTCACTTCCACCCCTTATGAATTATGGACTGGAAGAAAACCAGACTTAAGTAGTCTACGTCCATGGGGATGTGCAGCTTATGTTCATGAATCTTCCCATAAATATTTAGGCCCTAGAGGGAAGAAATGTATCTTTATAAGATATTCTGAACACTCCAAAGGGTATGTGTTCATAGGTGAACAAGCTGATGGAAGTGTGACCGAAAAGGAGTCACGAGATGTCACGTTCTTGGAGAACAATTTTCCTAGTAGAGGTGAGATTGATAAGGATTTCCAATTATATGAGATGGAAGATCCTAATAATACACCCACTAATGTTATGGAGGGGAATGGAGATTTACCTCAACATGAAAGACCTAGTGGGAGTGTAGCATCGTCTGACGAATTGAATTCAAGAGAAATTCAGTTGCATAAAAGTAATCGTAAAAGTATTCCTCGTCGTCGTTTTGAGATTGAAGGGGAAGCATTTATGATTGCTCATAAAGATGATGCCGAGCCTAAGACTGTTCAAGAGGCTCTCTCATCCTCTGATAAGGAAGAATGGAGAAAAGCTTTGGAAGACGAGATGGAGTCAATGAGGACAAATCATGTCTGGGACTTGGTTGATCTACCACCCAATTGTAAGGCCATTGGAAACAAATGGGTCTTTAAGATTAAGCAAAGGGCGGATGGATCCATTGAAAAGTATAAGGCTTGTCTTGTGGCGAAAGGTTATACTCAACAAGAGGGTATAGATTACGAGGAAACTTTTTCACCGGTTGTAAGGTTTGCCTCAATACGTCTTATTCTAGCCATCGTTGCACATTTGGACCTTGAATTACATCAAATGGATGTAAAGACGGCATTTCTCAATGGAGAACTAGATGAGGAAATTTATATGAAACAACCATTAGGTTTCATAGCTAAAGATCAAGAGCATAAAGTTTGCAAACTTCATCGCTCAATATATGGCCTTAAGCAATCATCTAGACAGTGGTATCTTCGTTTTCATCGAGCCATAACAACTTATGGTT
Organism: Eucalyptus sp. ANBG9806169; assembly: GCA_014182395.1. NCBI lineage: Eukaryota > Viridiplantae > Streptophyta > Magnoliopsida > Myrtales > Myrtaceae > Eucalyptus > Eucalyptus sp. ANBG9806169. The sequence goes on along the minus strand of CM024577.1, from coordinate 21,324,692 downwards.
TTACGATGATCGAAGAGGATCACTATGTATATGTCAAGCGGTCTGAAGATAAATTTGTGATTTTATCACTTTATGTGGACGATATTCTGTTGGCTGGAAATGACAAGGTTATGGTAATCACCATAAAAGAATGGTTGTCCTCCAATTTTGAAATGAAGGACATGGGAGAAGTTGCTTATATATTAGGAGTTAAGATTGAAAGAGATCGATCAAGGAAACTCCTTACTTTATCACAAGAATCTTATATTATGAAGATTCTTGAACGTTTCAATATGCAGCATTGTAATCCCATTGATACCCCTGTCATGCAAGGCGAAGGCCTAAGTACTGAGATGTGTCCTAAGACTCCAGAAGAAATTAAAATAATGGAAACTGTTCCTTACGCTAGTGCAATCGGAAGTTTGATGTATGCTATGATGTGTACTCGGCCCGACATATGTTATGCCGTGGGATTGGTGAGCCGATTTCAATCAAGTCCCGGTCCAAAGACACTTGGAAAGCAGTAAAGAGGATCCCGAGATACTTGAAGGGCACTATGGACTATCGACTTTGTTACCAAGGGAATGATTTACGCCTATTAGGTTATTCGAGATGCTGATTGGGGTGGAGACTTGGATGAGCGTAAATCGACTTACGGATATACGTTCTTGCTCAATGGAGGTGCAATTTCTTGGAATAGCAAGAAACAAACATGCACAGCCTTGTCAACTATGGAGGCTGAATTTATTGCGTGTTTGCCGCGGTGCAAGAAGCAAAGTATGGCTAAAACGTTTCTTTGAAAATTTAGCCACCGTCACTGAGATTCCAAGACCGGTGACAGTTTATTGCGATAGTCAAGCAGCCATTGCCTATGTGAAAGATCCCAAGTATCATGGAAGGACGAAGCACATTGACATAAAGAATAACTTCATCAGATATATTATAGCGCGAGAAAGAAGTGATTCTACAATACATTTCAACCAATAGAATGGTTGCTGATCCATTTACGAAGGCAATTTCTAGAGACATATTTTTGACCCACGGGATGTCACTAGGTTTGCGTAGGATGTGATATGTGTTATTGTAGAGGATCATTGTTTTATGTATTTATGGACATATGTATTGTACTTGTTTGTTTATTAATGACTTGATGTTTTATCAAAAGTACAAATCCATTATGAGACTAGCACAAGCACACATATATAATTGGAAAGTATGTCGGCAGATAATGATTGGCTTACTCACACGAGCAATCGCCTCAAGTGCTATAGCTAGCACGTTGAGATGAGACGTTATGTACAAATAAATGCTAAAGAGCAAGTTTGGTACATAAAATATGTCGCCTTGATTGGAGTCAAGATGAGGTCTGTGATTTGTTTAAGACCGAACATGATAGTCCCACAATCATGTATGCCTGTAAAATGCCGGATGCGAGTACTTAATTGGGCGCTATAGAAAGCGAGCTAATATATCACTCGAGTTAAACATGAGTACGTGAGAAGCACGTGACTATGTTTAGGCTAAGATCCGTATAGTGGATATATTTAAGAAATGACATGCGTTCTTATAGAAAGAGAAAGCTACTATAGCATGTAATTCATAATACATGTGCATTGTTTGACCAACAAGGGAATGTGAGTAAAATCATCCCTATTTACTCATTGTGTGAGCCCTTGAGGTAATTTATTATTTACCTCAATTCGTGCCCTATGTTATTTCTGACTATGTTCTCGAAATGAAATATCAATGTTGCTACTTTAGCATGTTACGAGCGGTCATGAATAGATATGGCCTATGGGACGTGTCTAGGAAAGCAGTTGTTCTAAAATTGAGAGAGACATGAGTGCGAAGGAAGACTATTGTTGTTTTCCATCTGTCACATGTATTTACTGGTCGACCAATTATATCGCCTTATGTGGTTGCGGATATAATTGTAAATACATGGTGTTTTAGAGGATAATCAAGTATAGCTTTTAAGGAATAGGTATACTTGAATTGATGTAACAAGATATGTCCGGGGCACTGTGAGACATCGATTGTTTATTTTTCTTTTCGGGTTGTAGCCATTATGTCATCCCTAACAGGTGCATAATTCGAGCTCCCAAGTGCAGGTGTACTCACTGGTCGCACGGCTTACTTGCCAGTATGAATTGTTCTGTAAAGTTGATGAATGATTGAATGCCTTGCCTTATATTCTTGATAGAGCGCTATCAGGCCCATCATGTCTGAGTGGGAGATGTAGTTCTTTCAGCTGGTACGTTCATGATGGGGTGCGAACGGAACGCACTGGTTCATCTTGATGCGTTACGATGGAAGGTCACCAATGGAGGGGTACGAAGGGAGACATATAAAATATCCCGAACACAACCGTTGGAAGTGTTGTCAATTCATTCGCACCAAATTCTCTCTCAAAATTCCGTCTTCAAGAAAGAAATGATTACATCATCAATTTGCAAGAACGGTTTGCATTTACGCCGTGGAAATAGGGTGTTTTCCTTGTGATTGCATCCAAACCAACGAGAGGAAGTATTGTTCGTGAATTGATTCGCAATTCAACATTTGATCCGGGGCTATTTGCTGTTTGCGTATTGGAATCAGGTAAGTCGTCTTCCGCCGACTAGAATTCCTTCAGTATTATCTCTGACACAAGGTTTTGATGAAAATATTTGCATGCTGTTCTGAAGTTCCAATTTCCCTTGTTGTAATTATCTTTTTTTGGATATTGTCTTGAGTAAAGTGACAATCAACCTCTATATACTTTGTTCTTTCATGAACTATGGGATTAGCTACAAGCTTGAGTGATGCATCATTATCACAACACAGTATAGTTGGTTCTTTGACTTGCACCCCAACATTGAGAAGTAAGTCTCGCATCCATACTATCTCATAGATAGTTTCAGCCATATCTCAATACTCAGCCTTAGCTAATGACAATGACGTCGTTGTTTGCTTCTTCATTTTGCAAAAAAAATAGGGATTTCCCAAGCCTAATACAAAACTCGGTAATGAATCTACGAGTCATGGGACAAGGAGCACAATATGTATTACAATAAGCTGTCATTTTCATTTTTTTTTTTCTTTTTTTATCGAGGAATCGCTGGAAATCACCATTTGGGGGTCACATGACCCTTTACTACCTAGTGACACTGTCGAGTCTCGCCGCAAGCCGCTATTTAGACGTAAACCTCGGGGGAGGCTAGCCCAAGACTCCAATACCAGGACCCCAAACTTCAGACACTTTAGCAACAAGAGAGTTCGAACCCTTGACTTTTGCGATGAGAGAGAGAACTCACACCAACTATTTCCATGTTACACTCTTGAGAAAGAAGTATTCCATGTCTTGGACTTTTCTTCAAATATTTCACAACCTTTAGAGTTGCATCCATATGAGATTGCTTCGGGCTATGCATAAATTGACTCAGTGTTTGTACCACATAACATATGTTCGGTATTGTCATGGTGAGATAAATGAGTTTTCCTATGAGCCCCTAATAACTCAATGGATCTTTGAGCGGTGGATCATATTTATTGGGTGACATTTCCATATCATAATCAAGCGTAGTTAGCTTGATATTCTGCTCGATAGAAATAATAGCTAGCTTGTACTCTCATAGACTTGCTTCTAATATAATTTACAAGATAAATTTTCATTGACTAAGTGATATTATGGTTTGATCTAGCAATCTCAATACTAAGGAAATATTTAGGACAACCCAAATCCTTAATGTGAGAAGTAGCGGGAAGATATCTCTTAAATTTCTAAACAACATATTCATCTTATCCCTTAATAAGTATGTTGTCAACATATATCATCAAGTAGATAGATGACGCGCCTTTTGTCCAAGTGAATAATGCAAATCATGCTTGGACTATCTAAAGCCAGCTGCTATGAGTGCAATAGTGAACTTTGCGTGCCACTAGTGAGAAATCTATTTAAGACCATAGAGGAATTTGCAAAGGCGACATATCTTAGACTCCTCCTGGCTCTGTAAACCCGACGGAAGGTCCATATAGATTTCTTCATCCAAGTGACCATGAAGAATGCATTATGTATATCCATTTGATGTAGTTGCTAGTCATGACATGCATCAATAGACAAAAAGGAATGAACTATGACTTCCTTTGCTAGTGGGGAGAAGGTTGCATGGTAATCAAAGCCTTCTCATTGTGTAAAACTTTTGGCCATGAGATGCACCTTATCGGGCCCCCATCTCTTCTCCACCTCCTTTGGTCACATGATCAACTGAGTTGGCAATTTTCCTATGATTGATTCAATTTGCAATCATTATCGCCCCCCCTTGACCCCCATGCCTCCTTTGACCTCCTTTGGTAGTTTTCATGGCATGCCTCCTTGACCTCCTTTGGTAGTTCTCATGGTAATTCGAAACCCTATGTTCCCCAATCACACATGGAGGTATTCTCGAATCTGTGCTTCATCTTACTTGTCAAATTTATAATAAAACTAGGCACCCTATGCTACAATGTCAACAACCATTTAACTATGCCTTCGTTGCCATTGATATGTCAAACACCTTCTCGACTCTCTTGATTGGTGAGACCTTTGATTCAAACTTAGTATCTTGACAACGGAGTGTTGGCACACATGACCAATGATATTGACAAAATCCTAAACCCTAGGCCTTTTTTAAAATTTGACAAAAGTCTCGATTGATGATGGTTGTTTATTGCCTATTAAGCAAGTTGGTAAAGCTTTTTACGAACGGGCCATCACTCTTTATTTTTATCTCTCATCAATCATGTTCCTAATCTTACTCGCAATCTCCTCTCAATTACTCAACTTTATTGTAAAAATTCTTGTGCCATTAATTTTAATGGTTAGTCTATGAATGAATTTGAATACTTATCAAAAAATTATTGATCACATTTAACAAATTAAAAGGTCAAAGACGATCATGGATTGCATTGAATAAATTAAAAGTTCATTGACACATATTTGATCAAAATTCAAGAATCATTTGTATTATTATTTTTCTCTTAGCAAAACATAAGAAGAAATTTTATCAAAGGATTCTAAATAGTTCAGAAACTACACCCTTGAACTAAAATCGGGAAAAAAGGAGCTAAAGATGGAAAGGAAGTGGCTTGATACTTGCGTGCTTTTACATAATGGAAACACACAAACTTATTGGGGAAATGTTTTTTTTTTTTTTTTAATTACATCGAGACGGTTTCTTTTGATAATGTTCTGTCATAAGATTGGCGCAGTTTCACTTCCAACTTGAATGGCTTCCCCAACGGAAGTGACAATCCTGGGACTTCGACAATCCCAAACTCTCCACCATCACTCGATCTTCCCATTGTTTTCACTGTTCTCTGTCCGGACGTTGCTTCTACATCATTGGATAACTCATGCCCTCTCAGTCTCGGCATTCTAGTTCCTTCTCTCAATCCTAAAATGGTCACCTTATCAATTACCCACTTCTCAATCAAAGCAAATTCCCCATTAGCAACTTCTGATCTGACAACAACACCATTCCCTGTTTTCTCACAATAAAACTTCACCAAAGTCCACTTATTTCCTTCCCCTCCCATTTCAACATCCTCTCCATCGTCCAAGAACACTTGTCCTGAGCTATTCCCATTCTCATCAACCACAACTAACAGCTCGAATGGCGTTCTCCGAGCTGCTTCCGTAGTCATGGCCTCTCCTTGCATGGCCAATATATTACCTTCCCTTACATGCACATGAGGATGATCAGGCGGTGCATTGAGCATCACATTCATTCCTGAAGCTGTACTCACTGAATTTGAGTAATTGAAAAGATCGAACCAGTTTCCACTCGGGATATAAGCATCCACTGTATTGGCACCAGATTGTAGTACTGGAGTCACCATCACACCCTTACCAATTAAGAACTGGGAACTGATATGGTAAGTCATCTCATCCTCAGGGAATGAGAAAAATAGGGGCCGGGCAATGGGTATCCCCTTTCTATATGCCTCATACATCAAGGTATACAAGTATGGGAGCAAGCGATAACGAAGCCCGAGCACCTTCCTGGCGGATGCAGCGACAGAATCCCAGAGATAGAGCTCTTGACGAATAGAGTTAATTTCAGAGTGATCTCTTGCAAAGGGATAAAAGGCCCCTAGCTGCATTAGTAAAGCTCTAAAATAAGTACTTAAAGGTGTATGACAAAAAAACATGATTTACACCTCAATTCAGTCGCTACTTGACATATTCAACATAACATGAATTACAAGCATAAATGATACCCCAACTTCCCCTCACCCTAAAGAAAATTTATGTAGTTTATTTGTTTCTTTAAAAGGAAGTAAAATTCCCTGCCCGCCTAAGAAAAAAGAGAAAAGAAAATTGATCAACTTCTATGTCTAAATACAAATCAAGAAAGGCTTAAAGCTACCCGGTTGCAGAGCAATTCAGTTAATATAAATTAAGAAAAGGCATGGAAGATATTTACCTGAATCCATCGGTTGCAGAGCTCTTCGGTTGTGTTCTGAGAGAAACCGCATATATCAGCTCCTACCATTGGAATTCCAAAGAGCCCAAAATTTAAAATTGCAGGAACTGAGTAAGCCAAGTCATCCCATGTGGCGGCATTGTCTCCAGTCCAGTGTGCAGTGTGCTTGCCAGAGCTTAGAAAAGTCGATCTCGAGAGAATGAATGGCCTTTTACCAGTAACATTGACTAAGGCCTTGTTTGTTGCTCTGGCTTCCAAAAGTCCATAGAGGTTATGAGCATTGTATTCTGAAATATTGCCAAAATGAAGTGACGTTGCTGGAATAGTTTTGTTGTTGATAGGCCGATGAACTCCTGAATTGTTGATTTTGTAGGGAGGATTGTCAAGAGTGGAAGGAAGAGGCGGAGAAGTTATGAAGTTGGACAACTCATTCATGTCGAGCCATAGGCCATCAAAAGGAAGAACATCGTGAAACCTCTTTATCTCACCACCCCAATAACTCTCACTAGATGGGTGAAGGAAGTCAAGGAAGTACACTGGCCCTGGCCAAACAACACCTAAATATGGCACTCCCTCACGCTTGATGAAGATGTCGGCTTGCATCCCCCTGATGTAGGTCCCATATGTCTCGTTCTCACTAATGCCTGTTAAAGATCACCCATTCAAAAGAAAAGGAAAGTATTATTAAGATGGCAATTTGCAAGAAATAAAAAGACCAAGTTTCGACCACAAGCATTTTGGCACCAGCATACCTGGATCAAGTATCAGGACATACTTTTGACCGTTCTCGTGAAGGCTGCTGACAAATTCTTTCGTCTTTTCCACCGGAAAATTGATAGGGTCAAGAGTGAAGTCCTTGTTTGCATCCATATAATTAATGTCGGTCCACATAACTTCCAGTGGAATATTAGCTTTTGCATAACCAGCTACCACGCCCTCTAAGTCTGAGACATTCTTGTAACCCCACCGGCATTGATGAAATCCTTGAAAGTAAATCAATGATACTTTATCAATAGAACTGACATTTCAAACTAGTCAAGTAACACATGCAGAAGAAGCCATCTACCGTGAATCAAACTTTACAACTGATCTACACCTAGCAATATATACAAGTAAAGCGACCACATTTCTTGAACATCAGTGAGCACTGTGGTAGGATCAGCTGGGGGTCGGGAAACAGTGGTTTTCAATGGATAATAACACGCATTTAAGATTTGTTCCCTATTGAGCATAACATGCAAAGTCTGACTAGTGTCATCTCCGTGAGAAAAATAAAAAATAAAAAAAAACTCATGAAGCAAGTCAATGGCAATAAACTCTTCAATTCCATCTTCATTATGCTAGATACTACCAATATATAATTATGCTTGAGATCTCACAGTGTTTGCAGAATAAACTACAGAAGTCAATGAGCAATAGTGGAATCAAATTCATCAAAATGTAAGCAGCAACAATCGAAAGAAACTCATCAAAACCAGATACCGAAGGACCAATATGGCATTGGGGTCGGCCGGCCAATGAGCTCGGTGTACTGCTCCATGACCGCCTCCGGTGATAGCCCGGGGAAGAAATACAAATCCAACACCCCACCGATCACCTTGTAAGTGATCCTATCGCCAGTGTACACCACGTCCATGCCATTACTGTTCAACAACAGAACGCCGTGGCTCGTGCCCGCCCCAACTCCTCCACCACGGCGGCCGCGGCCGCCCACGGACGACCTGACGTCCATGTAAAACGGATGCGACCCGTACAGGTTGACATCGAGGTCCGCGCTCGCGATGTCGGCGTTCCAGAGAGTAAGGGTTTGGTTGGGCAGGAGTCGGAGCGACGGCTTCGTGTGCTCTCCGATACCGTAGAGGGAGGAGCGGCCGGGTGGGAGGGAGGAGGAGAGCTGGAGGTACTGGTCCTTGAAGACGAGGAAGGCAGAGGGGTCGGAGGTGGAGGTGTCGAAGAGGACATCGCCCGAGGAGCGGCGGGAGATGGCGAAGGAGAAAGGGGTGGTGTTGCGGAGGTCGAAGATGAGGTCGGAGGATGCGGCGGTGGAGAGGCGGCATTGGGAGCGGCAAGGCGGCGGCGGCGGAGTTAGGGTTTGTTCGGGGAGAGCACGGCGGGGAGGGGACGGAGGTCGGCGAGGGATGAGGTCGTCGGGGACTTCCCATCGGCGGTGGTCGGCGTCTGTGATTCGGACTCGAAGACGATCGCCCGCTTCGAAGCTGGAAGAAGACCGTAATGACGTTAGCCAAAGTTAGATGTTTTGCATGGACAGCCCGAAAAAAAGCATATTATAAATTAATTTACTAGATTTATATATCTACATATATACTGTTTTATTTAATAAAATTACCCTCGATTGTTTCTTTTTTTTTCTTTTACCAATATCGTTAACTATTAAAAATATAGTGTCCACGGATAATGTGTAAATATAGTTCAATTTGATCTCGCCTATGAACTAGTATTAAAATTTGCTTTTTTTGCATTTTTGCAATAGCCTTCTTAGAAAAAATTCAAATTTCAAAATATATCTCCTTTCACGCTTATATATACATATGTACACATTATGTGTATTTGATAATTTCTTTTTGTTTCTTTGGTCAATAATTTTGCAATGTAGTGATTTGAAATTTAATTTTTAGGATAAGAATAGCAATGCCATAGCTTCCGTACGACGCTCACTTAAGTGTCATAATTTTTTTTTTTCACTTACTTAAGTTTCACATTGAAATAAAATCGATCATTTAAGCACCACTTTCGACAAATCCTATGTGAATTTTTTGCATATAAAAATTTATTTTTTTAAATTTTTATTCTTTATTTTCTATTTTTCTATGTGCCAACTGCAAAGGCCTTGCCGCCCTTGGTCGATGGGGCCACAAAGAACCTGGGTGAGGCCATCGCCAATTGCAGGGTAAGGCCTTCATGGTAGGTCGCTTCACGCACAGCAGGGGCATCCCAATCTCATCGGCCTCAAGCAAGGTTGCTAGGGGGATTCTCTAGCAAGATAAATTGTCGATGACATTTAAGTGATTGATTTTTCACATTTGTGACACTTAAATAAGCGAAAAAAAGTTATTATAAGTGCCATATGAAAATTATAGCACTATTACTATTCTTATCCCTAAATTTTCTTGCAAATATGTTGACTATAAAGATTGCTAACACAAGATTAAAATTCTAATATAGCGATTGACTCCAAACCCGTTGCACTTATCAATTATGCTCGCTCACCTTCCATCCTTATTGGCTTGGGCAACACAATCACATGAGAAAGCCCGATTCCAACTTTAGGGTGCATTTAGCTAGGCATTGTCAATGCCCTCTGGGGCTCCAAAATCTCTTGGGCAAACACAAATGGCATTTGGAAAAAAATTTACAAAGCTTTGGGAAAATACAATTGTATTTCCAAAGCCTCTAAAGGCCTTTGGTCCAAAGTAAGGTTTCAAGTACTTTGAAATATCACAATTCTTGAATGCGAATACAGTTTTTTTCTTCTAAATTTGCCCTTGCTCAACTTTCATGATTTCAAAAATGTCCCCACCTCACGCAACCCCACCGATAAGGGATTGGGCCGTCGGTGAGGGGCTAGGAAGGCTAGATCTAGCTGTTGGCCAGTGATTCTTGGGTCGCATGACCTTAGGTGAGATTGCCTGATAGCTACATGAAGCCACCAGTGATTGGTCAGTGGTAGATTTGGCTTGCTGACAAATATTTTGAGATTTTCTTTTTTAAATAGCAAAAGTTCTTTATAAAGTATAGTTTTTACTAAACGATATTTAAGTGAATATGGCTTCCCAATATGTTTTTAGAATACACCCTGCCAAATATTATTTGTATTTTAGAAAACCCTTAAATCCAAAAGTCTTTACATTTTCCCAAAAATATTACTCCAAAAAAAAAACCGAACTAAACACACCCAATCTAGGTTTAGCACAAATATTCTATGTAATTTATGTTATAGGCAGATTTATTAAACTGATGGATCGGGTTGAAAATGGTTCAACCCCATGTAATACATATTTAGTGATCCATATTCAAATCCGACTCATATTAACAAAACATTTTCATATTCAACCCAATATAGGAAAACTTATACCATAACTAATGTAAGAGAAGTGAGCATGAGATCAAGTAAATGTGAGAAAAAAAGAGATTCATAAAATAAAGTTGAGTTGGATCTAAGTAAGTCATGGAGTCATTAACATCATACTATTTTGGGTTTTATCATTTTAGATTCATTTATGATTCATTTACTTAATATAACTAGTTTATGCAACAACCATTCATCAAATACAGGTTAAGAAACGGGTCTATAACATATTTTGACAGGTCTCGTTATGAATGGGCTTATGCAATGCCACAGGCCGGCATTTGCCCACTCATATCACTTCTACCCCATCATGAGCACGGTTTTTCTTGATGTTAGTTTCCACTCTTTTTGCAATTCCTACGTGGTCGGATAATGCTTTTCCATAGAGAAAAGCCACTCTCACCAGACGGTCAACTTACAGAGCTACTGTTACTTAGAGGTGGCAAAATGAGTCATAGACCCATTTTAGACCCATATTTTTCACAAATGAGTCAAATATGGGTTATAAAGCTGTAATGGCCCAGCTAAAACGGGTCAAGGTGTTTTAAGTTCAATTCTATATGGGTCGAAAATGGATCACACATTCTGACCCATTTTCGACCCATTTTTAAAACCTTAAAAACATGAACTTCCTCAGCGACTGCCCTTCGTCAGTGACCCATTTTTGACCCACCTCCACCGCTCGCCTCCGAGCCGGCTCCGCCACTTGCCTCCGCCACTCGCCGCCACGACTCACCTCTGAGTCGCCTCCGCCACCTGCCTCTAAGGCTCGCCTCCGCCGCTCCCTCGAAGGTCAACGAGCTTCGTCACCCACCTCCGTCGACGAGCACACCCACAAGCTCCAGCTCCTCGTCTGCCAGAAGACCCACAACCTCAACCGCTTGTTAGTTTTGTTTTTTAGATTCGATCGGTGGGACGGGGATTCCGATCCAGTAGAGATCCGTGCGTTTCCGTGTCTCTCTGTGCAGGTCCCGCTGGAGCTCAAAACCGTTACAGGTTCATCCCCATTCTCTTTGGCTTTCTCCTCGTACTGTGTCGCATTTGGTTGATCGATTTCTTTCCCATTTTCGACCCAACCCATACTCGACCCGACCCACCCATTTGCCACCCCTACTGCTAATACTGGCTCTGCATTTCGGGGAAAGGAAAAAAAAAAAAAAAAGAGAAAAAGGCTTTATCTTAGCAATAGCAGATTGACGAATTCCAACTCTGACCTGGCAACAAGGCGGAGATGCTCAACGTCGGGCCCATAGACGGCGGTCCTGTTGATGAGGTGGAGCTCGGCGGTCAACGTCGTTCCTGATGGGTCAACGGCCACAGACCCGACCGTGTATCCGTACCCGATGACAACGGGCGTCCCCCCACCTTCTCCACCCGGTGCGCTGGCCTCAGACGGACGCGACAGCAGGCACAAGATCAACGGGAAGAGGGAGAGGAGACGGCAGCGGCGGCGGCCATGGCGGTCTCTGTTTCCACACATATCTTTTTGGTGGGGATCAGAAGGAGACCACGAAGAAGCTCATGACATATTTAGAGAGAGAGAGAGAGAGAGAGAGAGAGAATTTGGGGTGAGCTTCACCTTTCGCCGGCCTACCGATTGAGGAAGACCTCACGATGCACGGGGATCGTCTGGTCTCCGCGGATCGACGGGTGTGACCGATGAGTAAAATCGATGTAAATGTTATTTTTTTTATGTGGTCTTCCAAATGGAGATTTTTGAACTTTTAATTCCGTTCTTAGTTTTTTTCTCTTTTTTGGGAGTTATTGCAATTTGCCCAATGGTATTTCGAGTTTTGTAAGGTGTCACGTGACCAGCGTATCATCGTACAGTATAGGTACGTCATGTGTTACGAAACTTCTTGTGGCAATGATTTCAATGAAATTCTTATCACGAGTATAGATTTATGTTAAAAGTATTGAATTTTTTTTATATCTAGATTTAATTAAATAAATTGACTCCCAAATGGTCAACCACTAATTTTGTGTTTATTCTTCTTTGCAAATAAATTCTGGAGTTTTGAGAAAATTTATGAATTTCACGCCAAGCACTATCATTTTAAAATGATAAAAAGATCAACCACATATTTGTTTTGAATAGCTTACGAAAAATCATGTGATATATTCTACATAGTAAGCACGTAACACAGCATAGAAGAAGAAATCATTGAAAGCTATGCACTTTTGTAATAATAACACAAAAAACTTCAAATTAATACACCTATAACAAATTTATCATGAACTAATTTTTTTACTACAAAAATTCACATACCGGTGCATATGACATATTTATTGTAAACTAATCTTTTTACTATAAAAAAAATCCCAAATTAGTATATTTGTAATAAATTTATTATTTGTTAGTTTATGTTAAATTAAATTAATACCACCGAAAAAAAACTATAAAATTGTACACGTATGACGAATGGAGAATAAAATCCCAAACTGGTACATCCCTCAATTGCTATATGTCACCAACTTAATAATTTGACAATAAAATTTAGCGAAATTTAATGGGAGGGTAAATTTGTCACAAGTATACTAGTTTGGAATTTTTGATGATTCAAAAGTTAGTTTGAGTATCACAAGTATACTAATTCAGGATTTTTTGTGGTATTAAACCTATGCTTTCTTCCTTGAGATATAATAAGATGGGTCCCCACAGTATTTGTGAATTGTGATTCGTCCATTAAAATCATTTGATGGGTCGCTAGAAATCTTCATCAAAATTTTTTATTTTGATGAACTTTATCTCAAGTTGAGTTGTGTAAAAAGCGCAAGGACAAATGAATTATTCGAAATTGTTTTTTAAAAAATGACCATCCGTATTTTTTTTATTATCAACAATAATTTACGTCCAAATATTTTCATAAGTGCCAAAGATATTTTTCGTTCATTCATTTTTGTAAATCATACAAACCGAACATATTTATTTCCAAATTGTTTTTGTCTTCATGAAATAAATGCACCCTAAAGATTGAATCTACCTATTAAGATAGGATTTCAACAATGGATAATCTTGCATTCTCATTCTTTACTGTTTTTTTCCTCCTTTAAAAATTATGGCGACCCTTTTAAGCAAGCCCGGAGCTCGACTTTAGAGAACAAAGCTCGACCTAACTTTGATGTCTCTCATCCCCTACTTTCTTGCTCATTACGAGAATTACAGAGCACTCAATAGAGACAATTGAATCCTCTTGTCGGCCACTTGCCCCATCTTTTAGTGCTCCTTCCACACATGGAGTCAGAGTAGGATCGTTGTGTCACCATGGTCACAAATAACCTTACCATTTCATTTGGGGATCAATAGTCACGCCTTCGCATTCAAGAAGAATGATTATGATAAGGACATGACAAAAGCTTCATACAACGCTCACTTAATGCAAAAAAAATTTGCCGGCTCACTTAAATGTGACACAAAGTGAAAAGAAGAATTTGGGAGTTTTCTTTGTATTCACCGATTGATTTTGTGTGTTGTCTTTACATGTATTTATGTTACAATGTGTAAACGATAAAAGGAAATAATACAAAGATATAAAATTAGAATGAATCACTAATTGATTAAGCTAATAGATTGATTTAATGTATCTTTGATGCACAAAACATATCTCCAACATTTGGGAAAATTGTCCAAATAGTCATAAACCTATTGCACTTCTGTCAATTTAGTCATAAACCTTTTAACTTTGCCAATTCAGTCTTAAACATTTTCATTTCTTGCCGATTTAGTCCATTCGGCTAATTTTGACCGGGAAATACTGACGTGGACGCCGGCGGTGCCACGTAGGACCGTCGGCGCTAACGTGGCCAATATTTTATAATATTTTAATTTTTTTGAATTTTTATTATTTTTTTATGTTTTTTTCTCTTTTTTTTTTTTCTTTTCTTTTTGGATTTTTTCTTTCCTTTTCCGATGGCCAGCCACCGGCCACGGGCGACGGCCAGCCACCGGCCATAGCCCCGGTTGGCCTCGCCCGCCACAGGCGAGGCCCGGTCGGGCAAGGAGAAGCCCCGGTGAGGGGAGACCTCGCTCAAGCGTGGCCCGGCAAGGGTCGCTTGGGCAAGGGCGGCCCTCGCCCGGCTGTGAGGGGAGCCCTTGCCAAGGCTCGCCCTCGCCCGGGCGAGCGTCGGCCTCACCGAACCAAATGCGGGAGGCTGACCTCCGACGCCCGGTTGACCGGGGCGAGGGCCAGCCTCACCAAATCTGGTCCGGGCGAGGCCGATGCTCGCCCGGGCGAGGTCTCCCCTCGCCGAGGCTCCTCCTCGCTCGGCCGGGCCTCACCTAGGGTGGGCGAGGCTAGCTAGCTGGGTGTGGCCGGTGGCCAGCCACCGGAAAAGAAAAAAAAAAGCCAAAAAAAAAAAAAAAAAAAAAAAGAAGGGAAAAAATATTAAAAAAAAAATTATTAAAAATTCAAAAAAATATTAAAATATTGTCTACATTAGCGTCGGTGGTCCTACGTGGCACCGCCGGCGTCCACGTCAGCATTTCCTAGCCAAAATTGGCCGAATAGACTGAATCGGCAAGAAATGAAAAGGTTTAGGACTGAATTAACAAAGTTAAAAGGTTTAGGACTAAATTGACAGAAGTGCAATAGGTTTAGGACTTTTTGGACAATTCTCCCTCCAACATTCCCCCTCAAGCTAGTGGCTTATGTATGTCTAAGATGTCAAGCTTGCTTAGTAGATATGTGTGTTATCTCTTACATAAGATTTTGATGAAAATATTTGCACGTTGTTTTGAAGTTCCAATCCCCCTTGTTGTAATTATCTTTTCTTGGATCTTGTCTCGAGTAAAGTGACAATCAACCTCTATGTACTTCATCCTTTCATGAACTATGGGATTAGCTACAAGCTTGAGTATTGCATCGTTATCACAAAACATACAGTTGATCCTTTGACTGGCACCCCAACATTGAGAAGTAAGCCTCGCATCCATACTATCTCATCGATAGTTTTAGCCATATCTCGATACTTCTCCTTAGCTAATGACAATGAAGCGGTTGTTTGCTTCTTGTTTTGCCAAAAAAGTAAGGATTTCCCAAGCTTAATGCAGAACTCGGTAATGAATCTACAAGTAATGGGACAAGTAGCACATCGCAATAGGCTGTCATTTCCATGTTACACTCTTGAGAAAGAAGTATTCCAAGTCTTGGACTTTTCTTAAGATATTTCACAATCTTTAGGGTTGCATAAATATGAAATTACTTCAGGCTATGCATAAATTGACTCAGTGTTTGTACCGCATAACATATGTCCGGTCTTGTCATGGTGAGATAAATGAGTTTTCCTATGAGCCTTTGATAACTTGATGGATCTTCGAGCGGTGGATCATCTTTGCCGGGTGACGTTTCAATATCATAATCAAGCGTAGTTAGCTTGATATTATGCTCGATATGAATAATAGCTGGCTTGTACTCTGATAAACCTGCTTCTGATATAATTTTTAAGATAACTTTCCGTTGACTAAGTGATATTATAGGTTTGATCTAGCAGTCTCAATACCAAGGAAATATTTAGGACAACCCAAATCCTTAATGTGAGAAGTAGCGCGAAGATATTTCTTAAATTTCTCAACAACGGATTCATCTAATCTTGTAATTAGTATGTCGTCAATATATATCATCAAGTAAATAGATGACGCGCCTTTTGTCCAAGTGAATAATGCATAATCATGTTTGGCCTATCTAAAGCCACTTACTATGAGTGTAATAGTGAACTTCGAGTGAGCCTATTTAAGACCATAGAGGAATTTGTGAAGGCAACATATCTTAGACTCCTGTTGGCTTCGTAAACCCGACAAAAGGTCCATATTGATTTCTTCATCCAAGTAACCATGAAGAAATGGATTATGTATATCTATTTGATGTAGTTGCTAGTTGCGGCATGCAACAATAAAAAGAAAGTAATGAACTATGACTTCCTTTGCTAGTGGGGAGAAGGTTGCATGGTAATCAAAGCCTTCTCATTGTGTGAAACTTTTGGCCATGAGATGGTCCTTATCGGGCCCCCATGCCTCCTCCACCTCCTTTGGTCACATGATCAATTGAGTAGGCAATCTTCCTATGATCGATTCGGTTTGCAATCATTATCGGCCCCCCATGCCTCCTTCACCTCCTTTGGTAGTTTTCATGGCATGCCTCCTTGACCTCCTTTGGTAGTTCTCGTGGTGATTCGAAACCCTATGTTCCCCAATCATACATGGAGGTATTCTCGAATCTGTGCTTCATCTTACTTGTCAAATTTGTAATGAAACTAGGCACACTATGCTACAATGTCAACAACGATCTAAACATGCCTTCGCTGCCATTAATCGAGACTTTTGTCAAATTTTAAAAAGGTCTAGGGTTTAGGATTTTGTCAATATCATTGGTCATGTTGGCAAGTTGTTTATTGCCTATTAAGCAAGTTGGTAAAGCTTTTTACGAACGGGCCATCAATCTTTATTTTTATTTCTCATCAATCATGTTCCTAATCTTACTCGCAATCTCCTCTCAATTACTCAACTTTATCGTAAAAATTCACGTGCCATTAATTTTAATGGTTAGTCTATGAATGAACTGAATATTCACCAAAAATTTATTGATCACATTTAATAAATTAAAAGGTGAAAGACGATCATGAATTGTATTGAATAAATTAAAAGTTTAAGGATGCCCATTAGGTCAAAATTCAAGAATCGTTTGTATTATTTGCTCTCTTAGCGAAATATAAAAAGAAATTCTATCCATGGATTTTAAATAGTTCATAAACTGCACACTCAAACTAAAATGGGGAAAAAAGGAGCTAGAGATGGAAAAGAAGTGGCTTGATACTTTTGTGCTTTTACAACACACAGATTTATTGGAGAAATGTTTTTTTTTTTTTTATTACATCAAGACGGTTTCTTCTTATAGTGTTCTGTCATAAGATTGGCGCAATTTCACTTCCAACTTGAATGGCTTCCCCAACGGAAGTGACAATCCTGAGATTTCGGTAATCCCAAACTCTCCACCATCACTCGATTTTCCCACTATTTTCACTGTTCTCTGTCCATAGGTCGCTTCTACATCATTAGATAACTCATGCCCTCTCAGTCTCGTCATTCTAGTTCCTTCTCTCAATCCTAGAATGGTCACCTTATCAATTACCCACTTCTCAATCAGAGCAAATTCCCCATTAACAACTTCTGATCTGACAACAACACCATTCCCTGTTCTCTCACAATAAAACTTCACCAGAGTCCACTTATTTCCTTCCCCTCCCATTTCAACATCCTCTCCGTCATCCAAGAACACTTGTCCTGAGCTATCCCCATTCCCATCAACCACAACTAACAGCTCAAATGGCGTTCTTCGAGCTGCTTTTGTAGTCATGGCCTCTCCTTGCATCGCCAATATGTTACCTTCCCTTACATGCACATGAGGATGATCAGGCGGCGCATGGAGCATTACATTCATTCCCGAAGCTGTACTCACTGAATTTGAGTAATTGAAGAGATCAAACCAATTTCCACTCGGAAAATAAGCATCCATAGTTTGGGCACCTGATTTTAGTACAGGAGTCACCATCACACCCTTCCCAATTAAGAACTGGGAATTGATATCGTAAGTCATTGTATCCTCAGGGAATGAGAAAAATAGGGGCCGGGCAATGGGTATCCCCTTTCTATTTGCTTCATACATCAAGGTATACAAGCATGGGAGCAAGCGATAACGAAGCCCGAGCACCTTCCTGGCAGATGTAGCGACCGATTCCCAGAGATAGAGCTCTTGACGAATAGTGTTATTTGAAGAGTGATCTCTTGCAAAGGGATAAAAGGCCCCTAGCTGCATCAATAAAAGCACTAAAATAAGTGCTTAAAGGTGTACGACAAAAAAACATTATTTACACCTTTATTCAGTCACTAATTGATATGCTACCTGTAAAAGATTGAGATATATTGAACATAACATGGATTATAAATGCAAAAGATACATGAACTTACTCACCCTAAGGAACATTTATATAGCTTATTTCTATCTTCAAGAGGAGGTAGATTCCATCCCCCCCCGCAAACACCCAAAATGATCAACTCCTATATGGGAATATTAAACTCAGAAAAAGCTTATAGTGACTCCGTTGCAGAGCTCTTCAGTTAATATAGATTAAGAGAAGGCACAAAAGATATAAACCTGAATCCATCTGTTGCAGAGCTCTTCGGTTGTGTTCTCAGAGAAACCGCATATATCAGCTCCTACCATTGGAATTCCAAAGAGCCCAAAATTTAAAATTGCAGGAATTGAGTAAGCCAGGTCATCCCATGTGGCGGCATTGTCTCCAGTCCAGTGTGCAGTGTGCTTGCCAGAGCTCACAAAAGTTGATCTTGCAAGAATGAATGGCCTTTTTCCAGTTGCGTTGACTAAGGCCCTGTTTGTTGCTCTGGCTTCCAGGAGTCCATAGAGGTTATGAGCGTTGTAATCTGAAATATTACCAAAATGATATGACGTTGCAGGAATAGTTTCGTTGTTGATGGGCCGATGAACTCCTGAATTGTTGATTTTGTAGGGAGGATTGTCAAGAGTGGAAGGAAGAGGCGGAGAAGTTATGAAGTTGGACACCTCATTCATGTCGATCCATAGGCCATCAAATGGAAGGACATCATGAAACCTCTTTATCTCACCACCCCAATAACTCTCGCTAGATGGGTGAAGGAAGTCAGGGAAGTACACTGGCCCTGGCCAAACAACACCTAAATATGGCACTCCCTCACGTTTGATGAAGATGTCAGCTTGCATCCCCCTGACATAGGCTCCATATGTCTCATTTACACTAATGCCTGTCAAAGATCACCCAATCAAAGGGAAAGAAGTATTATGATGGCAACTTCAAAGATCACCCAATCAAAGCAACCAAGTTTCAACCACAAGCATTTCCCGCTACCATACCTGGATCAAGTATCAGGACATACTTTTGACCATTCTTGTGAATGCTGCTGACGAATTCTTTCATCTTTTCCACAGGAAAATTTATAGGGTCAAGAGTGAAGTCCTTGTAAGCATCCATGTAGTCAATGTCGGTCCACATAACTTCCAGTGGAATATGAGCTTTTGCATAACCAGCTACCACGCGCTCTAGGTCTGCAACATTCTTGTAGCCATACCGGCATTGATGAAATCCTAGAAAGTAAATCACAGATGCATTATCAGTAGAGCTACATTCCAAACCTGTTAAGTACGTGCGGAAGAAGTTATCTCAAACTCTATAACCGTTCTACATCTAGCCATATCCCAGGAAAGCGACGATGTTTCTCGAACATCAGTGAGTAATAGTGCTAGGATCAGCTGGGGGCTGGGACGCAGTGGTTTTCAAAGGAAAATAACATGCAATGTCTCTGAGTATTGTTCCCTATTGAGCATAACATACACAATTTGTTGATTAATCAGTCAAATAGCGTCAACTAGTGTACCAGGAAAGCAACTACGTTTCTTGAACATCAGTGAGCATTGTGGTAGGATCAACTGGGGGTCAGGAAACATGCCTTTAAGATTTGTTCCCTATTGAGCATAACATGCACAATCTGACTAGTGTCATCGCCATGAGAGAATAAACTCATAAAGCAAGTCAAGGGCAATAAACTCAGAATCTTCAATTCCATCCTCTTCAACACATTATTCTGCTCAAAATCTCACATTTACCGCAGAATAAGCTAGAGAAGCCGAACCACGATAGGGGAATCAAATTCATCAAAATGACAGCATCAACAATCGAAAGCCAATCACAAAAACCAGCATACCGAAGGACCAGTACGGCATTGGGGTCGGCCGGCCGATGAGCTCGGTGTACTGCTCCATGACTCCCTCCGGCGACGGCCCGGGGAAGAAATACAAATCCAACACCCCACCGATCACCTTGTAAGTGATCCTATCGCCAGTGTACACCACATCCATGCCATTGCTGTTCAGCAACAGAACGCCGTGGCTCGTGCCCGCCCCAACACCTCCCCCACTGCGGCCGCCCAAGGACGACCTGACGTCCATGTAAAATGGATGAGACCCGTACAGGTTGAGATCGAGGTTCGAGCTGAGGATATCGGCGTTCCACAGGGTAAGGGTTTGGTCGGGCTGGAGCCGGAGTGATGGCTTCGTGTGCTCTCCAATCCCGTAGAGGGAGGAGCGGCTGACAGGGAGGGAGGAGGAGAGCTGGAGGTACTGGTCCTTGAAGACGAGGAAGGCCGAGGGGTCGGAGGCGGCGGTGTCGAAGAGGACGTCGCCGGAGGAGCGGCGGGAGACGGCGAAAGAGAAGGGGGTGGTGTTGCGGAGGACGAAGACGAGGTCGGAGGAGGCGGCGGCGGAGAGGCGGCATTGGGAGCGGCAGAGCGGCGGTGGCGACGGAGCTAGGGTTTGTTCGGGGAGAGCGCGGTGGGGAGGGGAGGGTGATCGGCGAGGGATGAGGTCGGCGGGGACTTCCCATCGGCGGTGGTCGTCGTCTGTAATTCGGACTCGGAGACGACCGCCCACTTCGAAGCTGGAAGGGGACCCATGATGACGTAAGCCAAAATTAGCTATTTTGCGTGTATAGGCAAAAAAAAAAAGCATATTGTAAATTAATCTACTAAATACATATATATATATATATATATATATATATATTATAATTACTCTCTTTGCTTCTTTTTTCTTCTACTAATATCCTTATACTTTAAATCGATATCAAAATTTGATTATTTTCTTTTTTGCAACAAACTTCTTAAAAATATTCGAATTTCATTCAATAATTTCTTTAAATGGTTTGATTTATTAAAAAATTTGCCATAAAGTCACTTCGAGTGCTAATTTTGCATTTTTGTTCTATGTTGGCCATAAAAATGAATCTATTGAAAGTACTGAACATTACTAAAATAAGAGTAAGATTTTGATTTGCAATTGAGTCCAAACCCAACTTGTTTATTTAAATCCTACTCATCTACAACCATTAGGATTTGGTTAGGTCGTGGCTCGTGCAACATGCTTACATGAAAAAGTCCGCCCCCAACCGTAACATTTCTATGTAATTTTTATGTTATGAATGGGCGTAAGTAACGCAATAGGCATGACCTTTGGGCCTGGCTTAATCCTGACTCGCCCAATGGTCACTTCCTCTCTCTCTTTTTTTTCTTTTTTCTTTTTTTTTTTGTAAGAAATGAGGGCGAAGCCCTAAGTTACATAATTACTCTATCAATAAAATTTGATCTTGTTTGAGCTCCCATCAATGGAGGAATTAAACTTTTTGGTAGCCTATTTAATGCTAGAGTTATATCATTACTCTCCTAATTACAAGCACACTTTCCTCCATGTTAATTTTTTTTAATAAAAACAAATCCAACATGTAAGTTAAATTTCTCACGACTTAGATTATATATATTAAGATTCGGTGCATAATCACTAAAAAAATAGAGGATAAAAAAGAAAAAAAATGAAATTGAGACATAGGTTTCTATCCTAATTCATCCATAAATTAAAGTTAATAGAGGATTCTACTATAATTAGCACATCGCACTTTTTGTTAAATTACTCATTTATAAGAGAAAAATATTATATATACTCAGTAGTTATTCATAGGCCAAAGATGAAAAGCCCAAACCACCATATGAGTTAAATTTCTCATGACTTAGATAATATTTGTTAGGATTTGACATACAATCAGAAGGAAATAGAGAAAAAAGAAGTTGAGACATCGGTTTTTTATCCTAGTTCACCCTTAAATTTGAGTTACGTCCAATAAAAGATTATGTTATAATTAGCACATTGCATCTTTATGTCACATTAGTCAATTATAAGATAAAGAGATTATATATACTCAGTTGTTATTCATGGGTCCAAACCCAGACTTCTGATAAAATATGGGTTCAAGCTATAAAAACCCCTCTAGACAAATATATATATAAATATATATATATAAAAGAACCCTTTGGTGGCTTGAGACTCTAACACCCCCTTCCTTTGACTAAGCAACTCTAGGAACCCAACCCCCTTATCACCTTGTCGATGGAGAGTATACTCTAAACCCTAACGATATCATTTTATACATACTGATTGATTTTATTTTTCACTCAACAATTTAATAAGGTCAATACCATGCAAAATCTTAAACTAGTAACAAATTTATCATTCATTAGCTCCTGGTAAATAACTTCCGTTAAATTATATAAATACCACAAAAAATCATAAATTGAAAAACTTGCAAAAAAATGGAGGATAAAACTCCAAACTAGTCTTTCAACTCAAGAATTTAATGATAAAATTTAATGAAAACTATCGAGAGATAAATTTATTACATGTATGCCAATTTGGGATTTAATTCGAAGTAAAATTGTTATCAGTTATCGGTTTGGAATTTTTCGTGATATTAATCTTAAAAATAAATCTACCATATGAGTTAAATTTCCCACGACTTAGGTAATATCATCTAACACGTATAAATTTTCGTATTGACTGATTTTATTTTCAATTGACGATTTAATCATAAGGCCCAGAAAAACTATGATTAATTATTTTCTCCTCCCCCCCTCCACATAAAAAAAAGGAAGAAAGAGAAGGATGAGGATGATGCTTCTAAACAAAAGCGCCGTTCAACCAAACAGTCAACTATGCTCTGTGCTCTGACCTGGCAACGAGGCGGAGATTCTCGATGTCCGGCCCGTAGACGGAGGTCCTGTTGATGAGGCGGAGCTCGGCGGTCAACGTCGCTCCCGACGGGTCAATGGCTGCTGACCGGACCGTGTATCCGTACCCGACGACGCCGGGCGTCCCCCCGCCTCCTCCGTCCGACGCGCCGACCTCAGGCGGACGCGATAGCAGGTACAAGATGAGCAACGGGAAGAGAGAGAGGAGGAGACGGCGGCGGCCATGGCGGTCTCCGTTCCCAACCATGGTTTTGGTGGGTATCAGAGGAAGAGCGCGAAGAAGCTCATGACATATTTTGAGAGAGAGAGAGAGAGAGAGAGAGAGAGATGAGCTTAAGCTTCATTCGCCCACCCCGGCGGAGTCTACAAGGACTTATCCTCCATTCGCAACCAGCAAACGGATCTCGGGAAGGTGATAAGCGAAGACGACGAGAGAAAATATTAGTTTTCTCCTCACGTGCCCCTCACGTGCCGCTCGCTTTCGTTTCCTTGTGTGTCCTTGGTTCTGTTTACCCGGATAAAGGGATTTCTCGCGGCGCGTGGGCAGGTCTCCACATATTGCGTGAGGCTTGAACAAAGTTTGAACAATCAAATGAGTGAATCGAGTCAGATCGATTTGAAAATGGTTCGATCCAAAAAAACTTATTTAACCTGTTTAGATTCATTTTTATGCAATATGATCCAACCCATATTGATAAAATGCTTCTATATTTAGCCTAATCTATGCAAATTTATAGATGAAAGTGTGAAGCGAACAATCATGAGATCTAATAAAGGTGATAAAGAATATAAAAAAGTCTTAGAAGTGGGTTGGGTTTAAATAAATTGTAAACTTATTTTAACCCATTTCAACAGTCATATTTTATTTAGATTGATTTATGACCCTTTTATTTAATATAACTAGCTCATTTATAGCTCATTTAACACAAGTCGATAACCCATTGATGGGTATAGAGCGAAATTGATGTCATCGTCATTTAATTATGATTTACAAATTCTTGATTTGCATGGAATCATATGTGATCATTTGTGTAATGACTAATTTCAGCGAAATTCTTACCAAGGGTACCGATCCGCATGTCGAAACTATAAAATATGGGAGCCTCGTCGGCCGGCCGATCATTGTCGACCGACCGTATCGACTACCAAATAATGAAAATCGGAGAGGGCGATGAAACAATGGTCAGCCCAAGATTGAAGGTTAGGCTCCGCGTGCTGCGTACTTACCTCCTCTTCCATTCGCATTTGAAAAATGTGAAAGTGTCCATTAGCATTCCCCAGAAAGAAACCTGTCTCTATTCTTCACGTAATCAAGTGCATCATCAATCCACTCGGTATTGAGTCGATCGCTAATTTTGATTTATTTAGATTTCTATCTGTTTGGTTCGCGGAAAATGATTAGTTAATCAAAAACACTTTTCGATCAACAAAAACATTCAGGCATGAAACTAGAAAAATGAATTCCTAAATCTTAGGAGGTGAAAAATTTTCCAAAATTGAGCAATTATATTTTTTCCTCCAGAAACAGATCTGGACAATGTTAGCATAAAAAAATTGAAAATTATAAACTCTCTAAAATTTCGAGATATATATGTTTTTGGATTTCACGGCAAGTACTATAATTCTTTTCGGACGATGAAAGGTTGATGAAGCATTATTTTTTAATAGCTTATGGAACATCGTGGGACGTATTCCACGTTGAAAGTACATAGTAGCGTTAGAAGAAGAAATCGTGTGGGAGTCTGTAATACTCTTTTCTCTCTTGAGATCTAACGTGATGAGTCTCGAAAGCAAAAAAATAAAAAATAAAAACACAATCTCTCAATGCCAAGGATTGAATTTGGCAATGAAAAAATCATGGATATTGGATAGTCTTGCATTCTCATTGGTTTTTAACTTGTTACTACATTTGTTCCTCGTTTGAAGAATTAGGGAGATCCTGGACTTAAATTTAAATGTGCGGACAAAGCAGGACCATGTATAGTGTCTTCCAATGATGGGTATTAAGCCAGCAAATCAATAAACTATAATCTTTCTCATGAAAAATAATTAGTCAATTGCAAACACTTTTTGGTCAATGAAAATATTCATGCATAAAACCAAAAAAAAAAAAATGAATTCAGAGGTAAAAACATTTTTCAGAATTGAACAGTTGCTTTTTCCCTCTAAAAACAGAAATGAAAAATGTTAGCATAAGAAAATTGAAAATCACACTCTCTAGAATTTTCATGACAAGCACCTTTTTTTTTCCTAGACGATAAAGGTCGACGACGCATTATTTTTAATAGCTTATGGAACATGGTGTGATGTATTCCACGTAGCAAGTACGTAATAGCATTAGAAGAAGAAGAAGAAATCATGTGGAAGCCCGTAATACTATGTTTCTCTCTTTAGATCTAACACGACGAGTCTCGAAATCAAAAAAAAAAAAAAAAAACAATCTCTCAAGTTGGGTCGTGTAAAACGCCGAGGGTCGAATTCAGCGACGAGAAAAACATGGACATTTGATAGTCTCGCAATCTCATTATTTTTTACTGCATTTTTTCCTCGTTTGAAAAATTAGGGCGACCCTGAATTTTGTTGCGTCGAATTTAAACGTGAGAACAAAGCCGGGCCACGCAGGGTGTCTATCAGTTAGGGCTCCTTCTAACCATTGGGGGTTCGCCCCAGTGGCCACCCTTCCAACATGGAAGGGGGAGGTGAGGGGTTCAAAAATCCTCACATTCTCAAGGGGATGGGGTGGGGACGCGTAAGTTTGAGTGGGTTTTGACTCCCACGCCCTACAGAGAGCGAGCGAAAGTCCGAGAGAGAGTGTAGAATAAGAATAGAGTAGGACTGAAAAAAAAAAAAAAAAAAAAAAAAAAAAGCTAGGGCTCCTTCTAACCTTTTCGGCCGGGTCCACTCTATTAGAATTTTGTCCTCGAGTGTGTGCCGCGGACAATGCGCTAACCGGGTCATCGCACCATGTGGCATATCCTATTTTATATTAACTATTTGTTGTCTTTTTCGTATGGATACAATACCATATGGTCTTTTTTAATTTATTAACCCAATTTTAAATGGAAAGGCAAGCAGCAATTGCTGACGAATGGGCGTTATCTCTGTCTTTATTCATTTTGGTCACTCTTCTTGCCCATGTCTAAGGAGCAAGTATCGAGTGCACTCGATAAGATTATTTCCTGATTTAAGATAGGTTGGGATAGTTAAAATAATGATTGGCGTGCCTCATCATTTTGGGTGGGATTGTTGACTAAAGTAAGCTCTTCATGAAGGCCTTTAGATGCCCAATGAGGGCACGAAGGCGTGTAGATAGAAAGTGGTGGAAAGAGACCGTTGACACTTAAGTTTAGTTTATTTTATGAAAAAAAAATAATTTGAGAATTTTTTTTTAATATGATCATCTGTGTTGCTTGAAATAATTATTTAATAAAAATGATTTTCATAAATAATAACAATTTATGTCTAAATATTTTGGTGAATGATGAATATATTTTTCTTCGATTCATTTTTGTAAACTATACAAGTCATCATTTTTTTTTACAAAAAATATTTTCGAATCATTGATTTTTCGTGAAACAAATGGAATCTTAAATTTCTTTGCCCCAAATTCTTTTCTCACATTCTATATTCCATATCATTGGAATTCGATCCCTAGGGAGAAATTCATATCCAATAATCTTTTATTGCTATGTCTTGTTGACCGAAATTGCATTAAACATGATTTTCGGGCCAATTTAGGCCATTTTCAGCGAGTCCCGATCAGAAACTAGAGGGAAAATGACGGTGAAGATCAGCAGATATTGAGGAAGTGATGGAACGCGAGCGTGAGAAAACTTAGGAGAGCAGAGAGAACAGAGCTTTTGGAAAGAATTCAGACACTTAGAGAGAGGAAATGAAACCAACGGAACATGCTGCGTTAAGAGCAGCCCTCTGTTCTTGTCCATTCGGTTTTACTTAGAGGTGCGCAAAAGAACCGAAAACCACCCGGATCACCTGAAATCGGACCGGAACCTACAGTTCCCATGGGAGTTAGTCCAATTTTTGGTTCTAGCCATAGAACCGCCCGCCTGCCTATCCACTCAGACCGGACTGGACCAAACCGATATATATTGGACATTATTGACTAATGTAATGGGATTAACCCCTACATTTTTTTTTTTTCATTCTAATAATCCATTTACTTGTTTTTTCAACCAAAATAAAATAAATAAATGTAGAGGAATGAGAGAATCGATTAGAGATGTTCAAAAGAGCAAACGGCTCCTTTTAAGAGTATAATTAGATCTCTAATTAACCATTCTTATTATTAAATTAGGTTGAAGTTGAAAAAAGATGAATCAAGTGATCAATGTTTTAACTTTTATGAAGGTTAGGACTTTTAACGTGGAGTCCAAATCTTCGCATGTTTCCGGTGTCGGGAAACTTTAAGAAGAACATATTATGACCTTTAAAGAAATTAAGTTTTTAGCAAACAAGTATTGTCTATTCGTTTTGCTTTATTGTTTTTAATCCTTAATCATATTCAATGACTCATCATTTAACCCGAATATAAAGCTGAACAAACTTTGTAGGAATTGGGGACCAATTCCATGGACCCATCGGGAAACCAAATTGAACCAATGGTTTAGTTCCCAAGTGGAACCATGGAACCAAAAGGCAGATCTCGGTTCCAATTTTTCGGAATCGGTTCTTAGTGGACGGTTCCCGATTCCAAGGCGGGAACCACCCACCCGGACCATGCTCACCCCCTAGTTTACCGTATTTCCTTCATGAAGTGCTTGTAGATCCCCTCTTGCCTCATCTTTTAAGCTGTACGTGAGGTGCATTAGGACACAGCCAATGAGACTTACTTGGTAAAACCAGCGGCACAAGTTCCTGTCATGAGATCGAATCACGGGCAGGGAGCGTTCGCTGCAGTCGAGGTTGATTTCTTCATCGCAGCGAAGCTCCGAGCTTGGAACTTCCGTGTCTTACGACATTCCTAGCTATAGGAATTCATCCGTTTTAGCATCGCGCAGAGCTACTTAGTCACTCATATTGATTGCAGGAGATTTTAGCGTTGAAATAACGTGAAACCTGGACGATCTATTACCACCTCTGACGGAAAGAATGAAGATGGGTATAAAAGAGAAGATCTTCGAAGCTAAATGTTAGACATATGCAAATACAAAGATTGAAAATGAAAATTCGAATCATGACTCGATGTTCGGGTTCAGGTAGGATTGTACCTCGGTGGGCTTCCTTTGCATCTTCATTTGTTTCTTGCTTATATATATTCATTTGTATGTGCTCGGATATAACATGGAGATATTTTTTTTTTTTTTTGACAAGAAAGCAGGATATTATTACTAACTAAGGGTATGAGCATATACAGCATAGGCATCAATACATAGTAAATCCAAAAGAGCAGAGAAAGGTTAATAACCTAGTTTTTAGGAAGACAACCCGTACGTTGGGCTTTAGCTACCCAATCGGCTACTCTGTTGGTATTGCGGCTACAATGGGCGAAAGTCAGTCCCGACATAGTCTCCAGTTTTTGCTTAGCCCGGTCCACTAGAGGCTGCGATGACCATCTCAAGGTAGATGAGGAGAGGACACTCTACATGGAGATATTGAATAGACATTGGTTTTAAAATGCTATTTTCCCGTGAGGAATTTAGACTTTTTTATTTCTTCATTACATTATATATATAAAATAAAAAAGAAAAAAATTCCATTCATTTACATTGAAACCTTTCTTGCATTTCATAGTATTTTAGTCTAGCTTTTTTGTTTCTCCAGTTTTTCTCAACTAGAAATAAGGTGAGATGTGAAGTGATGTTCAAACATCCATCGTTTTCACTAATTCATGATCTTAATATCTTTCACTACGTTTTGATTGAATATTTCCTCTTTTGCAAATATTCATTTTTTGTTTTTGTTTTTGCATTGTCATTCAATTCTGTAGATTGGCACATCTTTAAAATATCACGGGCTTATTTCACGAACACGAAAAACTTGAGGGGCAAAATATAATTTGCTTAAATTAGGATGAACGCATATAATCATAAATAACAGGCTGTACATCACGGCGAAATTCTTACAAAAGGGACACGTTCACAAGTTGAGCGTATTGTATTTTTTCTAAACCAAAATTTAATTAGAAAATGATTACAGAATGATCAATGACTAATTTATTTTTTGTTTTCGTTACCAATAAACTCTGGACTTTCGAGATATTATTTCATGGCAAGCACAATTTTTGTCAAACGATGACTCCCACGCTAGGAGGAAATGTGGTTCGTCTATTGCAATCATTAGGTGAAAAAATGAGATTGGCCATGTCACTAAGTAATCTTACTGTCAAGTTGGCTTGTATAAAATGTAAAGGGAGGAACCTTCTCTAGAAATATATACTAGTACTTTTACATACATCCCTTGATTAAACAACTGCTGAGCCGGTTTGCCGGGTCATATATGGATCTCCTATATTTCATGAGATCACGAGTTCAATTCACTTTGTGAGTAAATGTTTGGACATCTTAAAATATTTAAATAATAAATTACGTTTTCATCTAACAGTTTAAGCTTTTTAAACAGTTAATTGTGGTTCTATCAAATTCTCACATGATATTAGAGCTGGAGACATTGAGTTCAAATTTTTTCAAGCCCTATTTGTCTCCCCAATTAAATTTCAATGCTTAGTTTTAGGCAAAAGATTAGACTAAGCGTGAGGATGATATTAAAATATTTTAAAAAATAAACCACACATTCATTTAACGATTTAGGCTTTTAGAACAATTGACCAGTGGTTCCATCAAATTCTCACAGGTGACTCGTACTATGTTGTCTAGTTGCAACATATCGAGATATATCTTAATTGTTGGCATTTTGATTCAACTATCGTGATGAATTTCCCATCATCGGACTCTTGGGTTTGTGGTGGTATGGACTAGTTGTGACTTATATTGAATTTTGTAGGATGTGTAAGACCTTTATAGTAACTTTAGATGGGAACATTATCTCTAGTCATCCATTTTACCCTTTTTTTAGTGTATTAAACAAACCGACCTTGAATTACGTGGGCCATGTACGAGAATATTGCGCCATTGCACCATATGTCATGTCCAATTTGTCTAATTATTTGTTGTTTGTTGCATGAATAAAAAAGCATATGATGCTTGATTTGTTTACCCAATTTAAATGGAGCGACAAGCAGCAATTGCTGACAAATGGGCGTCACTCTCTTGGAGTTATCTTTGTCTTTATTCATTTTTGTCACATTCTGACCCTGAAGAACAAGAATTAAGTGCATTCGAATGATGTAAGTCCAGCTCACATCCATCATTAGATTTGACGTAAGGCCCACCTCATTTAATAGTAAATGTGGAGAGGATTCACACGAATTAGACGCATCCAATATAAGATTTTTTTTTTTTTTTTTTTTTTGGTCAATCCTATTTAATTTCTACTTTAACGCTCATTCTCAGACTTTTGCCCTACCTCCTTGTAGGGTGTGGGAGTCAAAACCCACTCGTAAAATTACATCGTCCCCACTCCAACTCCCTCTGAGAATATGGGGATTCGAACTCCCCACATTTTATTTCCATGTTGGAAGGGTGGCCACGGGCAATATAAGATAGGTTAGGATAGCTAAAACACAATGCGCATGCCTCACATTTTGTCGACAGATTTTTGCAAGTCATTACTCGAACTGTGCAATGAGTCTAAAAAAATTTTAAAATTTACTTCTCATAGTATATGCTTATTGCAATCCCTATTTTCACAAATTAAAGTAACCAATTTTGATGTGGCTCTATAGGATTTTGTGATTAGTACCATTTTCACAAAGGCCTTCAATCGCCTCATGAGGTGATGATGT
Source organism: Eucalyptus sp. ANBG9806169 (assembly GCA_014182395.1). NCBI lineage: Eukaryota > Viridiplantae > Streptophyta > Magnoliopsida > Myrtales > Myrtaceae > Eucalyptus > Eucalyptus sp. ANBG9806169. The sequence continues at coordinate 21,293,706 of CM024577.1, read as the reverse complement.
GAAAAAGTATTTGTGCATCTCGTTTTGGCGGTGAAGGCTTCTTCTTCCTAATACCATAACGTTGAATTCAACGCGAGGATCGGGTCTGAGAGCGGGTAAATCGGGTCATGAATCGGGTACTTTTACCCAACATATTTGGGACTACTCTCGAAATTCGGCCTCCAACACCACAATGTTTTTAGCTAATTTGATGGTGGTTTACTAGGTGAAAATACCTACATCTTAGCATTTTCAGTCAACCCAAATTCTTTTTTAATAATTTTTTACAAATAAAATAATAATTTTATTTTAATGGGAAATTCAACTGCAATTATTTGTGAGGTTAAACCTGAATTAAATAGGCCTTAGTGAGTGAATTTGTCTTGTTTTTATTCTCCACACTAAATAATTAATAGAAAAAAAATGGACATGCGATTGTCAAAATGGATGAGGAAATTATTAAAAAAAAGGCGAAAATTTTTTTTTTGAAATCAATTATAATTATGCAAATTTAGTCATAAATCTTTCAATTTGGTTAATTTAGTTTTAAATCTTTTGACAATTTGTTAATTCAATCAATCTGGCCAAATTTAGCTAGAAGTTTTTGAAGTGGACGCTAACCTTCTACGTAATGCTACCGGTTTAACATCGACAAATCTTTTTTTTTTTTTTATCTTTTTTCCTTTTTATTTTCTGCATTTTCATTGTGGCCAACAAGGCTTGGCCTCGCTGTTGCTAGGCAAGGTTGACCTCACCGCCTATTGTGCTATGAGGGTTGAGCCTCGTCGATCTTGACATTGTCCAACGACAAAGAGGGTTGCTAATGACAATGAAAGAACAAAATTAGAAAAGGAAAATTAAAAAAAAAAAAAACATAAAATTATAAATATTTAAAAATATTATAAAAATTATCCATGTCAGCATCAGCGACGCCTATTGGGATGACCAGCATTTGCATCAGCAATTTTGGCCAAAATTGACTTGATAGACTAAATTGGCAAAAGAAATATGACTAAATTAATCAAATTAAAAGATTTAGGATTAAATTGATACAATTACGGTATGTTTCAAACTTTTTAGGTAATTTCCCTTGAAGTGGATTTAGGAGATCATTGATGTACTGAAATCGTTGGAATACGATGCCCATGCAACCTGCATTTTCCACGGCCTGAGCCTAAAGGCGAGGATGATACACAGACGCTATTTCTTAAGGAGCATTCAAATTGGATGGTCATAAATTGTTGTGTATATATCAATTATAGTTAAAAGATAAAAAGAAAGGAGATCAAGACTCACGTATATTAAGGTTTATATCACATCCAATTTAAATGAGGGCGGAGAAACATTGAATGAAGAACATACACGACATTCCATTCCGACAACACGACTGCTTCTTTTAAATATGTACAGATCTTCTTAGGACAACAGTACTTCCATTGATGCGGCCATGGCCGTTATTTTAACGCGAAAATAACTCACGTACGTTACAAACCCTACGTCGCTCTCCCTCCATAAGCGAAGGTGAAGAAGAAAGAAGAAGAACAGCAGCAGACATAGAGGCTCAAGCTGGTGGAGGAGGATAAACAAAGGGGAAGGGTGGCATTCGGAGAGGAGGGAATGGAAACTGGGGCCACGAAGGAACGCTAGGGATCGCTGGGATTTGAAAGGGCGGCGCGAACGGCAGTTGAGGGATCGGTGGGGGGAGTAAGTACGCCGGAATCGGGGGTGCGAACGGCCAATTCGGAAACGGAAGCAAGTCCTTCCTCTCTCCCAGGCCCGAGCAATTGCCATGCACCCCATCGTCGTGATCATTCTTCACCATGTTCACTCGATCGTCATCTCCGGCATTTCGAGCCGCGCCTAGCGGGCTCAGCTGTGGTGTCTCCAGCATGCGGCGGCTGGTGATGATGCCGCGAGTTGGGGCGATCAGAATCAGGAGGATGAGAAGACGACCGATTGGCGATGTCGCGGGAGCTGGACGAGCCATGAATGATGAGATCTGAGGGGAAGAGGGGTTTCGAGCTTTGCTTGTAATTTTGCGAGACAATTTTGGTGTGTTGTGCATGGGATTTATAGAGGAATTGCTTGTGTTGAAGTTCGGACTGCTCTCGATGGTTGTGCCCGACATTGAATCGCCTGATAAGGACGGATCATATTCAGCAGCAGCCTTGACACATCGTTTTCGAATTCAAAGGGATTTTAAAGCAGCAATGAATGTAAAAATAGTTCGTGACGAAAACAGTTCTTGGTGAGGAACTTAGTGAAGTCAAGTACACATGTTGGCTAGACATTCTAGTGATTGAAATGAGCATCCACGTGCTCTAGACGTATGATTGGCTTGGTTTCTAGAAAGAGTCTAGACAATACTACTTGTTCTATTGTTCAAAAGATCTTAAATCTATCATACGATGGTGAGAAAATTGTTAGAAAAATCTTAAATTTTTAATTATATCAATTGTGTTCTTAATATTTTTATGTTTTGCTAATTGAGTTCATCCGATCAATTTTAACTAGAAATTTGAATAATTTTGAAATATTTTTATTAGTTTGTTATTTTTAAATTCATTTTTTCTTCATTTCTTTTCTTCCTTTTCTTTCCCCAATTGTGGGCCAGCTGACCAACGCTAGTCAATAGGCAAGGGCATCAGCCCTCGCCCAACCCAGGCGAGGTCCGCCTGCCCTGCCAACTAGAGTTGAAAAAAATCAAAGAAAAGAAAAGAAGAAATTAGTGCAATTTTTTTTAAAAATATTAAAATATAATTCAATATTTTCCACATTAGTATCAATTGTGCTATGTAGGATAACCGGCATCCACATTAGCAATTTCCTACTAAAATTGACCGAATGAACTTAATTGATAAAACGTGAAAATGTTAAGGATTTAATTAGTACAATTAAATATTTATGACTAAATTGATAATAGTGCAATAGATTTAGGATTTTTTTGGTATATTTTTGTACAATGGTTAATTTAATTTTAAAATTTTCAATTTGGATAATTTAGTTTTAGATCTTTTGACGATTTTCCAATATAGTCATTTTGACCACTGAATCAACGATTTTTGGGTCTAAATTGGCTGAAATGAATTGTCAAAAAGTTTATGATAAAAATTGAAAATTTATGATTAAACTAATCTTTATACAATAGATTTATGATTTTTTTGATAATTTTCTCTGAGAAGTACAAGTATGACTTAGGGCATAAATGATAACTATTTTGGCTAAAAATTGATTTTGGAAGAGAAATAAATTTTTCTATTTTGGCTAAAAAATTTGGCTAAAAAATTTCTATTCTCAAAATAAAAATTTATTTGATAATGATACAAAATTTCTCATTTCCGAGCGATGGCGGATGGTGGGTGGCGACTGGTGGATGGTGGGTGGCAAAGGGCGAGTCGACGAATGGCAACCGGTGGAGGCGGGCAATGGTGGATGTAGGTGGGCAATGGCCAATGGTAGCTAGGTAGACAACGAGCAGCGACGATGGCAAACAATAGGCAGCGGGTGGTGGTCAATGGACAACAACCTGACATACGGTGGACGGTAGTCAACTAGTAGCGAGGATGAAGATGAGAAAAGTTTTTATTTCTCATTTTTGTTTCAGAAATAGAGAAGTACAAAATTTTTACTTTTGATTTTTATTTTAAACTATTTGTTGAGCAAAAATCTATTCTAGAAATGGAAAAGCGTAATAGTTTTCTAAACGGAACTTCTGTTCCAAAAATAAATCTAGAATAGAAAAATAGTTCTGGAATATAAATATAATGGTCATCATGCGTGCCCTTAGCAATCAAATGTCAAACTCACTTTTCAAGTCGCTAGGATGTTTTGCAAACTTGTAGAGTGCAATAAAAGCATAAAATTTGACCTGAAAATTTTAAATTACCATGAAATGGACAAAACATGCGAGATTGAATTCCGATGATACGCACTCCCCTCACATGTAAGGCGTACTTTTGTCCGAAAAATACAAGATATATATAATTGAATAGGTCTAGACGGCTTTGACGGCCATACAATTGGACAAGCTAGGCCAAAAAGGGAAGGACTTATCCAAACCGACTGATCTTTCGCTTCGAATTGGCCATGCTTAGACCTGTAGTTTTCGTCACTGAGGGAGGGTGGGGATTGACGATTCCTGTCTTGCCTAGAAAATGTCTAGTGGGACTAGAGGTGGCCACCGGGCTAAGCTGGGCTAGGCACGGCCAGCCAGGCCCACGTGCCATGTCCAGGAGTGGTTGGCCCGAGCCGGATTCTACTTGGTATCGAAATCTTAAGAACAATACAAAAAATTACTTAGGACAATTAATGAGCAGAACAATTCAATTAAACAGGCATTGAATAAAAGTACATCTCCAAATGATTTGTAGAAAATATTACACGTATTAGTGCCGTAACAATGCTTAAATACAAATTACACCCAGAAAAATGTCTAATAATATAATGTCGTGCCATGATTCGGATGATGAAGTGTTGTGGTTGTCATCTTGTTCATGTCAGGCACTAGGGGTGTCAGTAACCGAACCGAAAACCGAACCGAACCGAACCGAAAAATTCGGTTTTTTCGGTTCGGTTTTCATTCGGTTCGATTTTCATTAAAAACCGAAATTTTTCAGTTCGGTTCGGTTTTTATCGGTTAACCGAACCGAACCGAACCAACAAATAAAAGTGGAGAAATATGAGTTTAATAGAAAAAAGAAAACGAAAACTGAAAATCAAAGGTTAAAAACCAAATTTTTCGGTTCGGTTCGTATTCGGTTCGGTTCGGTTTCGGTTCGGTTCGGAAGATTTTTTTAACGGTTCGGTTCGGTTCGGTTTTTCAAAAAAACCGAACCGAACCGAACCGTTGACACCCCTATCAGGCACCACCGGCTGAAATCATTTCTTTGCAATAACCAATCATGCCCATAAAGGTCATTTCTATATTTTTCACAGTCAAGTTCCACCTATTGTTTTCCACGATCCATTGGCTAGCAATGAACATAGACTTGGATGGGATTGTAAATGCCAGCGGGATTAGTAAGTCACGATCCATGTTAGAAAGAATTGACAAAAGCTAAATTCTTCTTTTCCACATTTTCAAAACGTCAGCGTTGTCTTTGACATCTCTTTCTATGCATCCGGAGCAGTTTACTCTTAAGTACATCTCCACCTCATTGATATATGAAGAGAAAGCTAGCAGAAGATTGTTGGGGGTTCTTACCGACCAGGGGTAAGGAGAAAAGAAAAAAAAATTAAAAATCTGAAAGAGTATAAAAAAATTATAAAATTTGTCCATGTGGCGCCACATAAGACTGTTGGTAGCCACATCAGCAATTTCCGGCTTAAATTAGCAAGATGGACTGAATTGGTATCAATGTGAAAAAGTTTAAAACTAAATTGGTTCTATTTAAATATTTAGAACTGAATTGATGCAAATACAAAATGTTTATGACTATTTTGGTACTTTTCCCCATGCGGTATATATTTTATGAAGCCAATTCCTTACCATCTCCAATATTTGCTCCAATTGGACCTCCTTCTCCGGTCCCAAATTTTTCGTTATATGGAACAATGAGGGTTTTGAGCCCCTCCAACTTGAACCTCGGATCCAAGACAACGAATTAAAACAAACAAAAAACAGGCAAAGTGTCCTTGTAATATTTGAGGAATTTCGCTTTCATGACAAGTATTGCTTCATTGAAGAAGGAATCGCCATCTTTATTCATCTATTCAACCAACATCACCTATAGAAATGATATGGCAAATTACTTACTAAATAATCGTTGAACGACAAATCATCTGTCGCATCATTGAAATTACACAAGAATTCTTTAAAAATTTCACCAACCCTCCAATTTTATCGTGTCAATGTTGAGTAACCAACACTTCAACTAGCAATGGTGGAATAGAGGGGTCAGCACACCATCTCCTTGCATTCCTTCTTTAGCAATTTTTAACGTTGGATTCCACGTCATTCTTATGTCCGGAGAGAATTTCTCAACTCGCCTTCTCTATATTATGTATAGGACCTCCAACTCTTGATGCCAGTATAGGATGGATCTAATGTATTGAAACCACAACGATCAATTGTAGGGTGTTCAATAATCATAAAAGACCATTCGATCTACATATATTTTAAGCCCAATGGTCGGCTCTTGCCAGTTAGGGATGATCACCAGCAATTGACGAGTTTTTTTGGGTCACATTTCATGTTGTGTCCGACAATTGGATTCGGCCGTATTCCATAAAAAAAAAAAAATCTATCGGGCCGAGGCTAGCACATTAGGGCCTATGGGCCTAACCGGGCTAGGCCCAAGCACAGCCCAATTCGATGGAAAATTGGCTTTATAAAATTGAAATGAAAACCCCAACGGCCTGTTTCAACGTGACCATCAATCGTGCATGGGGTAGGAACTACAAAGAAGGTCGTCAAAGATTGACAATATTTGCAAAGCAAATATTTCACTATTCAGCAACATAATGAGTTTCCTCCGGTTATCAGTGAAGCGTAGGGAAAAAAAGAGAGCACTTGCTTCTTTATGGCATGTCGCAGACATATCATCTGTATGAATGTCGTGCATGTGGGTATTGTAAGGTCCAGCCCACTTAGCCCATAATTTTCAATTGCAACGTTAGAAGACTTCCACACTTACATATTAGCCCCACACACTCACATATTTCTGAGAAGGGATAAGGTATCTCTTTGTTTGTTTTACAAACAAATTATCAGCTGGAGTTTCCCAAAAAAAGAAAAGATAAAAAGTGCAATGCAAAAAGGAAAATCCTATCGTCAAGAGCAGTCATTTAAGTCCACATTAATCAAGTTTAGATTACATTAAGAGAATTGAGTTCCTTCATAAGCTTCTGCATGCACTCTCCCCACCTTCCATTCCATACAGAGGCCGGCCTCCGGGAGGTTAAACGCTGGTACTCCTCCAAGAATTGCAGAATTTGTGAAGACTGCAAACGGGGAAGCCGCCGCCTCCTAACACTTTGACTGTTTGTGTTTGGTTGGCTTCTTTGGAATAGGGGTGTTACTCTGTTCCGAGTCGAACAATGTTCCATTCCCGACCCGACCCAAGACATACTTCGTTGCTTGTTTTATGTTACCCAAAACATGTATTATACTTGTTTCGTATTCGGGTCGGGTCAGGTCAGGTCGGGTTTTTTTGACACCCCTATCTAACACCACCATCAAAGGCGCCATTAAAATGGAGGAACACAGAAAATACCCGCTAAAAAACCTAGATCGGCAATTGAATGACATCGGTTGGCCTATTTACACCCACATTTTGTCTAAACACTAATTTCTTTAATTAAGTGTCTGAAATTCCCCTCTTCGATATGTCTTTTTTCTTTTTAATCATGCTAACCAAGAAAAGTTAATATTGTTTTTGCGGTCTCTATCATCAGTTTCACAATATTAATACCACAAACTACTTCCAACAAGATTTTGTCTTATCCTTCATCTGTTTGTCTTTTTGCCTAGAGAGAGATTGTTAATTTCCATCCATGGTCTCATCTTTTCTACCCACGTCCCAATTCACTGAGATTCCCGATCACGACCCGCCCCTTTTCCTGCCAACGTAGGCCATGGACAAGAAAGAGAAGCATTGAAGTGAAGCAGCGTATGTGAACACTGTTACATGATCTGCTAAGCATTTACACGACTATGGACAAACATTCGACTTACATTACAGATCTTGCCACAAATCAGAGGAGCCAAAAAAATCAAAACCTGCAAGCACAAAAGGTTACAGACAAGATAGATGAAAGGAGAAAAAGAAAATCTCTACACTCAGCTGTTAGTAGAGTTATAAAAGATCTTCGCGATGACCGACAATGGTATGTTTGCAGCGTGGCCTCGAGTTCCAAACAGCCCGATTCTCCCATAGCTGGCCGAGGAACTATTGATCGTCGCGTTAAAGGAGACACTCAGTACCTGCGTCTGGCCATTGGCGATGGTGAAGCGAGACGGAGCTACCTTCATGGTGACCCCGTAAGGGGCGGTCCAACCGACACTGTAAGTTTCATTTCCGGCAATATTGGTGACTGTACGTTGAACTGTCCTAGAACTGTTGAGCGTGACGATTGTGATAGAGGGCAAGTTCAGGTCGGCGCCGCTAATAGTGTTGTTGTAGGCCCAACAACTTTGGCCGGTGTAGTTCCAAACAATGGGAGCCGACCCGTTAATGCCACAGAGAAATGACATGTAATCATCATAACCTACAAGAACAGCATCAGGCAGACTCATCTTAGCCCCAGGCATTGAACAGAACAAAGAACACGCAAAAGAGAGATGATGTAATGGTCCATAATCTGCTACTTGTCAATTAGAGAGAACCAGGATACCTATCACATGCACAGCTTGAAAATTCTGGTGAGGGCTCTTCATTAATTGAAAATATAAGTTGATGTTATGTTGTTTCAGAGGAATTGACAGAGAACTAAAAAGATCAAGAAAAGAAAGAAAACTCTATGGTCTTGGGTCAATACCGGGTCACCAAATTGATGAGTTGGATGTATAAAAATCGATTTATCTAGAGATTTTACATAGACAATGTGGACATTTTCGTAATGTCAATCTCTCGGTAGAACAGGCAAAGCAGATTTTATTCTAGAGGTAAAAGTAACTCAAGAAAATATGTCATAACACGAAGCACATTGGTTCCTTACCAGACAAGGAAAAGATACTCAAATCAGGCACACTGTTTCTGTATTCTGAGTATAAATTCAGTTGCTTATTCAAGAAAGCCATCCTTTTAGTGTTGAAAGAAATCTGTTCACAACAGAAACTTATAAAAATGAACTTTATTCTTTAAGGACTTTTTCTCGTACATTAACTGTTGACTATAATTAAACATTTGATTACTGTCCTTGAGGATATCCTTCCGTTGAATAAATTTCTCAAAATGACAAACTAATTAATAGTCATCGATTTTTCACTTCATTATGTATATTTGCAATTGATAAAAATTTTGGAATTGGTACTTTAGCACTTGCACCAGTCAAGTCCAAACTCAATCCTTCTCGGGTAAGTAAATCTGACCATATACCGGTTATGCTGACCCATGAGCCATTTGGCTTGATTGGCATGACAAAATTAAAGTATAGTTGGAGTTGGACTTAGCTGCACCCATTATGCAATAAAGGCAAATAACAGACTTATCACAACAAATTATTATTGGACCACAAGAGATATTCTTCATTTTGGGCCAACGAAAAGGACATATCCATGATTTGGAATTCTACCATTGTAAAAAGCAGATGATTCAGGACACTCCTAATTTTATCATTTTAATTGACTTTCGCATCTCAATGGGTAGAGGATGTTTCCAGACAAAAGAGTATAACTGGCATAGGCAGAATAACTTACTGGAGTCAAGAATAAGTCCCGGATTCAAAGAAGCAGTTGCATTCACAAAACCGCTGCCCATGTCAAAAGGTGTTGCTGGGGACTGATTTTGATCTGGGTTGGCATAAGCGCGCTGAGCCATTATCAGTCCCCCGTACTTGTCATATAAAGAAGCCGTTGTAGAAAGTGCAGATGCAATGGCAGAAGGACTAAAAGTTGGAAAATTTTGCTTAATTAGCGCTGCCAGCCCAGCAATATGAGGAGCAGCCATGCTTGTCCCAGACATCATCGCAAAGTTTTCACCTGAATCATTGAATCTACTTTAGGAGGCAACATATAAGAAGAAAAGAACCAGGATAAACAGACTCTGCAATTCCATTGCATTTGGCACTGGAGAGAAGAAATCTTGCCTCGACCACTGGGTAAGCAATCAATACATGCACAAGCTAAAGAATATCAAGCTACCTACATGAATAATTAAAAGTCTTGCAGATACCGATGCTTTATGGAATATCTTTCATGCAGTAATGGATTAAAACAGAAACCCGTTGCACTGGTCGAATGAATCAACACAAATTGCTGTATATATCATGACGGTCATACCTTCGAATTCCATAGAATCAGTGCCAACAGAGCTCCAAGCAGCCCATATGAAATTACCAGGGGCAACCAAGTTTGGCTTCAATATATCTGCGTCAGTGAGAGAACTGTCTTCTGGATCAGGTCCTCTGGCCGAGTAGAACATGACTTTCGGAGCAGAAAAGCTGTAGTTGGCTTTCAGCCCGCCCAAGATGCTAGCAGTGGCTCCAAATGAAACAACCTGTTTTGTCTGTCCGTCCCTCTCCACAGAAGAGTTGTAGTATTGAAGCAGTATCTGTGAAATAAATGAGAAAGATCACTATATAGCAAATACAGTTCTTTTGGCACTCATTCTTGAATCAGCAGCCAACTAACAGCAGCGAGACTCTGTTAATGGCATTGGCTGTACCTTGGAATCATCTGTTGATGGAATAATGATGCCAGGCATCTTCATTGGAGTTGGATTAAGCTGAAACCCAATCACAAAAGGATCCATATAAAATACGATACCAGCTGCACTAAGGTTATTTGCTGTTTCTAAGGCCTGTTGGATGGTGGAGAGTCCAAGCACAAACCGGATCGAGTAGCTGCATATCAAAAGGTTCCCTTGGACATGATCTGGATCAAAGTTTGTAGAGTCCTGACATTCACTGACATACATGTCTTTGGTAATTGAAGTGCCATTGTTCAGAACATCGAGTGCTGAGACTAGCTTGTACATTGTATCTTTATCGGTTCCCGCTGAAAAAGAATGATGAAATGTTTATTTGCATCTTGACAGGTGTAAAGAGTAAATCTGTGTAAGTAAATTTGCAGGGATTGAGGGGTAAAATGTACTTCTCCACAACCACCCAACACCAAGCATGTGCATCCACATAAATTAGCTCACTACCAGAACCAAGTATACTGCGATAATGGAGATGAGTCATAATCAACAAATCCGATTCCTGCAAGACTAGTGAGAAGTGTGATCCCAAATTCCTTTCTTGACTTTTTATTGGTTATTACCATAGAATAAGCTCCTTGTTTAAAGAATCAGCAAGTACGAAGTTAGTGATCTGTGTATAGTATATCTGATGATCCAATTTTTTTTCCCTTTTTAGTTTGGACGGAGAACGACCCCCATCCGTGAGAATCAACATATCTTCAAAAGGTCATCAGATTCAGCAAATTAATTTTGATAGTGAAAGAAATCCACAGACTATCACTCTTCAAACCAAACAATCTCAGTTTCCATCAATCTTGATCTAGGTTTTAAATAAGAGGCAAGTGATCTGAACATAGAACCTTTTTAAAATCCTAAGGCAATACAAATTTGAGTCCAGTTCGGGAACCAAAAGTAAAGGCTAAACTAGACAACTTGATCTTTTGGGGTTATTTGAGAAAAGTCAGTTGCAAAACATAAGTGAACCAAAATTAGCACTAAAACAAAAAAAGAAAGAAAATAAGCATCGGCTAACAGATGGCTTACGCGCAAGGCCAACTCCAGCAATTGATCGGTTGTTTCCAAGAACTATGGAGTTTTGGTACACTCGGTCATGAGCAGCAGCACCAACAGTGAAGATCCATGGACTGAAGGAAGATATGCTTTTTGGTGCAGGCCCAGTATTTCCGGCAGCTTGCACAACAAAAATGCCAGCTTTTACTGCTGACAATAAAGCCATGTCAATGGGGTTGAAGAACGTTGCAATTCCAGGAGGACGCCTATTAGGAGTGATTGATAAGCTTATTATGTCAACGCCATCCTGAGCAGCCTGTAAATGCATCCATCACAAAGAAAGAAGAAAATCAGTTACGAATGGTAACACTAAGACATACATGTTTCACAATCCCCAAAAAGCACTTTTTTTTTTCCCATTTTCTTTGCAGTATTGATTGAAGAACATGAGCCAAGGGTAATTAATTATACATCTCTACAAATGGAACTGGTGCTACACAGATTTATAGAAATTCAAAACCGAAACAGCTCTCCGTGTAGAATCTTTCAAATATAATTCCTCAAACAACCAGAGAATACCAAGAAGTGCACTGAATCAATATTGTTTGTCTTGTATAGTCTGGTACAGCACCCGTTCACAACCAGTATAAACTATTATTGAGGAATGCCTATGTCAATTGTAGAGTAAATAGAGAGCCTGAAACTTCGGTTTTGCAGAGTAGGAATATTTTGATGTCGAAGTGTAATCTGAAAGCGATCCGTCAAATACCGAGACAGAGAAATACAGTCAACTAGCAGCACATCAAAGTGTTGAGGATCTCTAAAGTCTTAAACTGTCTACACATAGATTAGCTAAGCAAGAGAAACTGGTCAGTCAAATCATGTAGACACAAACCTGGTCAATTGCAGCAACGACATCCGCAGCAAAGCCTCCAAAGCTCTTATATAATGACTTGTAAACAGCGATGCTGAAAATTGAAATTGAGTATCCATGTTATCTTAACATAAAAAAGTACTCAATCATATTTTGCTCAAGGTGTAAGTCCATCTTTGAGCAAAGCAGGTAAACAGAAGCAGTTATCATTTATTAGTACTTAATAATCACTGTCAATAATGAATAGAGATAAATAATAAGAGTATAGAGGGACTTGGTCCAGATAAATTACTGTGAACGAGGAGCCATTCCACTAGCATTCCCAAAGTGATGACCAGAAACAATAACTGGAATCCCATGGTTTCCTGCTGCAACTGAAGCCGTGTGCCTGTAATTCCACTATTCGATCCATCAATTGCCTATTAAGTCTTCCATCTAATTGACAATGTGGAAGCTAGTAACCAGATGACGGTTGCTGTAACTTTGATGCCAACAATATGAGAACAAATTATACATGGCCATGAAGTAAGATTCTTTTAGCTTTCCCATATCACTAAATCTATCTCGCCAGCTTACAAAGCTTTACATGTTTTTACTCTGAAAAGTTATAACCATAACAAAATGGGAAAATAATGGCTCTTTGTTTTTGATAGAAAATGAAAACAAGGTTTTTACTTTATGCAGTTAACAATAATTTTATGTTGACAAGAAGAATAAGAAAGAGATATATGTCAACAACAAGTGAATTCCAGTTGGTAGTGATAAGGACTGATACTGAAGTAGAAACCAGTTTTCTCCTCTCGTCACTTCAAGTCCTCAACCCAGGTCATGAAGAAGGAATGGCTAACAGCGACATATCACCACTATTATCCACATCAAGACATAGAGAAAATAAAATAGAGGAAATCCTAGCAATCAAAGAAGCTCAAAGGGAAAACTGATCACGAATTCTCGTTTCCCTCCCACACCCGCATTTTGTACTCCCTCATCCCCAGCTTGTGGAACTACAAAGCTACAGTTATTCCAGTCGCAGATTGAGCAAAAGAGATGCTGACAAAAAATTGACATGGAAACACAAGCATACAAGATGAGAGAAGTTGCATGAAACACTCACGTCCCATGACCATCTCCATCAAATGGCGATGCGTAGTCCTGAGATGCATTGAAAATTCCTCTGGTTATGGCAGATGCAGCAAAATGCCGGGCCCCGACAAGCTTCCTATTGCATGATCCAGATGGAAAATCCGGGGTGACCTCACAAATCCCTGAGTAATGGGCAGGGACTGGATATGGACGGTCAGACACATCATCGGCAAAGCTGGGGTGTGTCGGATCAATGCCAGTATCAATAAAACCAATCACAACTCCTTCTCCAGCTGAGTCATACCCACCACGTTGCGCCCATGCTCCATTCGGTAGACCAAGAAATTGTGGAGTATGAGTTGTTGCCGTTCTAACTGAAAAATCCAAAACTACGTTTGCCACCTCTTTCCTCCATGAAAGTTTGTCGGCCTTCAAATAATATTACCAGGCTAAAGTGAGGTTCTAGATACCATTTTTATATCACTCAGCAACAAAACTTCAATCACAAGCAGCGCAAGACATGCATAAATTTTTGTGATAATTATGCATAACACATTCAGGACAGCCAAAATATTTTCCTCCGTACATCCAGTATGCACTTATTATTGCCAAGCAGACAAGGATGAGAACTATCATAAGGAAAAAGACGGTGTTGGGTACTGATATACCTGTTGGGGAGTGACAAGTACTGCAAATCCATTTATTAAGTAGTGATAGCTGTACAGTTTCAGATATTTCTCTCCCTTCAGTACCTTCTTCAATAACGAATCATGAACTCGAGCAACATAAGAACCAGAGTTCCCACCAGAACGAGAAGTGTTCCTGTGCCTGAATTTAGAGTAGGAAGCTCAGAAAACCAATCAAACGCTAAAAAATGAAGCTTAATCAAGACAAGTTCCCGTCATCGCGCCCTCATTAAACTAAAGTCTCCACTAAATTACACATGAACAATTCTTTATACTGTCAATCAAGAAAGGAACTTCCGACAATATAAGCCATAGTAACGTAAAAGACAGTTATAGACACTGCACAAACGGAAATGAATGGACCCCCACGAGGTAGTTGCTGAACTTGAGAGGCTACAAAACTCTCAAAGGTAAAAAATTTACCTCACGAAGCAAAAATCAACTTTCGAAAATTGCAATTCGACCCTTTCAGTAGCTATTGCCAAAGAAGAAAGTAAATAAACCAATTCCCAGTTTGGTCTCGCCGATTCTACAAACGAATAAACAGAATCCAACCACAGCCCGCATTTACAAGAGAAGCAAGAAAGTACCTTGCTTTGTCCATTCTGTTGGATTTCCCCGAACCTCCATGCCTGAACACATTCGTCTCCTTCTTCAGCACACCATAGTCATGGACGACAGGGGCTTGTTTAAGGGTCACAATGTAAACAGCCGTGATTGCTTCCGAGCTACTATTCTGGCACCAAGTGCACACGACCATCCCCATGGAGACCAACACCAGCAAGAGCCAAGAAACACTCTCCATCCGTGTATACACGCACAGTGGGGGCAGAGAAAGAAGAAAGAAAAGAAACCCAAGTTCTAGTTTTATCAGAACACCAACCCCCCGGAAGGAAAAGACCTCACGTCGCCTCCATTTTGACTTCCCCAAGATCTCTCCACAACAACACCCACGAGAAGAAGAGACAGGGGTGGGTTGAAAAGTGAAGAGAACCCAGAAAAGCTGACAACCTATCCTAGAATGTGAAGACAGCTGGTGTGAGAGAAAGTGCAGCAAGCTTCACGTTGAGGCCTCCATTAATGTGGAGTGATAAAGCAGAAGAAGAAGAAGAAGAAGGGCTTCTTTCTTTATCTGGGGCGAGAAAGAAAAAGGCCCTTCTTTCTTTATTAGCTTTCCGGGAGGGAAAGAGGGGAAGAGTGCGCAGGTAGAGTATTAATAGCTGGAGGGGAGAGCATGGAGAATCTGCAAAAGCTTTTCCTCGATTGAACAAATTGATAATATAAAAATCGCGTTCTTTACAGGAAGAAATGCAGATGAGAATCGAACGTTGTCATTTGTTTTTCTTCCCTCTCCTTCCTGTTTGACCGTTGTCCTTGTCTTTGGCCCTTGCTTGTTTAGGGACCCAACGCCGCTTTGTCATCTTCTATTCCATGTATTGACTAAGGAAAAATCAGTGTCAGAACACTGAAACATGTCTCAAGACTCTAACCTTTGCTCTTTCATTCCATTCCATGTCTTAATTAAGAAAATTCATTGTCACAACGCTAAGACCAAGAAATTATCCTTAATTTCTTAATTTATCAAGATAAAGAATCTCCTATTATTGTACCAAACCAATTTAGAAAGTCAAAACAAGTGCATTGTAAGCTTTAAAATTTGTATAAAAAAAAGGTTGAAATCTAAAGTTTAAAATTTTCAAAAAGTGTAATCAAATTCAGAAGACTCTTTTAGAAATTATTATTTAAGTACTTTCATTAATTTCGTCCATTTCAAGGGACGGAAGTATCAATATAGCTTGCTTTTTGTAATTTCTCACTGATGGAGCGTCCAAAAATAGCATTAAAGAAAGTAAATTTCCTCGCTTTGTATGTTTCTTTTCTCTCCCCTATTGGGAAATAATTTTTTGTGGGGCATTAGGTACAATAATTTCCCTTCACTTTCCTTTCCCTCTTCTTCTCGCAACGCAACTCTCATATTTTCTTACACCGCTTCTTTCTAACATCTTTCCCTCTTATTCGAGCATTTTATTTTGTCCATATATTAGTCGAGTACTTAGCTGCGCAATACTAATACTTTGTTAAGACGTTTTTTAATTACATAATAACAAAGTACTAGTGAGTTGATTAAGGTTAATTTGAACCATCATTGGCAGTTATTCATGGAAATCCAAGAAAATAAAGGAAATGGCGGTTACAACTAATTGAGATTAAGAGAAACTTGTAATCTACGATAGAAGGAACATTAACAAGCACTAACAAGTCCCATCTTGAAAATGATCTTTTCACAACGTCACCCGAAGGGAAAAGTTAGCCAAAAGTTCCATCAAGAAGCATGGCCATTTAGAAAATGAGTAATCACGGGTACAATAAAGCCAATATACTAGATGACAATTTTTTTCCCTCCAATGAATCATCGACATCATCCACATACAAACTTAACCGAAATTAATAACAAATGATGTCCATATCTTAACCCATGAATCAGAAATATGATTAGGGGAGATCCCTCCAAATAAAGTCAGAAGAAAACATGAATCCATGCTTAATTAGTTTAATTGATGGGACAAGTTGTAATTATAAGTGTTTATTAAAGTTACAAAACCCAACTATGAGAGTGCACCTTTTCCCATACTTTGTGCCCATCATTGTCACCATCTTGAACTATTTGATTTGTGCAGCATGTCCATCCTTCACCTAAGAAAACAAAAAAAAAAAAAAACACCCTATCTCACTTGTGCTCCTCTATCCCTCTCTTCTCTACTTGCTCGGGACAACGACGGCGACGCGTACTCACCTAGCTCACGTGCATGGTGCTTGTAGTCTTTGAGCTCGATGTCGTAAGCTCTGTGCAAGAGATCCGCCACGAGCTCATGTGCCCTCGATAGATCTCGTGCAAAGAGCTCCATTTAAAATCGAGCTCCGTTGATTTCAGGGAATGGTGCATAAGCGTGCGCATGGTGAAATCAAAGAAAACGAGGCAATGGGTCGGCACCAGGATCGGGGACGGGTGGAGATGGCTCGGTGGTAGTCATCGACTCGAGCATAAGATTGCGGCGGCGGAAACAGAGCCAAGCGGAGAGCTACCAGAAATAGAGACAGAGGTGTGTTTTAGGGTTTAATGGCTATGTTACAAACATTGACTCAGAGTGGATCCGCAGCCTCTGCAAACAATGGTGTACCTGGAGGGTGAATGAATATGGATTAAGATCTGGAAACGGTGTCCCCCTCCTCCCCATTTGAACATCCAATAAATACCTATCCTATCATTTTGTAAACTCATTTAGTATATCAATCTTGAACTATTCCACATTATTCTTTTTCAGGAAATTCTGAGCAGGAGGGTTCCTCTAAAAAAAACAAAAAAAAAAACAGACCGAAATTAATTAAAAAAATAAAAGAAAAGACCACCAAAAACCCCAAACTTTGCACAAACTGACAGATTTACCCCAAACTTTTTTTTGTGACGTAAAAAACCTCAAAATTTTCAAACTGTGACACATTTACCCCCATCAAGGGTGTTTTTGTCTTATTTTTTTTTCTTCTTCTTCCCTCCGCCGGCGTCGGGCGAGGACGACCCTCCCCAGATCTGGTGAGGGCACCCCACACCCAACGCAGGTGAGGGCAGCCCTCGCCAGCCCAGGCGAGGGCTGCCCTCGCCCGTCGAACTCGCCGGCTTAGCTTCTCCACCGCCAACGAGGGAGGGCGGGCGGAGGGAAGAGAGAAGGAAAAAAAATATTTAAAAGGTAAAAAGACCAAAATGCCCTATAGTTTTAGGGTAAATGTGTCACACGATAGAAGTTCAGGGTTTTTTGTGTCACAAAAAAAAATTGGGGTAAATGTGTCACGGTTTGCAAAGTTTATGATTTTTTCACGTCATGAAAAAAAGTTTGGGGTAAATCTATCACTTTGGGCAAAATTTGGGATTTTTCGTGAATTTTTTTCCATAGAAAAAAAAGAGAAAAAATAGAAATTAGGTTATAATAAATAGTGCGGATTGGGTGGGAAAGAATGATTGATGGTGGGGTTAATTGCCGTGAAAATGATGGATGAATGCATGCCTAGCCTACCCCTCCGCCCCCTTGATTCCTGGCCTTTTCCTCTCCTGCTTTTTTTGTCCATTTGTCTCCAACGTTCCAAATCCTCCTTCCCTTTCCGACAGACAAGACGTCCGCTTGCAATTACCAGGGGGGCTGATCTTTGCGGTTGTGTGTGGTTTTGGACAACGATTATTTTCACGTCTTTTGTCCGTGAGCGCCACCGGGCTGGGGCGGGTGGTTGTGGGACGGTGGCGCATAGGGCGGTCGGTGCTCAGTCAGTGCACACATGTGATGGACTTGATGGCGGGACAAAGACAAATGGCTTTAGAAAGTGATGCGTGGAATGAAATTGGATTTTATTCCCCCACTTGAGAGGCCCTCCTCCTACCTTTTCCAAAGCAGGATTTGTGCCATTTGGAGTTCCAACTTTTTATTTTTTTAATTGATTGATTATAATACACTGCGGATAAGTTCAACACCACCCACGGATCTTACCTAGAGTCGGTCGCCGTCGGTCATCTTACAAATTAAAATAATGCAGTGAGAGCCACGAATCAGAAGCTGGGCCAACTTAGCTTTTGGGTGCAAAATGCAAAAAAACTTTGGGTGGTAGGGTCTTTCTAAAATGCAATAGTGTATAGTTAGGTGTGATTTAAAAATACATCGGGAAATAATTTTAATCTATATGTCGTTTAGGAAAAAAAAAAGCATTTTATAAAGGACTTTTGCTATTGAAAAAAAAAAAATCTCTAACCTTTGCCAGCGGAACTCTAAGTCAAGTTTCTGCTAGCCTCGCTTAACCTCAGATAAGGCTAGCCAACAACTAGATCTAGCCTCACTGGCCCCTAGCCATTTACATTACATGAGGTGGACATTTCCGATATTATACAAGTTTAGCAATGGTAAAGTTGAAAGGAAAATAAATGTATTTTCATTCCAAAAATGCTCAAAATTCAAAACTCAAAGTACATCTAAACTTACTTTGGGCTGAAAGCCTTTAGAGGATTTTAGAAATATAAATACATCTCCCCAAAACTGTCCCAAAAAAAAAAAATTGTGAAATGATACTTGCAATTGTCCAAAAGGACTTTAGAAAAGGTTATCAAAGGCACACTCCGACCCTTTTGACTCCCGGCTTTTACTCCAAAAGCGATATGATGGGAGAGATGCAAAGTCGCCGCACTATTTTTAGTGGCTTTTCTTTTCAAGAAGGTGTTCACTTTCTTAAAATAAATGCCATTGATGAACAACAACCAATTCGACCTTTTGCCATCGGCAAAATCATTTTAATTGGAAAAATGTCAAGATATTTCCAACAACCAAAGAAAACGTTCCACTTTGAAATCACTGACGACAAAATCGAATCAATTGTAGAATAAAGGTCACGTTTCAAACGGTCAGAAACTATAACACATAGCTAAAAGTCAAAGTGAATCCAATCGAGCATCTAGGTAGTGGATTTTCATTTGACACCCCTTTCAACTGCAATTTTATCTCGATGATACATATTTGGCAAAATTCGAGTAAGTAGTATCAAATTCCATAATAGAAAACCAATTGCACTCACACGACGATCTAAATGCTGCTCGTAATACCGTTGGCATACATACATTAAAACCCTTTTACCTAAACAAAAAGTGAAGTATGCAATTAGGGCACCACTATGGTCTCGGAATCATCTTTTTCTTGGCTCAAATTCTAATTGCCCGTCAAAAGTGGGGTGGGACCTTGTCATTATGTAATCATCCACTGTGCAAGACCCCCTCTTTTTTCTCCTTTTATAATGTAGTCGTTGGGCTTCTTCACATGTTGTCTCAAAAGCAGCTGATTCTACAATCATCAACCTCACTTTCCCTTGGATTTCAATCGATGACACACCGTCTAGTCCTCGATAAAAAAAGTCTAGTGTGAGGGCGAAAAAGTGAAAAAGACAGGTCTTCCGGGGCTTCCTTTGGCTATTTTTAAAGAGGTGGCCTGCTTACAAATTGCAACATTCAATTTGAGAAAAATGGGTGTTATTTGCCTAATTCATGGTTCAACTTTCTGGCCATATAATATCTTAAGTTAATTTTCTTTTGTTTAAGACAAATATATATTTTTATGTACGACTGAGTTTATATATGTAACCCACAAAGCATGTGTCACTTAACCATAGCATGTTCGTTTAGTTAGCATATGAGACATTATTTGTTCAAAAACATAGGAAACAATGACTAATTTTTTACCGTTGTGAAACAGAAGTATGGAGTTTTGATTCCTCGCAGTGCTCTTTCAACAGTATATAAGTTTTGTTTCATATGCATGTCTCGGGTAAATAGGCTTAAGGCCTAGGTCATACTTTCAATTTTCACATTATGGAAATGTTAAGATATGAAATATACTATGTTATACTCTGGACCTTTTCACACCTAGGCTCCGTTTATTTTGTGGAAAGTAAATACTTTTAATTTTTTTTTTCTAAAAATAATCACCTGTATTGCTTGCAACTATAAATGGACAAAAAATATTTTAATTGTTCATGAAAATATCCAGACATAAATTATTGTGGATAACAAAAATATTTGCTATTAACTAACTATTTCAAGTTATACAAATGATCATTTTAATAAAATATTTTTCAAATTATTCACTTTTTGCGAAACAAATGTCACAGAAAACTTAAGATTTGAAAAATATTTTCCAAAAAACGATTGGTTATATCGCTTAAGAAAAATTAGTCAACATAAAATATTTTTATTATCAACAATAATTTTAGACACAACTATTTATGAGGGTGATGAATATATTTTTATTCATTTATTTTTATAAGCGACAAAAGCAATTATTTTACAAAAACATTTTTTAAAAATTGAGTTTTTCGTGAGACAAATGCACCCTTAATTCTAATTGGGTTGCTATGTACCATCCTTCAGCATTGAAAGTGCCATCATCTTTACTAATTGGTAGTTAAGACGGTCTCTATGTTTCGCCTAAAAAAGGACATTCTCCATGAAGTATATCATATCATATCATATATATCAAAGACCAATTAGTAAAAATTTTTGCAAAACCAGATAGTCATGATGATTATACATTTGATACTGGTATGAAATCTCACATGTAATTGAAGCAAGCCTATGATGGTGAGTGAGTACTCGAGGAAATTATTAGCTTCACTAGATCTCTAATGAGAAGACTACTTAGGTAGGAAGGTGAACTTAATCCATGTTGTACTCTCCCGCTCTACATTCATTCATTCATTCATTCATTATGTCTTTCTTTTTTAAATAAAGGGCACGAGACTGTATACTCAACTATTTGGAGGTTTTCGCATGAAAAACCCCGCAAACCCTAGGAACATGTCAAGTCCAGACCTTTGGCATGGGCAAGTAATCTTAATCTTGAATAGTTTGCATGTAATTTGTGACTTTTGAACAAAGTAACCTCCAATTTCTAAGCTAGAATTCCTCTTATGCCCGGATCAATTGCACTAGCCAGAGGAATTTACTACTCTACATTCTCATCATCTTGATTATAAGGTGCCACTTGAGTGTTGTCCAGCTAAGATAGTTGGATTTACGAAAGATAGACTGTAATCTATTGCCGCTTTCACGTAGATTTTCCTCACATAGAAGATGGTTGCATTAGCGTTTGAAGTACATCAAAATACGATGTGAGTTTTTATCGGATCTTGTTCATTTTCTGGCACTTATATGACACTATCAAGTTAATTTATTCTATCGGGTCTTATTCATTTCCTGGCATTGATATGACACTATCAAGTTAATTAATTTCAAAATATATGTGAGCGAAAGAAGCAGGCAATGATAAATTATATACGCTTCATTTGTTTCATAGAAAATGAATGATTTTGAAAATATTTTCTTTAAAAAAATTGCTTGTATCTCTTACTAAAAATATTGAACGAAAATTTTTATGATCATCCATGAAAATGTTTATATATAACTTGTTATTAGTAATGAAAATATATTTTATCGATTGATTATTTCAAGCATTACAAACGATTATTTTTAGGAAGATATATTCCAAAGTTTTTATTTTCCGCAGCGCATTAATAAAATAAATTTTGAAACTTTTCATGGTTTTAGAAAATTAACTATACTATGAAACTTTTACCCACCTAATTATTATATGAGGTTACTATACTCATCATAGTCTTGCTTTGGTCGTCCGCGAACTTTTCGCTACACATGATTTTTATATTATTCTTGCAAAGCTAGTATGGCGATGGCATGTATAAAGTACGGATGTCGAGGGGGGGAAAACATAATATGACGATTTAGATGTTCCCATAAGTGTGTCGACTTTCATTTTGGTGATGATTTTAGCCGTAGTACTTTGTGAAAAGGAGGGAGAATACTATCCATCTTCCCTGATTTAGGAAGTACATGCAATGTCTACTTTAGTCTCATTCGTTATCTCCACCGTAGAATTGTGACACGTATTTGTCTGTTCAATTCTATGCCCTCACCATACCTAGTCTATGGAGGCGCGCCTCATTATTGGAAAGTTTGCATCTTCCGAGTCTCATAACTTTGCGTTTGGTGTTCGATTCACATGATCTTTATATTATTGGAAAGCTAATGACGGAAGCTTTCCGAAGAACCCATTATTGATTGGGGAAATTGCAAATTCGGGGATCCGAAATATTAGCTAATATTAATCACCAAATGACGGAAGCCATTTGGTGGCTAATATTAGTTTTTTCAAAATTTTATTTGTTTAAAATTGAAAAAAAATTCAAATATATATAATTAAAAGAAGAAGAAGACCAAACCTTTCCCTGGCTCGGCGAAAGGCTACGGCCACTAGCGAGCCAGATCTGACACTCAATAGCGGTCGTCGATTAAGGTTGCCCTACATTGGGCGATCTCCAGTGAGGGTTGTGTGACCCTAGCGAGGGCCGCTGGAGGTTGCCCGACCTTGAGCGACCCTCAGCGAGGATTGCATGATGAGGGTCACGCGACCTAGTCAACTATCGGTTGCGCGACCCTTGTGGGACCCAAGCGAGGGCCAAGAAAGGGCACAAGACCTAAGTGGCAATTGCTTGGGTCAGGTGCCGCTTGGGTCGCCCGAGGTCATGCGACCTTCGGTAGCCCTCGCCAACACGACCCTCACTAGAGGTTGCCCGTAGCCCTTTGCCAAACTGGCAAAGGGTTTGGTCTTTTTTTAATTAAAAAATAACGGGGATAAAATCGGAAATTTGAAGAATTGGTGAGGGTAGTTTTGAAGGAAAAAATGAGTTCATTATTTGGCTAAATATTGAAAGCTCTAAACTAGTCTCTATTAGCATCGAGCTTTTAGCCTTCTCAATGCTAGCTTTCAAGCGAAAACTCATTCAAAATAGTTATCAAATGATCTAACATTTTCTTGAGGAATCCCCTTGGGAATGTTAAACCAAACACACCCTAAGGACAAGTAAGTAAGAAGGGTCAGTATAGGATACCTAATGGGCTCCGCAAGGCCCAACTCAAATCAGCATCGCAGCCCAGTCAACAATCCGGCCCTCTACGACGTAACTCGTGCATGAGAGAGAGAGTGTTGATATGAAATATATCGAGAGATCCAAAGGAGGAAAGCGTGGAATTTGTTTCCTGATCCCAATCGGCATGGAATCCTTTGACTCGGTCAACAAACAACAACGAGTTAGAGAAAGAAAGAAAAGATCCCCCTACAGATGTCGGTTTGGGTTCTCGAGGCAGAGGGCATATATATTTAATTATGAACTCGTGGCCTGGTATTTGCAGAGTTGATCACGAAGAAATATTGAGGCACCGTTTCCAAGTAGTATTCGTAAATGTTCAAGCTAATTAAATTATTGTAATAAAATTTATGTTTAATTCCTTCGTGAGATGAAGAGATTATTTAACAAATAATTACACATTATGTGAGTTATTATGTGTAACTGGGGCTTGAAAAACATTAAAAATGTTTGAGTAAATCGAGTGTGATTATAATCTCATTTATATCATTTCATCTATAGTAAAATTTGTTATTGTTCTTCCGTGGATATAAGTTATTACACAAAACCATATAAATCTAGTGTCTGATCTATTTTCTTATTATGTCTATGTTATTATTTGATTGCTTGTGTTTGCAAAACTAAGTGTGGACATGTTTTATTGAGAGAGCAAATGAAACTTGGAATAATTTGAACTCAGAACCTCGTACTCTAACACCATGTAAGATTTTTTTGGAATTACTGCCAATTGTTTTAAAAATTTTATATGTTATATGAAGACATGCTTTATTATTTAATATTCTAACAACTTGAAACAACTAAATTGCTCTCTGATCGGATAATTAAATGAGGTTGCAAGATCGTTCATCCAAGTTGACAATCGAAGTCGCCAAGCATCATGCAAAGACATATTAATAAGACTTTCCTCCATGATGCACCTAATTTATCATTGACCACCATCCTAATTTGCAATCGATATTGTTATTGTTAACATGCGATAACATGGAAAATGTTTGAGGCAAGCTCTAAAGAGGCCTAAGTCATCGAAATCACTCAGATTACATATGCATCCACCAAATGTCTTCTTTTTAGGTTCTTCTAAAGCATCCATTACTTTGATAAATGTATTTGATGCGGCGACATGCGTCGTGATTTGACAAATCAATCAAAAGTGAGAGCCGAGCACGTGCGACACCAAGTAAGATAAGATTCTTAACATGTGGGCAAATATTTATCATTTGTTATGCAACGTCATCTTTGTGATGTGATGTAACCGTTATAAGATACATTTTTCCAAACCCTGGATTTTTATCATCGGCCCTAGACTTCTCTGAATCCAGATTTGCTGAGAAATAAGTTGATCATTCGGACTTGAAAGGAAGCGTTGGACATTGGGTCATAGATCAACAAGATTTGTTTATTTTTCTTAAGAATATTATTTTCCTTTGAAGAATTTAACTTAAATAAGAAAATTGGCAAGCACTATGCTCAATCCTCTTGCACCGAAAATCTTAGGTTTGAGGGAGGAAGGGAGGAGCGGAAGGCAATCAACTCAGTTCTTTCATAAAGGACAATGTCATCGTCGATCCCATTCACGACTACCAATTAAGTGGCTATGGCCGCAAGCGCTAATTGAGCAGCCATGGCTGCCGCGAGCTCGGAAAGATATTTGACCATGGCCGCTGCTGGCTGCACTGAGCTTTTGCGACTTGAAAATAGCTCGTAGCCATGGCCGCTGGAGCTCAAAGTTCAAGTGGCCATGGCTAATATGAGCTCAAGTTGAGCAACCATGATCAGGAGCTTCAGTGGACATAGCATCGGCAATACTTGAGGTTGAACGGCCACGATCACCGCGAGCTTAGAGCTTGAGATCGTGGCTATATTGGCCACGATGGATCAACTTCTCTCTCACAATTTTGCTTTTCTATTGTTGTTTAATGGTGCGCCTTTTTGGCTTTACATAATGATGCTGGGTGAATCATAATACGAGGGTCAAAATTAATTAGTCGGCAAAAAGAAATTCAATCAGTGAGAAAAACCTCCAACATATTTAATTTATTTTCAATGAGTAAACATTGCACATTTTCACTTGTCATGTATGTGAAAATTAATTTTCGGCTAGCGGATACAATATGATAAATTTGACGAATCGTTCGCTCTTTTGATAGAAAAGGAACGGCTCCCTTATAATGAGCGATGTGGCCTATTCTAAGTAATGGACATTTAGTCTACTTTATTTGCAGAACTTGATGTAGTTTTAATTTTATCATCATCTAACTCATAATTAGTGAATCTGTCTACTACAAAATAAATCTGAAATTTTCTAGAAACTCCTAATCTTACTTAAAGTAATATATACAACTATATTTGACAATTTGAATGATGCGGGTCCATGAAATGTAATTCTCTAGCCACTGGACCCTCCAGAGTCTGAAAAAAAAAAAAAGAAAAATTTTCTTAAAAGGAAAAATTCGATTAAGCGGATATTGAATTTTTTCAAAGTGTAGAATGATATAAGTGAAAAAGATGTTTTCATGCTGTCCAAGCAAATTCCATTTCGATTGCTTCATTTTGCTTGATGTTTTTACATTCTTTTAGATTGATCTGATATTGAATAAAATAACTAATGTCGACTCTACAAGAAAAAAAAAAGTGCGCTTCTTAATTTTTATCAATTATATATTGAACATGATGTTTCCACTTAATATTTTACCCATCATGTGCTGTGCATTGCACAGGCTCAACTCTAGTTTATTTATAAAAACACCAATGCAATATACCAAGAAAGAAAGGGCCAAGCTTCCGGAAGTGCCTAGCAAGATCTATGCCTTAACTTTTTTAGTTGGTTTATGCCAGCCCATGCCTCATGTGTGGTCACCTATCTACGGCCTCATGTCCTCATGACACGTGAGGCGGACCGGATTGGGTCGAATATGGTCAAATACAATAGACCAGATTGAGCTATACTAGATAGTGCAAAGAAAAAAAAGTAATTGTTCATAAAAAAATTATCTCCTACGTTACTCAAAATCAGGAAATATAATGACATGAAAACCAGTTCTTTGGGACAAAAACGTTCAGTGAAGGCCTATTTTGATGGGAAAAAAAAAAAAAAAACAATAACTCACCATGAGAGAGTTCCAAGACATGGTAGGAAGGAGCATATCGAACAAATCGGCGAAGCCCAACTTGTCGACGACCCAACCGTTGCTGACGCGCAATTGATGATCTCTCGTCAAAGCTGAAGACCATCATGATGTCAGCCATTTTCACAAAGTTTGTGAAACAATAGCAATAATGCAAGAGAAAATTTGAAGAGGTTGAAGCCCTCAATTTAGATGGGCTCGCCCGTGGAGCAGAGGTTTGATGGCGCAAAGCTCGCCTCTGCTCTGGTTGTTGTCAGAGTGCTGTGACGGCCGATCAGCCGCCATCTTCTATAGTGGGGACTGTAGGATCAGGGCTTCAAGCAGGGCGGATCCATTTCTAGGGTTTGAACTGAAAGTGGGTAGAGTGGTAATATTTTTCATATCAGTGGAGAGCAAAAGTGGAAGAAAGTCACTTTATTAAAAAAAAAAAAAAGGTTAATACTCTGAAAAACTATAAACTGGTACACTTGTGACAAATTTACCACAAATTATTTTTTTTTGACTATGAACAACCCCAAACTAGTATATTTGTGGCAAATTTACCCCAACTGACCATAAAAAATCCTAAACTAGTACATTTATGACAAATTTACCTCAAACTAATTTATTCGACTGCAAAAAATCATAAACTGGTAAATTTATGATAAATATACCATCTGTTAAATTGGATTAATACCACAAAAAAATCACAAAAGTTGTAAATTGTGACAAACGGAGCGTAAAATTATACCAGTCAACTGTCATGTGTCATTTAACTTAATAATTTGACAATAAAATTTAACGAAAACTAATAGAGGATAAATTTGTCACAAGTGTACCAGTTTAGGGTTTTTGGTGGTCAAAAAAATAATTTGGGGTAAATTTGTCACAAGTGTACCGGTTTAGGATTTTTCAGGAAATTAACCAAAAAAAAAAAAAAAAAAAAAGTGGAAGAACGTCACTCTCATGCTGAAATCACTTTGAAAATGAGTCTTGTACAAACTTATTTAGACCCAAACCGATTGGACCATAATATTTTGGCCCCAATTCTATTTAGCTCTTGAATTGTTTAACAACCCATTTTCGACCCATTTAAGTAAGCGTGAGTAAAAAATTGGGCCAACGGCCATATTGATGGCTCTACTTATAGCAAACCATCTATGTTGGAGAGCGTATTCGCCAATTCTTTTTTGAAGTTTTTTTTTCTTTAATTCATGAAGAACCGGAAGAATATAAGATGACCGTAATAATAATCTCAGATTACTAAAAACAACACGAAATCCGGTTACCACTTTTTAAATCATACCGACATTCTGTAAGATCATTTTGTGCAGCCGAGGACAATGCGTGGGAGGCCAACTATGGAGAGGTATTTTATTATGGCATGCGTGAGGCTTTACGCTGTCTTGGGCTTATGAAATACTTGTAGCCTTTTCTCCAATTTATTTCCATTCTCCTAATTTACGCCATGATTGATTTTTAATTTACGTCATAATTGGTCACCCATTTCCTCTTACACTCAATGTGCGCATCTCGTTTATGCAAATCTATTGCCTACTTTTAGATTTTAAAAATCAAGTGATAGTCTTTCTAAGGCAAACATAACAAAGAGGTTGGTCATTCGAATGGAAACAAATCAAGCTACTCATGAGACACCCAGGATTAATTCATAAATTCTTGTCGAGTTCAAGTAAGATGTTCTTAATGGGCTGAAAGCTCGAAAAATACCTAACTTGAGTATTCTGAATTGCAGAAAGCTAATAGAGCTGCTGAATTACATTTGAGCGCATAAATCAAACTATAAATACAATATACGGAAAAATATATTTTTTTCATCGATATTTTCTTGCAGTATTTTCATAATTCTTACTCAAATTTGACTTGAGCTCAAAATAAATTTTTGCTAATTGCAGCTTGAATTTATTGAAAACTAAATCAAGTTCAAGCTAAATATCGAGCTTTGCACAAATTTAGTTTACCTGAGGTCGATAATAGAAGTGTGTCTTGATTTATGCCGCTAAATCCAGGTAAAAAATGGATCTCATAATAGTAGTCATATGCCCTCGGTTTCATTCATTGGAATTGAAGAATTGAACAAGTTATAATACCCAACGGGCATTTGTAATGTTAATGCTCTAATCAAGCTATCATGTCATTGACTTACATTTTAGTCTTAGTGTGTGTTTGGTTCGCTTTTGGGGAGAGTTTTTTGGAAAATGCAAAGGTTTTTATCTTAAAGGGGTTTTTCAAAATACAAGTAATGTTTGGTAAATTGTAATTTAAAAGTGCATTAGGAAACAATTTTGGTTTAAATGGTGTTTGGAAAAATCACATTTGGTAAAGTATTTTTGCTCTTGTTTTGTATATATATTAAAAAAAAAAACCTCAAAACCGGTGAAGGGCTTAATATCTAGTAAGACCAAATTTTGCTACCGGCAACCTCGCCTCGGTCGTGTGGCCTCAGGTCGCGGCTTAAGGTCTTGTGACCTTGGGCAATTGTAGCTAGGGTTGCTCAAACCCAAGTGGCCATTGCTTGGATCACACAACCCTAGGTGATGAGTGGTTTAATGCGAACCAAGGCTAATGTCACCAGGGTTAATACAACCGTAGGCTACAGTTGCCTAAGGTGGTGCGACTTCAAGCGAGGCTTGCCGACACCGAAATGGCTTGCCAATGGCTAGATTTGGCCTCGTCGGCGAGCTTCACACAAGCCTCAAGAAAACTATCTACGTAGTGATGAATAGTTCTTATGAGGGTAAAATGGAAAAACGAAAAAATTAATGAGAGTAATTTTGGAAGAAAAAGATTATTCAACCTTAGAAAATGGCCTTTTAAAAATGCCATGGGCTTTTGGCTTTGCCAGGGCCAGTATTTGGCCGAAAGAAACCCAAAAATTTGTCAAACATCCCAAGTTTCCCTTAAAAGGCTTTAGAGGGTCAAAGCTCTTGTGAAAGCTGAAGAGAATGAAGCATTATTAGCCTATTTGGATGAAGTCAACGTGAATTTAATTTCAGTGCAAGTCCCCAGTTTGATCATGATGTGAGGTTAGCCTTCGAGATCGTAAGCAGTCCAATCCATACATTGATTTGATTAGATTTTGAGGTTGCTGTCAACTATACATATTCTAAATTACAGTTTTAACTTCTATAATTTGGCATCATCTTAATCTCATTTTATTAAAACCTTTTCATTCTTTTTCTAGATAACCTTCTTTATGATTTGAATTTTTATGAGAAAATTATCCAAAAAATCATAAACTTATTGTACGGTGACCAATTTAGTCCAAAACCTTTTATTTGTGTCAATTTAGTCTTAAATCTATTGTATGACGATCATTTTAGTCATAAAATTTTCAATTGTACCAATTTAATTATGAAAATAGGAATCAAACATGATCAATTGAAAGTTCGGAAGTTACATTACACATTGTACATGAAATTGGGGGACTTAATTAGAAGACTAAAAGTTTGAGAATCTTATTGCACATTGAAAGACCAGAAGTGTCATTCTCCCTTTCGAAATGGAAAACTACTTCGGACAATGTTAGTCCAATGTATTTTGCAAATTCTTTCCTGATGGCATTGCGACAAGCTAAAAACTGTGAAAAGAGGCCACCGCAAAAGACTCCCCCATCATAATTTCTGGTGCCATGGCTGCAAACTACGATCGCCGAGCGCCGTAATGTTGCCGTAATGTTCATAGGTAAGTAGGTTCTGCAGTGAAAATAATTCAGATGGTGGGATTGGTAAGAACTAGGAAGATAATCAAAATTGTTGAATAAGATTGGCTATTATAATCCTGGTTAGGCCGCCCAAGAGGAGCAACTTTTCTTAGCTTGTTGCTAGCGACTTACAGACCAAACAGACAAACAGTGCACATGAAAAGCTAATTTCTAAACTTACAATCTCCTTCTGATGCTCGAAACTTTCTGCCATTGAGATAACGAAGTTGCCCCAAGCTGACTACCGAAAATGGCATCTCTAGGGGTAGTACATGAAGGTGGAGCTCCCGCGAAACTTGTCTCATGGTCGGTTGAAGCTGCGGATCGGCTTGCAAACACGCAAAAGCGATCCATGCGAGGGAGACCAGGTCTTCGGCATCTTGAAGTCAAACTCTGGAAGGTGAGAGACGTTCATCTAGCACGTCCTTCAACGGTACTGGCGACTTGGTCAGGGCGTATGATGAACATTCCCAAGAGATAAGATCTCCTGGATACTTTCCCATGATTGTCTCTAATGCAACAACTCCGAAGCTATACACATTGCATTTTTCAGTTGGAATTGTAGAATGAGCCAGCTCTACGAATGAATAATTCAAAACTTGTTAATTACCTTAGCAGCTACTCCTAAGTTTACGACATTAATTCTTCTTCATGTGATGGGGTGTATGCAAAAAATTACAAGCATATATCATTTCAATTACACATATTCAGTATTCTTGAACTAGCCATATCAATTATAATGCCTTTCTTATTCCTAGTTGTCATTGAAGGGGAAAAAAACTCTGAAGTGCAAAAATACCTGGAGTGATGTAACCAATAGTGTCGGCTACTGCAGTCCAATTTGTTGAATCTGGCCTCAATAGTCTTGCGGTGCCAAAATCGGAAACCTCAGCCTCAAAATCAGCATCCAACAGAACATTGTTACTGGTCAAGTCTTGATGAATCCACGGAGGAAAACAATCGTAATGCATATAGGAGAGTGCATCCGCCAATCCCCGAACCATGTTTACCCTTTTGTCCCAGCCAAACTCTGATGCTTTCTCATCATCATTCAGAATTCTTCTCCAGTTTCCTCTTTTGATGTAGTCGTACACCAAAAAAGAGTGTTGCGCATGAGAGCAAAACTCATAAAGTTTGACGGTGTGGCGATGGTGGATATTTGATAAGGCTTGAATCTCTCTCTCGAAAGATACGAAGTCGAGGGACTCCTCCTTAAGGGATGGAGAAATTTTCTTGACAGCAACAATTTGTCCTGCTGGTAGTTTAACTTTATAAACAATGCCGTATGCTCCTTCTCCCACATAGAACTTGGAGTCAAATCCTTTTGTGGCCTCCAGGATTCGCTCGTAGAAAGCTTTGACATGATAACTCAAAATGCGAAAAAAATCAAAATCATTCGATCGTCCAATGTTCTCTCTCTTGGTACTCTTTCTTCGACGATGCACAAAGATCAAGAGAATGATCAAAATGGAAGCAAGAAGGAGAAATCCTGAGAACGAAACAACGAGGAAAGCAATAAGTCATCGTCCACCATCTCCATTACCTTTCTTGCTCAAGGGAGAGTCACATTTTTGTAAACCAACAACATTCCCACAGAGTTTCTTGTTGTGTTGAACTGCATCAAATGGAGCCTCATTAAAAGCTTTGAATTTGGGAGAGGTCCTTCAAGTTTATTGTAGGAGATGTCAACAACAGTTAATGCTGACATATTATCATCAAATGAGTATGGAATATAACCAGACATGCTATTGTGGGATACGGTCATTTATCTTCTTCCCTTGCATGATGAGAGCATCAAGGCCTAGCAAACGACATTTTCACTCAAGTCGAACGTGTATGTTAAAAGCAAAGAAATCATTCGAAATCAATGCCCCATGGCTATGGATATGGGCATTTGGTATGCATGATATGTTTGTCAAGTTGACAGATTTTAATATATTAGTGATAATAACATGTCAAAGAAAAATAAAAAGACAGAATGGGGGTATTATTGAGTATCCTACGTGATTTATGCATATAGTCATTAAGCTCTCTAGCTTTCTCTTCTGATGGGGGCGAGCAATGATTGCTGAGTCGAGATTATTTAGGAAATGGTACGACTTATTGCAGACTATTGAAGTAGAGGAGGTGTATTAATAGGAGATACAAACTAATACATCTCTAACTTTATTATCAAATTATCAGTTTTAATATATCGTATGGTCATTTAAAGTATTCTCTTCGAGATCTTTGGCTCATGCAAAATGGGTCGTTGTCGTAACTTAAAGACCAACTTCAAACAACGATTGCTTGGGAACTATTTTTTTTTTTCCTTTTTCAACGCGGTGGTTTCTTCATGATCATGTCTGACATTCATCTCATCCGGTTGGTTGAGCAACAAAGAGACAAGTGTCGATTTCATTTTACTTTGGTACCATGTAAATGCGGCCCACTAAGCTAGTCGAAGATGGAAATGAACTCTTGACAATTTCCGCGAACGGGCCAAGCATTGGCTAACCCAAACCCAGCCCGATTGACCTGGGGGAACATGTGTATGGGAAATGGAACGGGCTTTTTGGGCTATGGCCGAGGGATGATGGGCCGGGCTTCATGACTTGATTTCCCTTTCCAAGAATTGTCCTAAGATAATGGTAAGGACAGTTGAATCTCACAAAACCAAACTTATATCCACGCTCTGTTTATTTTATGAAATATTGATTAGGAAAAGATTTTCTTAAGCGATGGTAATGATTAAAGTTATAAAAGTATTTATCAAATTGTTGATGCCCCATGAAATCAATAGAGCTTTAGATCATTTCTATATCGTTTCTATCGCAAAATTTCTGAGTCGCATGTGAAAAATGGACGGACTTTAGCGTCGGCCATTGGCTTTTAGTGCATTTTGGAAGCGCAGGAGCTCTTTCCATTCCCATTTTTATTAATTACGCACCTTTCTAAGTTGATTCACAAAAGTACCGATAAATTAGTGGAGATTAATGAATAAGCATTTTAAGTTTTTGGAAGTTTTCTTTTTTGGTCGTAAAGCTTTTGGAAGTTATCGGTTCCTGCTTTTGTGGTTGGCTTTGATATCTTCTATTACGTGCATGTAGGACGGTTTATATAAAGAGACAAAGGATATTATTTTTTCAGTGTTGACACCTAAAAAAATAACCAACTCTTGCTTGGTATCGACGAGTTGTGAGCTCACTTGATAAGAAGAAAGTTTAGTCAAAGCGCAAGTTATTAATGAATAAAATAATTGGGGAGATAATATGCTTATCGATAGTGAAAGAAATCAATAAATTATCAATAGAGTCATCAACAACATACAATACAAAGATTATCAATGTTGACACCTAAATTTTGACTAATTATTTAGTAATTAATTACATTGAAAATTAGGGATTTATTTTTATCCCCTAAATAAAAATATTAGAATTAAATTACATTACATATAGTTCTAGGAGCATATATCATATAGTTTATTTCATCGCATTAGCATTGAATTGATGGTAAATGGTTTTGAGCTTAAAAATATCATAAATTGAGCCTGCATCGTGGGGGGAGAGAGATCTCGGCCAGCCTTGGCTGAGACCCGTCGCGTTGCCACTTGAGACCACCATCGTGCTATTGCCACCTTATCTTGCTTTGCCATGGTACTTGATGATGCTCGCTTGCTGTTTGTCGCCACTGTTGACATCTAGGCTACGCATGGTAATGTTTCTATTTCTTAGAATTTTTGTTCTTTTGTTCCCCGGAACAAAAAAAGAATAGAAATCCGTTTGGTAACGCCAAGTTATTTTTCTATTCCCCGGAATAGAAAGTTAGCCCATGAATAGATTTGGAGCAGAAACGAAACAAAAAAAAAAAAAAAAATTGGAGCCACCGCCGACCGCCGTCGGTTGCCGTCGCCCGACGGTAGATAATAAGGGCACGCATGATAAAATTTCTACTTCTTTATTTCTTTATTTCTCTATTCCCCGGAACATGTTTGGAACAGAAATCCGTTTGGTAACGCGATTTGATTTTTCTATTTTTGGAACAGATTTCTATTCCACAAATAGATTTGAAGAAGAAATTAGAAGCTGTTACAAAAAAGAAACTGTTACGTTACCAAACACATTTATATTCTTTTCCTATTCCAAGAGTAGAAATTTTGTATAGTTACCAAAATGGTTATTTTACTCAGAAATTGTTCCCCGGAATAGAAATAGAAAAGAACTATTTTTGAAAAAAAAACTCTTCCTCAGCCAAGAAGCGTTGTCATGCGCACCCCTAGTCGCCGCTACCCGACCTAAATCGCAACGACAAGCTGTGAAGCCCCATCGTGTCAAGCCTAGTGCTGATTATTGTCATTACTACAAACGACCCACCTACTTCTTGATTCGCCGCACCCCACCTACTGCTTTGTCGTTACACCATCACGATCAAGCCACTATTGAGACGCACCTTGCTGACGTCCCTACTATTTCTCGCTCCAACGAGCTGCTGCCTAGTTGAGCCACAACATTATCAAGCCTTGAAGTCCACCTTGATGTTCGCGCCACTCTTGCGCGAGACCCCTCACTACGCAAGTCCACTAGCGGAGTTGTTGTCCTGTCTCGGCGACCCGACTATCCCTTGTTGATTTATCAAGGTTGCACTATCTGTTTTTTTTTTTTGTTAAGTTAGTTTGCTGATGTCCTGTTTTCTAGGAGTTAATTAGTCGTTGTTTTTACTTCATCAGTCCTATCTTGTAGGAGTGTTTAGCTGCATTTTTTTTTTTTTTTGCTATTATGTTAGTTTGTTGCTAGTTTTGTGGACCGACCAAGCTGTTAGTTAGTGGGCAACATGTGTTTATGGTGAAGTTTTAGTTTGTACTTAAGCAATTTCAGTTTTCTGAATAAAAAAAAAAAATCCCCTTCCAATAAAAAGAAAAATACAGCTTTTGCTATCAATTCTTCTTCCGTTCTTTAAGAAACAACACCACCACCCCATGTGGTGGCCGCGTTGGCTTGGGTTTTCATCCCCCTCACGAAGGGGACGGGTTCAAATCCCAGCGTGGTCGCTAGTGGTATTAAGCGTGACGTCGTGGTGGTGGGTCCTGCGCTAGCGTCACCGGGGTTTCTGGCGCGTTTGTCGGCTGCAAGCTGGTTCCTCCCTGTCTCCAAAAAAAAAAAAAAAAAAAAAAAAAAACACCAGTATCAGAGCCATTTTGATCTTAAGGGGCTGTGAGTTACTTGTGAGGTTGATTGAGAGGTGTGTCTGCATCCATAGAAGCTAAAGGCAAGATGGAGGCGATGGAGGCAAGATTGAGTGGTTTTTTTAGCAATGGTTCCACCAGTGTTTGATGGAGAAAATTATCATGTTTGGGCAGTGAGAATGTGAGCCTATCTAGAGGGTTGTGATTTTTGGGAAGCCGTGGAACAAGATTATGAAGTTGCTCCCCTTCCTGACAATCCAACCATCAATCATATCAAGTATCACAATGAGAGGACAACAATGAAAACAAAAGCAAAGTCTTGTTTATATGCTGCTATCTCACCTACCATTTTCAGCAAAATTATGGCTTGTGAATCAGCCAAAGTTATTTGGGACTTCCTCAAAGCTGAGTATCAATGAGATGAGAGGATCATACGCATGAAGGGGCTAAATCTGATCACAGAATTCGAGAGACTGCAGATGAAAGAATTTGAGACAATTAAGGAGTATTTTGATAAGTTAATAAGCATTGCAAATCAGGCAAGAGTTCTAGGCACTAGCCTCTTTGATAATAGGCTAGTGCAGAAGATTCTTGTCTCATTGCTCGAAAGGTTTTAGGCAACCATTGCCTCTTTGGAGAATACCAGGGATTTGTCTCAGATCAACTTGGCAGAATTGCTAAGTGCTCTGCAAGTACAAGAGCAGAAGAGGTTAATGAGGCTGGAAGGAAGTACAAAAGGAGCTTTACAGGCTAAAGAACAACAAAATGTAGGAGGGAAAGGCAAGAAGTGGAAAGGGAAGAAAGGAAATGGCAATAGTGGTTCATAAGCTATTGCAGGAGAGAACTGTGTAGGCAACTCCAAGAATAATTGGGGAAGGTATTCCTCATGTCACTACTGTGAAAAACATAATCATCCACACTTTAGGTTTTGGAAGAGGCCAAAAGTAAGGTGCAACAAATGTCATAAGCTTGGAAACATTGAGAAGTTCTCCAAAGAGAATGGAGATTAACAGCAAGGTGAGGCACATGCTGTAGTCTAGCAAGAGGTAGATCAACTGTTTATTGTCTCTTGTTTCTTCTCTAGTACTCTATGTGACAGTTGGCTTGTTGATAATGGTTGCATAAACCACATGACAAGTGATGAAAAGCTATTTATAGACCTTGACAAGTCATTGAAGTCAAAAGTGAGGATTGGGAATGGGGAGTACTTAAAAGTGAAAGGTAAAAGGGACTGTAGCAATAGAGAGTTGTGCTGGAACTAAGCTAGTTTCTGATGTGATGTATGTGCCTAAGATTGATCAGAATTTACTGAGTGTGGGGCAATTGGTAGAAAAAGGGAGGTGATATTTGAAGAGGGGAAGTGTTTGATCTTTGACTCCAGTGATTAGGAGCTGGTTAGGAGCTGTTCAAGATAAAGATGCAACATAAGAGTTTTCATTTGAATCCTCTTGAGAATGAGCAGGTGGCATTCAAGTGTCAGGCCAGTGTATCGGAAATATGGCATAAGAGGTTGGGGCGCTTTCATCACAAAGGCTTGCTATTCATGTAGAGGAATGAAATGGCAATTGGGTTACCAAGTCTGGAGGAGCAAATCACAAGGTGCAGGCAAGCAAACAAGACTTCCCTTCAAGGAATCCACTTGGAGAGCTATAGAGAAGCTCCAGTTGATTCATACAAATATATGTGGTCCACAAGTGACTCCTTCACTAAATGGTAGCAGGTATTTCATTATTTACTTTGATAATTATACCAAAATGTGCTGGATTTACTTTATGAAGTAAAAGTCAGAAGTTGTTGAGGCATTTATGAAGTTTAAGAGATGGGTTGAGAACCAAAGTGGCTTCAAGATTAAGGTCATTAGATTTGATAATGGAATAGAATACACTTCACATATGTTTAACTCTTTTTGTGAAGAGATTGGAATTGAGCATTAGCTTACTACTCCTTACTCTCCACAGCAAAATGGAGTTAATGAGAGGAAGAATAGAATCATCATGGAGATGACTAGGTGTCTATTGCATGAGAAGAATCTACCAAAAGAGTTTTGGGTAGAAGTAGCAAACACATCAGTTTTTCTGTTGAATAGACTACATACGAGGGTATTGGAGAAGAAGACATCCTTTGAAGCTTGGTTTGGTGTCAAGCCAATTCTAAGAAATTTGAAGGTGTTTGGCTGCCTGTGTTTTTCTCATATTCCATAGGTTAAGAGAGACAAGCTAAAAGAGAAATCTAAACCCGGGATCTTTGTTGGCTATAGTTTAGTGTCAAAAGCTTACATGATCTATCAACTACATATAGAGAACGTGATCACTAGTAGGGATGTTCAACTCCTAGAAGATGAGAAATAGGACTAGACAAATGAGCCACAAGGCAAGCACAAGGATGTCTCACTGGAACTTGACGAGCTGATGGATGATGTTCCAATTAGAGGTACCAGATCTCTTACTGATACATATTAGAGGTGCAGTGTAGCTATTTTAGAACCTGCAGGTTATGAGGAAGCTAAAAGTGATCGGAGGTGGATGAATGCAATGAAGGAAGAGTTGGCCATGATAGAAAAGAACCAAACATGGGAGCTAGTGGAAAGGCTTGAAGACAGGAAGGTGATTGGAGTAAAACGGGTTTTCAGGACCAAACTCAATCCTGATGGCTCAATGAATAAGCATAAGGCCAGGTTGGTGGTGAAGGGATATGCACAGGTTTAGGGAGTTGAGTTATCAAAAACCTTTGCTCCTGTGGCAAGACTAGATACAATTAGAATGACTCTTGCTTTGGCAGCTCAACAAGGGAAGGTGTATCAATTAGATATGAAATCTACATTTTTGAATGAAGTGTTGCGGGAGGAGATTTATGTTGAGCGGCCAAAAGGCTTTGTCACACCGGATAAGGAGGAGAAAGAAAGGCTATCTATGGCAAGCTCCCAGAGCATGCAACAGTAAGATGGATGAGCACTTGTTGGGCCTAGGTTTCAAGACAAGCCTTAGTGAATCCACTCTATATGTCAAGAAATTAGTATCTGACTTAGTGGTTGTGTCTCTTTATGTGGATGATATGCTGGTGACCGGGAGTAATAGTGCTCAGATTACTGCATTTAAGCAAGAGATGATGAAGATGTTTGAAATGATTGATCTCGGTGAGATGTCATATTTTATGGGGATGGAGGTTAAGCAGACTCACAGTGAAGTTTTTATCTATCAGAAGAAGTACTTGAAGGAGATCCTAAAGAGATTCAACATGAAGGAGTGCAAGAGTGTGAGTACTCCAGTGGGTCAGAAGGAAAAGCTTCAAAAGAAGGATGGATAAGAACTTGGAGATGAAAGAGTTTATAGAAGTTTGATTGATTGTCTTATGTATCTCACTGCAACTAGGCCAGGTATCATGTTTCCTATAAGTGTATTGTCTAGATTTTTCAATTGTGCAAGTGAGTTGCATATGGTAGCTATAAAAAAGGGTGTTGAGGTACTTGAAAGGTACTCTTTTCTATGGGATTAAGTTTTGTAGAGTTCAGGAGTTTAAGTTGCAAGGGTATTCTGACAGTGACTGGACAGGATCGATGGATGATATGAGGAGCGCTTCAAGTTATTGCTTTATATTTGGGTTGGCATGTTTTTCCTAGTGTTCAAAGAAGCATGAAATAGTGGCTCAATCAATTGTAGAAGCTGAGTTCATTGTAGCCACTGCAGCTATGACTCAAACATTATGGTTGAAGAAGCTAATGGATAATATGCATTTGTAGCAAGAAGAAGACATAGAAGTATTTGTGGATAATCAAGCTACTCTGGCCATTTCATAGAATCCAGTATTTCAAGGAAGAACAGAGCATTTTAAGGTTAGGTATTACTTCTTGAAAGAAATGCAGAAGGCTGGAGAGGTAAAACTGGTGTACTGCAGTTCAGAAAACCAAATTGCAGATATATTCACTAAGTCATTTCATGTTGGTTGATTTGAACTTCTCAAGGCAAAGCTAGGAGTGTGCAGTACTTGATCCAAGAGTGGAGTGTTGATGTATCAAGGCTGCACTATCTATTTTTTTGTTAAGTCAGTTTGCTAAGGTCCTATTTTGTAGGAGTTAATTAGTCGTTGTTTTTACTTAGTCAGTCCTATCTTGTAGGAGTGTTTAACTGCATGTTTTTGTTTTGTTTTTGTTTTTTGTTTTTTTTGTCTATTCAGTTAGTTTGTTGCTGTTTGTGGACCAAGCAAGCTATTAGTTAGTGGGCAACGTGTGTTTATGGTGAAGTTTTAGTCTGTATTTAAGCAATTTCAGTTTTCTGAATAAATAAAAAAATCCCCTTCCACTAAAAAAAAAATACAGCTTTTGTTATCAATTCTTCTTCTATTCTTCAAGAAACAACATCCCTGCATCGTCAATCCATTGTTCGAAACGTTGCTCTAGTTGTCACTGTCCCGAGCTCAACTGTGACAGTCCCAGTGAACTTGCTACTTAAGCCATGAGGCTGGTGCATTGCTCTAGAGAAAGCTATGCCGCATTGTGCCCACCACAGTCGTTGAGCTCGTCCTTGAATCGAGACGATCCGTTGAAGTTTCTGTTTTTGCAGGTTCATTGGCTACTATCGATGCTCGCATTGCCGCTCGCCACCATAGACGCCGCCATCATCTGCCATCGTTGGGCCCCGTGATCGCAATTCCAGCTCAATTGTGTTGCTTTCAAATTTGGAAAGTAATCCTCAAAATTAGGTAAATATCTTAACGACAATCAATTTGATATACTTTACTCCCTATTTTGAGTGATTTGATATCTTGTGTCAAATATTCAGTTAAACATCATATATCCACAAAATCCTAAGAAATCACCCTAAGTTAGGCCTAACTTAACAACATGCTTGAATAGCTATCCGATATCTAACTAAGATATACGATGTTCAGTGGCATGAAAAGTCTTCCATTGAATCAATATCCATTTTGGATACGATTGTTAATTTAACCGTTTTTAGATTTTAATAGATAACCTTCTATCAATATCCATAACCATTTGGATATGATTATCGGTTTATTTTGTTTCCTAATTTAAATAGATAATATAAGTTTATGGATTGCATTATTTGATTGCACAATTATTCAT
This sequence comes from Eucalyptus sp. ANBG9806169, assembly GCA_014182395.1. NCBI lineage: Eukaryota > Viridiplantae > Streptophyta > Magnoliopsida > Myrtales > Myrtaceae > Eucalyptus > Eucalyptus sp. ANBG9806169. The sequence continues at coordinate 21,253,145 of CM024577.1, read as the reverse complement.
TACTTGATTACTTTTCATAAAATAAAATAAGAAATAGATAGAATTTGATTTGATTTTTGTTAATAATATTGTCTGTTTTAGATTATATTGCATGTTTAAATTAGGTAATTTCTTTATTCCAAAATTTTAAAATAAAAAACACAACTAAATTGCATGTTTAAATATTAGGTACTTTTAAATACCAATTTTAATTAAAAAGAAAATATATAAAATATCATGTGCATATCATGTACAATTAGCTCATATATTGCACATCACTTAGTAATTGCATGCCAAGGGTCATTAAATTAAAATGTGTGACATGTTAGAATAATTGCATTAATATTTGCCCATCAATAGAATTATGTCATTTAATAAAGATTGTGTGACATATAGTTTGCATGTTAAGATTTATGCCGCATGCCATTTTAATATAGATATTTTGCACATCATTGCATTTAGAATAATTGCATTGCATTGCACATAGATTAAGTGACTGCATGTTAATTAGAAATCATATCTAAAATTGTTAATGTGATTTTTAAGCGAAACATTTTAGATCCTTTCGTTTTTATGAGGTAAGTCATGTAATTTATTTATTGCTTATTAGGTGTTACATTGATGGTTTGTGCACCTACATGATTACTTCATATATTAGGAAGTAATAAAATGAATCCAAGCTGTCTACTAATTGTTTTTTTTCGTAAAAAGAATGGTATTAAAATGACAATGGATAAATATAATGTAATCAAGTCCCTCTTCCCAAAATCTTCGGTTTGCAAGAGTAAAAAATTTCTTCCTGTACTTTATTTAGGTATCTAATTGACCCATCGTAAAAAAGATTTGTGCGACTTTTTATTGAAAATCAATTCCATGTTGAGAACTTGAATCTTAAGTTGCAAATTGGTACGGGTTTGAGAGAGTTTGAGTTAAGTTTAAGCTTAATAATCCATTAGCCAAACCCCTAAGTGATGCACCGCGATGTTAGGTTGTGACAATCAACAAGAGCCTTTACTAGTTAACTACTGTCACCATCTACCCTCGAGGTGCATTGCCTATGGATTTGGCTAATAGATTATTAAAACGTAACTCGGGCTATCCTAAACCCATATCAATTTGCCACTTATGGTTTAAGTTATTAAAATGCGAATGATTTTTAATGGGAGTCGTCACTAATCAGTTTACGATGAATCGATTAGAATCCCAAGTATTGGACGATTTGCTTTACTTCTGCGAATCAGTGTTTTTGGGTACAGGGATTTGATTATGCTAGATTTTTCTAATACCTTTTGGTACCGTTCCTTTTATGAAAAAAATATTTAGCAGACAACTTGAATTCATTTTGTTACTCCCTAACATGAGGTGATTTACGAGTGCGCCCAATTTAATACCCAATAAAGAGATAAATAAATTGCAAGGCTTATCTCATAGCTATGAAATCATATGCAATGTTAGCTCAAAATTCACATAAACAACCTTATATATGATTTTTAATTAACAAGCCCTCACTCAATTTTTTTTTTTTTGGGATTTTTACTTATTTAAATTTAATCTGGAAACTATATAAAAATGCCTAACTAAAATAACATGCAACTTATCATGCGAACTATATGTCACACAATATTAATTATAATCTAGTGATAGACAAATATTAATGCAACTATCCTAACATGTCACTCATTTAAATTTAAATAGCCCTAAACATGCAACTACTGAATGATGTGCAATTGATGAACTAATTCTATGTGACACGGCGAATGATGTTTTTGTGTTTTCTTTTAATTTAAATTCAGAATAAAAAATGCTTGATCTTTAAACAAGAATATAATTTAAGAAAAGGAAACCTTAAAATTTGGAATAAATAAATTACCTAAATTAAATATGCAATCTAATTTATACAGGCAGTATTTTTAGCAAGAATCAAATCTAATTCCAATATTCTTTGGATTTTCTTTTTATGGAAACAATTAATCAATGGATAGATATTCGAATATATAATGCAATTCATAAAGATTATCTTATTTAAATTTAGAAACAAAATAAATCATCCATCATATTCAAGTGGCTATGGATATTGATGGAAGGTTATCCGTTAAGTTTGGAAACGGTAAATCAATGATCATATCCAAATGGTTATGGATAGGATGGAAGATTTTCCATGCAGCTGGACATCGTATCTATATCGAACAACTGTTCACCCATAGTGTTAAGAAAGTTCCCTAACTTAAAATATCTTAGGATTTTTTTCAGATATGCATTTTTTAACTAAATATTTAAGGAAAGATAGCAAATCACTCCATATAGGCAGTAAAATATATCCATTCGGCTAAGGAAAAGAATCTTAGCTAATTTGAGGATTTACTTTCCAAATTTGAATGCAATGCTATCAGACCTGATTGCAACCGACTTCATAGCGATGATGGCAATGGAGGGTGGTGGCATGGCCAAGGAACCTGCAAAAAATAGAAGTCTCACGAGATGGCTCAGCTCGTGGACGGACGATGGGGTCAACGAGCTCAACACAGTGGGGCTTGCGTTAGTCATGGACGACACGACAAAAGGTGAGGGAGTGGCTCACGGTGAGGTGGCTCGATGGTGACTCGAAACTAGGAGCTCGTCGCAATAGTTGAACGTCGGTCAAGGAGCAGTTTGGCGCAGCGACAAGAACCCGCGAGGATACCGACCTTACTGATCTGGGCGTGATTGGAGCATATGGCAAGGTGTCACTGCAAGGCTTGCTGGAGATTCTGATTTTACTGCGAGAACTAGGCAAACCAATTCAAAAATCTCCGCTTTGCTTCCTCTCTTTGGGTATCAAGCTCCTTTGTGCATGTCCTTTGTTGACCTACAGAGAAAGAAGAAAAGAACTCTCTCCATGTTTTCTTTTACCGAAAGATTGTGTGCCCTTCTCTTGCCTTGGATTTTTCCTTCAAACAAAACAAGCAATATTAGACAATATATGTGAGAAAATTTGTGCTCGCCAATGTTGCTCCATGTGGTGGTGTTTAGCCAAGGATGGCTCGTCAATCATCGTCAAGGAAGAACAACGGTGTGAAGCAAAGATAGTGAGGCAAAACGGTAATCGAGGGACTGCAGCAGTTCGACGAGGACCGAAAAGAGAACAGTAGATAGGAAGAAGTGGTGTCGTCAAGGGCGTGATGGCTAAGTGACAAAAATCATGATCGCGACAGCACGCTTGACAGGCCACGTGGCAAGGAGCCTATCTACTATAAATTGACTTCGTCACCAAGTGCAAGGAACCACAACGAGCTGGCCTATATGTTGAATATGTGAAGTGTGCACTAGTGCAACGAGTGAACACGTCCAAGTGTGGGTTGACTCTTTGCCCTCACGCCTAAAGTTGGACTTCCAACCTCACCATCTTGGCTTTGACATATTTTTGCAAGTCGGAGTGAATATTTTGTTCTTCGCGCAGTCAGTGAAAGCATCCCACTTTATCAATGGACTTCTGTGCGAGTGCTCTGCCGATTGAGAACCCTTTGAATTGTGCCGTGAATCCTTCTTCAGCTTCTCAATTCTCAACTATATACACAGCCTAGAGAAAGAATTTGCGAACTTCTAATTTGTGAGACATAACATCGTATATATAGTGCAAACTTAGGCCTAACCTAATTACACAAGCTTAGTCTAGGCCTTTTTCAATGTGATAGGCTGAATAAAGCTAAGGCCAATCCCTAGTTAGACTTTTAGTGGGCTGAATTAAGCTCAATTTAGGCCAATTAAAGCCTTTCTATCGCATTAATTTCGGCCATTACTAACCCTAAGCTCAGCCATTCAGTTCAAGGGGCTAGATGCGCATCTCCTTTGAAGTCTCTCGAAATGTAGAGTTCTCTCTACCATTAGGGTAGTTCCTGTTCGCCTAAACCCTCAATTTCCACCCCATCTTCATCCCTCTCCTTCTCTTCTGCACATTACCCAGTTGATTATCGCACTACCATATGGAATTCGCCCACCCGTATGTTTATCCCTTGTCCATTTCAACCTTGAACCCTCCGCTTCCCTCTTTCTGTTCATAATTCTCTTCATGCAAGTAACCTTTCACCATCATCGCACCTCAACCTTTCTTCCCCTGCGCATTTGTGTGGTCCCACTGATTGTCTTCTTCTAGGCGCCATCTTCATCGGTGCTTGCATGTCCCTAAACGATCGACTATAATGGAACAATCTCAATTGTTAGAAGATGCCCAGGTCACAGCGCTCTGTAACTGACATGGAAGACTCTAGCCTGAACAGGAGGTGGAAGTCTGGGATGACGAAGTTTAGCTGGCGACACTGCAAGATTGCAAACTCACATTAATGGGTAAAATACTGTCAAACCCTTCTATCAACTTTCAAGCCTTTCAGAACACATTAAAAAGAGCATGGCGCACTGATCAAGTAGTAATCTCTCAACGTGAAGCGGGGCTCTATGTATTTAAATTCAGTTCGGCAGAGGAAAAACAACGAATTTTAGATAATAGTCATTGGTTGTTTGCCAACCATCTTGTTATGGTAAAACCTTGGATGCCAAATACTCCTTTGCACTGCTATGACTTTACAACTTGCGCGTTCTGGGTGTAAGTTTATGGCCTCCCCCTAGAACGATGTACAGAGGATATGATCAAAAAATCAGTTAGAAATCTTGGCAAGGTGCAGGAGGTGAAAATTGAAGGCAGAGACAGTTCTCCAATTAAATCAGTCAGAGCAAGAGTTGAACTTAATCTAACTGAGCCTCTGAAATCTGGCAAAATTATTAGATTGGAGGGGAAGAACATTTGGATCGACTTTCGGTATGAGCGCCTATCACATTATTGTTATTCATGTGGCATCCTAGGCCATTACGCCATGCACTGTAAAGACATTCCTTATGATGCAGCAAAGATGGATGGCAAAGACAACTTGTATTATGGGCAGTGGTTAAGGGCAGAGGTTAGAGAACATAGTCCATTATGGATTGCCTTTTATGAGCAACAACCGAATCAAAAAGAATTTGAAGAGATTGTACCAGAAACCCAACAGCAGACACCCCTCTTACTCATAGTAGCACCTCAAAGTAACAACTTTCAACCAGCCATAGAGGAGACTCGCATAGAACACCATCTGCATTGTACTCCAATTCTTACACAGCAGCATCCTTCACTTGCTGACCCAAAACAACAATCCCCTGTGATAAACCAGTTAACTCTACTCAACACTGCAACTGCAGATTACTCAATTAACAAGAAACTCAAGAGTCCAAGATCGACCTCCAAGGCGAGTCCTCTGAAGAAAACAAAAAGATACAGCCCTTATGAATCGAGTTCTAAGGTCAATGATATGCTTGACGAATCAAACCTCATGGAAACCCTTATCTTTACAACTGAAGGGGTCGGGAAATGGGCCGAGGTGGCTTGCCCAAAAATGCCACCACTTGACAAATGAAGATCATCAGTTGGAATTGTCAGGGGCTGGGCAACCCCCTAACAATTCAAGCATTAAAGGCCCTCGTGGCTAGTGAAAGGCCTAACGTTGTAAAGAAATGATGATCCAAAATCTGAAGAGAAAGTTGAAGTTTTCAAGTTGTTTTGTGGTGAATCCTATGGGTTTGGCTAAAGGATTGGTAATTTTTTGGAATGACTAGGAGGTGACTTTAACTGTGGAGCATACTACCAGCCACTTTATTGACACAATTTGTACAGAGAATCAAAGTGCTAAAACTATGAGATTCACATGTCTTCATGCACCATCGACATACCATCAACGACAGGAAGTATGGGCAGATATCAGACAAATCAGTTCTTCAAATATGTTTCCATGGGTGTGTATAGGCTTTTTTAATGACATACTATATTATTAGGAAAAGGAGGGCAAAAAGACAGTGGAGCCATATAGATTACATTCCTTCAGAGAATTTGTGAATGATTGCATGTTTATGGATATTGAAAGCATGGGTTGTTTTTATACATGGGTGAACAATAGAGATGGTGACGAAGCTATAAAAGGAAGGCTTGACAGGGCCCTGTGCACAATTGAATGGAGATTAACTTACCCAGAGGCGGAAGTCTTTACTTACCCTGCTTTGGCCTCAGATCACAGTCCTCTTCTTTTACTCATTGAACCCAACTCTTTAAGACGAAAGAAAACTTTCATCTTTGAAGCTTTCTGGCTTCAAGACAAGGCATGTCGATTGATTATTAGCAATGCTTGGGCTTCATCATCGACGCAAGCTCAATCCCTGACAAGCAAGCTTCAACGTACTTCATTTGCTCTCACCAAGTGGAGTAAATCCCTCTTCAGTAATGGTCAGCAACACATAAACCAATTACAACAACAGATTCATAACCATCTTAATCAACCAGGTCATATCTACGATAAGGCACTTGTATCCAGCCTACAAGAAGAAATTTACACTATATGGCAGCGAGAGGAAACATATTGGGCAATGCGTTCGCGGATCCAATGGCTAAGGGGGGGAGACAAGAACACAAAGTTCTTTCATGCGACAACAATTCAACGCAGACAACGGAATCGCATCAGCATGTTGAAAGATGAGCATCTTGGTTGGATCCGAGACTCTAATCAACTTAAGAATGCAACGCAAACATATTTCCAAAATCTTTATCGCTCAACTGGATACCGAAATTATGAGCCTGTTCTCATGCAATGCCCCAGGTAATTACAGCAAAAATAAACACAAGCTTAACAACAGTTGTTTCTAGGGAGGAAGTTAAACAAGCTGCTTTCCAACTCGGAGCCAATAAAGCCCCAGGACCCGATGGCTTCAATGGGTTATTCTATCATAACCACTGGGATATCATTCAAGATGATATATACACATCAATACAGAACTTTTTCAGTTCAGGAGTGATGCCCTCAACCTTCAATAGAACTCTCATTACTCTCATCCCGAAGGTTCCGCACCCAGAAAGGTTAGAACAGTATCGACCCATTAGTCTATGCAATTTTATATACAAAATCATTTCAAATGTGCTGGCAAACCGTTTAAAGCAATGGCTCCCAGGTTTGATTTCCACAGAACATAGTGCTTATGTCACAGGTAGACAGATCTAAGACAATATTTTGGTTGTGCAGGAGGTTCTGCATCACTTAAAATCAGAAAAAGAAAGAAACACTTTCAGGCGGTTTTAAAATTGGACATGCAGAAAGCGTATGATGGGGTTGAGTGGGATTTTTTAGAGGACTATCTTAAACAAATGGGGTTTCATAATCAATGGGTCAAGTGGGTGATGCAATGTGTCACCACAGCAACATTCAGTATTAAGTTCAATGGAGAACCATTGCTATACTTCCATCCTACAAGGGGTTTAAGACATGGGGATCCACTATCTCCATATTTGTTCATCCTTTCAGCCAACCAGTTGTCTACTCTCATGCAACAAGCTGTCCACTCTAGAACTCTCAAAGGAATTAAACTGAATAGATACTGCCCTACCCTTTCCCATTTATTTTTCGCGGACGATGCCATATTTTTCTTAAATGGAAGCACCCTAGAAAGCCAAAATCTAGCCAATATTTTATAGCAATATTGTGTTGCAACGGGCCAATCTATAAACAGAAATAAATCCGGTCTATTATGTAGTAGGGGCTGCCCCTTTATTTTGCAACAAAACCTTGCTACTGAATTAAGAGTGCCTGTTATAGACAAGATAGGCAAGTATTTGGGTATTCCATCTGATTGGGGTGTGTCCAAGAAAGATATGTTTGTTTGGATTTTGGGTCGTGTCAACACCAAACTTGAAGGTTGGAAAGAGCACTTTATCTCTAAAGGGGGAAAGGAAATTTTGTTAAAAATGGTAGTGCAGGCACGCCCGCAATACGCCATGTCCATATTCAAACTTCCTGTTTCTATATGTCAGTCTATTGAGCGCAAAATAGCCAAATTCTAGTGGCAGACCAGCAGCACTAGATCTAGTATACATTGGAGGGCATGGGATCTACTCAAAGAAAGGAAGATAGAAGGAGGCCTCGGCTTTCGAGATTTACTAACATTCAATAGAGCCCTTTTAGGAAAGCAAGCCTGGAGGCTTTTCCAAAATCCCTCCTCCTTATGGGGTAGAATTTTTAAGGACCTATATTACCATTCTGGCAGTTTTTGGCATGTAGGGAAATGGACTAATTCCTCTTGGGGATGGAAAAGCTTACTCTTAGGTCGAGATGCTATCCTTAACAAGCTACAGTGGTTTGTAGGTGATGGCCAGAAGATCAATATCCGTGAGGATAAATGGCTCACCAGTGGAATCATTGGCGGACCAGCACCTAGAGGAGAACTAGAACAGGTTGTTGGTTTTATAGTTCCCAATGAGCACATTTGGAACACCCCTCTTCTACAACGCCATTTTGACCAGCAAATAGTCGAAGAGATACTCACCATTTCGTTAATTCATGCTCCTACCATAGACCATATCATATGGACAAGCACACAAATAGGTAAATACTCAGTCAAATCTGCCTATCACATCCTCAGATAATCAGGCCACCCCAAGAACAGCAATTTAGCCTCATCCTCTTATCAGCCATCGGCCCGTTTCTGGCGACACATCTGGAATTTAAAGACACCCCCAAGGATTCGCGTTTTTATATGGTCGTTATGTCATAACGCTCTCCCTACAAAAGCTAACCTCTTCCGAAGACACATCATACAGGAACCAACATGTCAATTCTGTTCCACAAACCTGAAACTACTGAACATATTCTTTTATTTTGCCCATGAACTAAGAAGATCTAGTCTCACTCTAGAGTACAAATTGATCATATAGCTTACAGAAGACATCGAATAGATGTGTGGCTTGAGGATGTTTTTGAAGATCAGTCAGGCTTACCTTTAAAGGAGATCATTGTATCCATCCTCTGGCAGATATGGAAGGCGCGGAACCACTTCACTTTTCGGCATCAACGAACCTCTCCTGCCCAGCTGGTAGATCTGGCGCTTGCTAAAGCAAAGTTGTACAGTAGCTCGGTGCAGCAACCAATTGACGCAAGAAACGCTTTACTCAACCTTAATCGCGTTTGGACTCCACCAGATCGAGGCAACATCAAGGCCAACATTGATGGGGCTTTTCCCTCGGCTACTGATATGGGTGCAATCACATGTGTCTTCAGGGAGCACACTGGCGTTTTGATCGACGGATTTACCTGCACAATTCGTGCATCTTCTCCCCTGCACTATGAGATCCAAGCCCTCATTTCCACTCTCACTTATTTGCTAGAACAGGGAAAAGAAGAAGCTCACCTCATCATCAAGTTTGATTGTCTGAATCTTGTGGAGATCTTCAACGATCGTTGTTTGCCGCCATGGGAGACCCGAGCGCTGGTTGCAGACGCCTCAGCTTTGCGTCTCTCCTTTCCCTACCTGCGCATTCAACATTGCCGAAGAGAGGCCAACGCTGTAGCTGATTGGGCCGCTAAGGCCCAAGCCCGTACTTCACTTTCAACTTCTTGGTCTTCATCACCTCCTCTAGCGTTAATGACTTTACTATGTATCGATGCCCTTTCTATGGGTTGTAACTTTCGTCCTCCTTGAATATAATGCATCATCATTTCAGACCAAAAAAAAAAAAAAAAAAAAAAAAAACCCTAAGCTCAGCCGAATTTTGGTCCCCCTTCATGGGCTTGATTCGCTCAACTTTAAGCTCAAAAATGTCTACTGTCGGTCAAATGCTAATGCAATTAATGAAAAATTTAAACTAAAACATAAATGGATGTAAAAATATATTTATGAAATTTAATTATAATATTTTTGTTTAGGGGTTAAAATTTATCCCTAATTTTATAACTAATTATGCCACCAAAATTTAGGTATCAACAACTACTTGAAGGAATTCAATTGACATTAATGAATAAAGAATTGGCAACACATCAATCAAAGACAATGCATCGACTTGAGCACATTTTTTAGGATGATAATGCCTTCAATTTAGGGAATTGTAACTTCTTATGAATAATCATGTGTAGAAACTCAATAAGCATACCCTGTTGGCATTGCAATTTTTCGCCTAAAGAGCTCTCATAGAGTTCATAAGAAAACTATGATTGAATTTGTCGATAATGACAAACTTTGACCCCTAGAGAAAGATATTCATATTACAAAGTCTTGCATTCTCATTCTTTACTGCATTCTTCTACATTTATAAATTAGGGCAATTCTTCTAACCTTTCCCATCTTTTCTTTGCGGATGACGCAATATTTTTCTTGCATGGCACTATCCTAGAGGCTCAAAATCTATCCAATCTGTTGCACCAATACTGCATGGCAACGGGTCAGTCCATCAACAGAAACAAATCTGGCTTATACTGTAGCAGGGGCTGCCCCTATCCTTTACAGCAAAATCTTGTAGCTAAAATCAGAGTTCCCCTTATAAACAAAATTGGCAAGTACCTAGGCCTTCCTTCTGATTGGGGTGTGTCCAAAAAGGATATATTCGCTTGGATATTGGATCGCATTAATAATAAACTAGAAGGCTGGAAAGAGCACTTCATTTCCAAATGGGGGAAAGAAATTTTACTAAAGGCAGTCGTCCAAGCCATCCCACAATATGCCATGACTATATTCAAAATTCCCACTTCCTTATGTCAGGCTATTGAACGGAAAATCGCCAAATTCTGGTGGCAATCTTGCAACACAAGATCTGGAATACATTGGAGAGCATGGGAATTCCTCAAAACTAGGAAAACATAAGGTGGTCTAGGCTTTTGGGATCTTCTAACCCTAAATCGAGCCTTATTAGGCAAGCAAGCCTGGAGATTGTTTCAGAATCCATCATCCCTATGGGGCAGACTCTTCAAGGGTCTCTATTATCATTCTAGTAGTTTTTGGCATGCTAGCCATCGGACCAATTCTTCTTGGGGATGGAAAGGATTACTTGTAGGCCGAGATTCAATCACTCACAAGCTTCAGTGATCAGTTGGTGATGGCCAAAACATTAATATACGTGAAGACAAATGGCTGACTAGTGGCGTAATAGGTGGACCAACACCTAGAGATGAACCCAAAATGGTTGCTGCTTTTATAAATCATTCTAACCGCACTTGGAATATTCGTCTTCTGCAGCAGCACTTCGATCAGCCAACAGTTGAGGAAATTAGCCACATTCCGTTAGGCCACACTCCAATTACAGATCTCCTTATTTGGACGGGCATAACATCAGGAAACTTTTCCGTTAAGTCAGCTTATCACATTCTTAGACAATCCTCCACCCCACACAACAGCAACACATCATCATCCTCATACCAACCATCACCCCGGTTATGGCATCAAATCTAGAAACTACAGACCCCCCCTCGCATTCGAGTGTTTCTCTGGTCTTTGTGTCACAATGCTCTTCCTACAAAAGCAAACCTATTCCGACGACATATCATTCAGGAACCACTCTGTTCTTTCTGTTCAATGCATACACCCGAAACTATCGAGCACATCCTACTTTTTTGTCCATGGATTCAGCAGATCTAGTCTCACCCAAGCATACATATCAATCATCTAGCATACAGGGGACACCGCATAGACGCATGGCTAGAGGACATCTTTGACAATCAATCTAACTTACCTTCCAACGAGCTCGTCGCCTCGGTTCTCTGGCAGATATGGAAGGCGCGCAACCATTTCATCTTTCGCCATCATCGGACAGATCCGCATCAACTGGTGGCTCGATTTAGGCCCACTATGTGACCAGGCTTTGAATTTAGGCCCTAAATTTAATTTATCGTTCAACATCAAGCCCAAACAAGCTCAGCCCATTTAAGGAATTCGGCCACACTCGCTTACCTTAATTTGACCCACGTTCACATGTACAATTCTCATGTCGTTCTAATTTAGCATAGAACAGAACACAATCACAACACAAGAAAAGAGCAAGAGATATTCGGCTAGTACAAGAAAGAAAATGCCAATATGATCAAAATGGGAAAGAAAAGGGAAATGAATTCAACTGGAAATTGAAAGAGGAAGTGTGAGAAAATCAAGAGGATTACTTCTTTCTTCTTGAAGTCTCAGAATGGACCATACAGGCACATATTACTCTCGGCCAAATACAACAAGATACTAGGCTAGGACAAGCATATATTCGAGCTGAATACAAGAGTCTTGGCTGAAAATCCTAGAGAAAAAAATTGAAAGAGAACTGCTCAGTTGAGGAAAAAAATCGTGAGGGGGGAACTAAGAGAAAACATAGAGGGCTCAAAATGGAAAATGAGGAAAAGAGTGAACAGCCGAGAGATGATTCGACGAGTAGTTCTCAGAACAAGTGGGATACTCGGCTAAAAATGGCTGCACAAATAGAGAAAAACAAAAGAAAGTGCAAGGAAGCCGAGAGAAGCAAATGGGGAAGGTCGCTCCAATACTGAAGGCAGCTCGGAAAATATAGAAGAAAAAGCTGTAGAGATTTCAGCCAAAGAAAGGGCGAGCTTTCGACGTTGCGTCACTAACCAAAGTTTGCCAATGCAGTTGACCGAAACCAGCTGCTGTTCTTGGTATTGCAAGGTGAAATCGTTTCAATTGCATAAGCCCACTCATCATTTGTAGATTTGATTCAAATGCTTGTCTCCCAAGTGTGCTTGCAATCCCAAACTGAGGACACGGCATGATTTGTCATTGTGGACATTTTAATTCGAGTTACAATTCTCCATGTTTGATTTCAATTTGATGTTTCCTCGTTTGTATGCTTCAGGTCATTATCATAACTTGATTTGTTTTCATCTTGATTGCCTTAATTATAAATGATTTCGATGCAGATATTTGATAGATGTGGCTAGTTGATAAATTTTGTTTAGATTCAAGTTTATGAACCGGAAACAAGTTATATCATTGTTGGAGCTAGAAAAAAAAATATGATAGGTCCACAATAATAATAACTTACCAATTTTTACACGTCAGATGCACTACAAATCTGCGATGATTTTCAATTACAATTTCAAAGGTGGAAATAAATCATGTAAATGCATTTAGCAGCAATTTTGGCATAATATCCCGGAGGTCAACAGTTCTCAATAGAGACTTTAGCATTACGGGCAAAACTAGAGATGCGATAACACTATAATCCCTTTACATAATCATCTCCAACCTAAATGGTTGTACATGCCAAAAAGGTTTCTGGAAGTTCAATTTCTGTTTTGATTGTAAAATAGTACAAAACATTCACTTGCTACTATCAACGGATAAGGAACATTTGGTCATGCTGATATTGAATCTTGAGAGATGCTGGTGAGTGTGTTTGTTTGGGGGATGACCATTAGACAAAAGAAATGTAGTTATTGATGGGTTGAGAAACCACAGTAGGAGAAATGGGAAAGAGTCAGAGAATAGTTGATAATTTTGAATAACCGGTACGAGGAACAATATATCTGACAACATCAGCGGACTCCAATTTTGGGAAACCTTGCTACTTCTGCTAGAACATATGATATAGGCAAACTAGACCTTAGCAACTGTTCCATTCAACCCTCAAGGGCTCCTAGCTCCTCAAAAGAGTTTCCAATGGTTGGATTGAAGATGTCTATATAAAGAGGATAAAAAAAAAAAAAAACTTGAAAGGGCTGGACAGAAAAAGAGTATACTAGCTCTCTTGATTATTATCTCTCTCTAGTGAGCATATTGTACTTATGTCCATCTGAAATTTTCTATGATATTCTCACTGCCTTGTAAACTTGATAGGATCAAGTGTATAATAGTGATAGCAGTATTTTCATCCCTATAGAGTGATCTATCATCTAATAGAAGTAGTATGTGTTGATTGTAATTTATCTTGAAAATTGCTAGTGGATTCAACCCTGTTGAGGGTGTTACCTGGAGAGTCAACATAGGCTTGGGAATAAAACCAATTCACTATAAATTGATGTATTACTATCTTTTAATTACTCATTAATTTAGTATTTGTTTGATAGTTGCATCGTGCACTTGATTCCTTTTTTTTTTTTTTTTTTTTTTATCGGAATTAGACATTTCATTTAAGTAACGTTGAAAAACATCCCGCTCGTAAAGCGTCCGAAAGCAGTAAATTAAACAAAGCTGGGGGAGGGGGGAAAACATTAGCGAAAGACAGGGACCCGCGGGAATGGGCCTTGGCAGCCCAGTCCGCAAGTGCGTTTGTCTCGCGTCTGCTAAACCTAATGAGAAGACGAGAGAAACAAGGGAGTAAGGCGGCCGTTTCCGCTAGCAGCGAGCGGCTTTCCCATGGCGTCTTCTGAGGGTCGTGAACGGCGTCAACTACCTAGAGACTATCCGTCTCGATGATGAGGGCTCATTAGACTTCCCGATCCGCAGAAGATGGTGCAGCACTATATTCAAAGCTTGGACTTCGATCTGTAAGGCAGAGTTTGCGGTGGCTGCACAGGTAAAACCATCTTGCATAGAACTGGTATGATCACGACAGATATATGCAGTTGACCCTGAGATATTACCACTTCTGAAGGCTCCATCTATGTTGATTTTTAATGTACTAGGATCGGGGGGGCCTCCACAGAGACCCTAGATCCGAACGAGGGGGGATGGAGCTTGTTGTGGTGGATTGTAGATGCTTCGCCAAGGTGGAGGTAGCCCATGAAGCTTCCACAACAAATAGGGGATCTGGCTTCTGATGATGAAATAGACATCTGTTCCGTGCTTTCCATACGTTCCAGAGGAGAACAGCAATAACTTCCATACCTGGTGAGTTTTGATTTTCCACGAACCTGTCAGCTAGCCATGCTTCAATATGCTTGATTTGAGTAGGTAGAATTTGTATGCGAACCCGAGGGTGAGACCATACGGTCGAAGTCCACAAACAGAGAAGGAACAGATGTTCTAGTGTTTCTAGAGTCTGATTTGTGCACACACGACAGATAGGGTCTGCACTAATGTGTCGGTGAAAGAGATTAGCCTTAGAGGGGAGGGCATTTTGACTAATGGACCAAAGGAAGAACCTAATTTTAGGTGGAATTTGGAGTTTCCATATTTGTTTCCATAGGGTTGAAGGTAGTTGGAAAGAAGAGGATGGTCTGCTGTCCTAAATTTGGATGTCGGTTTGTCTAATGGTCTGGTAGGCACTCTTCACAGTTAATTGGCTGTTGTTAGTCTCTGTCCAAATAAGCTTATCTTCTGTATAAGTTGGGCACATCGGGATGCTGAGAATTTCCCTGATGATGTCTTCATCGAAAAACCGATGAAGCAAACCTTCATTCCATCTATTCTGATCTGGTAGCGATAAGTCAGCCACCATTTGTGGCTCTTCTTTGATCACAGGGCCTCCTACAATTCCTTGAGGCAGCCAACAATCCTCTTTAATGCGGATCTAAGACCCGTCCGTTACTGACCATTTCAGTTTAGGTAGAATAGAATCCCTCCCTATTAGCGAGCTCTGCCAATCCCATGAGGGGCGAGCGCCTTTTGTAGCCCTTGTAAAGTCCTATGCATGGAAATAAAGGCCTTTGAATAGCCGACTGCATAAAGATAAATGATTTTGAAGTAGTCTCCATGCCTGTTTGCCGAGCAATGCTCTGTTAGATGCAATAAGATCCCTAAAACCTAAACCCCCTTGATCCTTCCTTTCCTTTAGTATATTCCAACTCTTCCAATGGACACCCCGCTTTCTACTATCATTTTGCCACCAAAATCTCGCAATCTTCTGTTCAATTGCCGGCATAAAGACACATGAATTTTAAATATGGACATTGCATATTGAGGAAAAGCTTGAACAACACTTTTTATTAAAATCTCTTTCCCACCTTTCGACATGAGGTGTTCTTTCCACCCATCTAACTTGGAATTCACTCTCCCTAGGATCCAGGCAAACATATCTCTCTTTGAACGACCCTAGTCAGACAGGATGCCAAGGTACTTGCCAGTCTTGTGAAGTACTGGTATCTTAAATTGGTGTGCCAGATTATCCTTTAGACTATTCGGACAGTCTTTACTAAGAAAAAGTCCTAATTTATTTCTATTAATGACTTGACCAGTAGCAAGACAGTATTGATTCAGGATATTGGATAGATTCTGGCATTCTAGTATAGTCCCATCTAAGAAAAATATCGCATCATCTACAAAGAAAAGGTGGGAAAGATTAGGACACTACCTGTTCAACTGTATTCCCTTTAGCTGTCCCATGTCAATCGCTTGATGAATAAGAATTGATAATAGATTGACCATTAGAATGAAAATATAGGGAGATAGGGGATCACCTTGACGTAAGTCGCGAGTGAGGTGGAAATAGTTAAGCTGGTCGCCATTAAATTTAACACTAATTGTGATAGTTGAGATACACTGCATCACCCACTGGACCCAACTGGAATGAAAGCCAAGCTTAATAAGATAGTCATGAAGGAAATCCCACTCTACTCTATCATAAGCCTTTTGCATGTCAATCTTGAGTAACGCTTGAAATTTCCTTTTTCGCTTTCTAGTGTTAAGTTGATGCAACACCTCTTGTACAATAAGTATGTTGTCCTGGATCTGGTGGCCACCCACAAATGCACTCTGTTCTGGGGATATTAGGGTGGGAAGGAAGGGTTTAAGTTTGTTAGCAATGATTTTGGATATGATTTTGTACGCGTAGTTGCATAAACTAATAGGTCGAAATTGATCAAGGTGTTCGGGGTTAGGGACTTTGGGGATAATGGATAGGATTGTTTTATTGAGGTCAGAGGGCAAGACTCCAGTTTGAAAGAAAGCTTGGATAGACAGAAAAAGATCATGCTTAATGATATCCTAGTGAGATTGGTAGAAAAGACCATTCAACCCATCGGGGCCTAGGGCTCTTTGGACTTCCTCCGGCGTTAGTTTAGCAATCAACCCTTCATTCATCTCCGGTGTAACAATGGGCAAAGTGCACTTGATTCCTTTAATCTGTTTATTTTACTATCAAAACATTTCTTGCTATCTTCCACAAAAGTTTTTCAAAGCTTTAAACCAACCTATTCACCCCTCTCTAGGTTGTATTATTAGCCCCAACACTTACTCTTCTTTGATTTTATAAACTTATGTCTGGAAAATGATAGTGATTAGTTATATTATAAGTTACATGCTTTGATATTCCTCTAAAAGAAAAGATGATGTTTAGAGCAAAATTGTTGCATATAGCCAAATTAGGTGTTTACAACCCTTTTGGTCATTTGAAATGGCAAAGTATCTTTTCAAATAGTCTGAGTTGATTGTTTTTGAATGGTTTTGGAATTGCTTATGAAAGGATTTTTGAAAGGTTATTTGTATTAATTTATGAACCTAATTTATGAAATATATTTTTATTGATGAATTAAATTATGAAGGGTTTTATGCCTTGAGTTTGTGAACATGGATTATGAGATAAATTCAAGAAAATTATTCAATCAATCCTAGATATATTATATGAATGTCAATTTAGTCATAAACTTTTTAATTTAGCACTAAACTTTTGTGAGAAATTCCAATGTAATCCTCCTAGTCAAAATTCGTTGGAAACTGCCGATGGATTAAAACTAAATTGATATCCATTTAATAAATTTAGGATTGATTAGGTATTGTTTTGCTGAGTTTTGGATTGAGTATGAGGATTATTTGGAAGATGAGTTAGTGATTTTGTGCTTGTTGTCGTTATGCTTTGAACCTATTGAGGGATTGAAAATACATATTGTTCTCAATACATCCCATATGGGCCGAGACACTCACTAATATAAGTGAAGAACTAGCCAAGGGGGAATCTTATTGAGTCTTCTCATAGGGCAATAAGTATAATTATAGTTCAAAATTTAGCAAGAGAATAATCAATGGACCGGACATAATTGAACATTTCTCATGTGTATAAAATTGTGGAAGTTATATTACTCATATTTGGATTCTTATCTATATTATCTACTGAATTCAAATGAATGAGTTTTTAATATTACATTATACTATGCATAGTGGATGCATGATCTATTTAAAAGAGATTTGCATTACTCACTAAAATGTAGTCGCTCATGTCATTTATTTCAAATATTTTTCAAGTTCTTCAGCTAGCAGCAAATAGGACAAGGGTGCTATTGTTAGGAATTTTCAATAGTTAAACTTTGGGTATGAGTTAAAATAGTTGTATATGTCTAAAATGATATTTATTGGGTTTAGTTGTTAGTTTGGAGACATATGTATACATTCTTTTGGTGGATTTATTACTCTGATTCTATAACCAACTCACTATTCATATATATTGATGGATAATTTTTTTATTTATAATGTTTATATTAATTTGTGTTTGAAGATGTGTCATTTAGATAGGAGGACTATCATGCTATCTCTCTTATTTTATAGAGTTGGGATGTGACAAGAGGCGGCTCTTGGAGATTTTAATGAAGAGCTTACTGCCCTTGGGGAACTCCTTGACGCCATTGATCTTGGAACTGGTGGTGAGGACCTTGAAGAGGGAGATGATGAAGGGTCCATCACATAGGTGAAATGGAAGAAGAATAGAGGAAAAAAAGAAAAAGAAAATAGAAAATAGAAAAAAAAAATATAATTCTAATTTGGAAAGAGAATATTACATGGAATAGCTAGGTTGAACCATTAAAGGCAACATTGGACATAAAGTTGACAAGTTTTGGTACAGAGAGTATCTTGGTGATTTTTTACGAGACAAAAATGTATGATCCAAATTGGCACCTCACCAAAAATTAGTGCTTTTTTAGAAAATTAGGTCGATATAATTTTATCTTATTTCAAGTGGTAAGATATATCAGGTAATGTAACTTGGGTGCAGGACTTTGCGTTCATCAACTCAAAATATCATTACAAATGAGTTATACTTTTTCTACTCCCATTATGGTTAAAACTCTTCCTATCGCAATGCTTTGACAATATTAACTTTTGTGAGTCCCACATTTTTTTAAACATTCTTCAGTTACTTTTCTTCTCTCTTTTTTCGACATGCTACTTTCCTTCTTCTCATCTAATCCTTCCTATTCTCTCTCTTTCTAAAACACCCATCTCATGTCACTAATAGACAAATTTTTTACATCGCAATGTCCGTTAACAACACACAAAAAAAAATGTCCATCACCGACACAAGCAAGTCACTAAGTTGAAGCCCAAATTAGCAAAAACCTCCTCATCCAACTAGTACTCTTTTATCTCCATTTCTTCAACTCAAAAGTAAACTATAAATAAAAACCCATTTCATATCTCTTCACTCTTCACCCTCATTCAATTCCTTTCGTTTTTTGTGTTATTCGTTGTCCCATTCGCATCAGACTCTTTAATTGATCGATCATGAAGACAAGAAAAACCCCATTAAAGAATTCAGGAACTGAAGCCCTTGCCAAAACCTCATCAAGCTCATCAGAAATGTTAGCTTCTCCACCAATTCACCATCATCTACTAGCCAAAAGATCCAAGGCCCAAATTTGCCCTTGCTCTCACTAAGTTGCTTATGAAAATCGAAAATGCCACCTTCAAGAACGACAATTCCAACCTCAAGACTAGTAAGGATTTGCCCCTCCTTGCCCCTACGATCTCTCCTACTTCCACGCTAATCTCAGTTGCTAAGATGCCATCACTGCTGATTAAGAAGGCTGAAGAGGTGATTACGAACTCGATTGTCAAGTCCAAGTCCTTATGCGATGAGGTGGCCTTGTTGCCCAATATTTGTTTGGATCCCCATGTTCTAATTGTCATGAAAATGTTCAATGCCTTTAGTCCTATTGTGCAACTCTAGTTCAGGATTTAAAAACCGATAAGTGCGATGTGGCCTAGACATCAAGTGAAAAAGGCAGACCACAAAGTGTTCTCTTTGTTTTGTTTTGTTTTGTTTTGTTTTGTTTTTTTTTTTGGCTGTAGATACTACCAAGTAAGAGTGAGCATGGTTCCCGGTTATAACTTAGAACCGAAGAATCGAACTCGTAGTAGGTTCAAGGGTATGCAGGAGAGGTTCCAGGTTCCAAAAATTGGAAAACTTATTTTGATGGGTAGGTTCCAGACCGATGGCACTTGGAACCTATAATAAGCTTTTGTGTTTTTCTTGATCTATATCTTTGCACAATCCCACAATATTCCATTACGTCCAATGATTAATATATAATCTGGAACCACTAGTCTAAGCTTTCATTTTATGACTAAAACTTTTACTTTGTTAATATTTCATATTATCCATGTATCTAAATATAAATTGTGGTCAATGGATGGTAACGGTAATCATTCAATTAATAATACAAGTGGAACCTGGGTAAAGCTTGGAACCGACCCTAGAACTTGTAAAAGGGCATGTTCTAAATTCCAAGGTATGCAAGGTAGGTTTTGGATTCCAAAAAATAATAAACTTGTTCTAGCAGGTAGGTTCCAGATTCAAGAGGAAACCTACATTAGAACCCGAAACCGCTCATCCCTACTATCCATGCTTGAACCATGATTAGAATTAAGGAGGAACAGAGAGAAGTAAAGAAGGAGTAAAATGAGACCACAAGAAAAGACAAAGAAGAAAACAAATGGGAAACCAAAACCAAACAAAAAGGATGCTTAAAAATGGTGAACTACTATGGTTAATATTGTCAAAACAATGTAATGGGGAGTGTTTTAGCCATGGTGGGAGTGGGAAGAGCGTGACCCTCAGAGTAAAGTTAGTTTTGTAGATTAACCTGATAGAAAAGAAACAATAACTTGAAGAGAGAGAGAGACGGGATGGGGTGGGGTGGGGTATTTTGATAAGTGGCAAAAAGGAATGTCTTAATCAAAATAGGGGTGGAAATAATGCCAACCCAAAAATATATTTCAAAAAATAGCCTTCAAAAATATATAAGATCTTTTTATACAATAATTATCAAAATATGCATAACTTTATTATTTTGGGTACATTTATTAGAGATTTATTACCAAAAATAAAAATTAGAGATGTAGAATTAGAGATTTGCTAGAATTAGAGATTTGCCTATAAAAAAAGGTTATTTATTTCTCTAGTTGAATGTGAAAGACTTCCATTGGTTGAACAATTCAATGTTTTTGTCTTTTTCTATATCTCTATGTTTTTGTTGTGCTATCTCTAATAATCTAAAAGGTCCATCGAAAGGTTAAAATAAACCAAGTCTTTTACCTAACAAATTCTAAATTTTTTATTAAATAATTCATGGTCGAGCTCAAAAGAAAAAGAAAAGAGCGATTATACATTTCTAAATTAAAATTAAAATTAAATCAATAATTAATCAAAGGATTACATGATTTTCAAAAAGTTATATTAGTCATTTCTTCTTTTTAAAGTCTATTTCTTTTCCTTGGTATTGAAAAAAAAATTTTGATACTCCAATGTTTTGGGCAAATTATCCAAAAAGTTCTAAACCTATTGCACTTTTACCAATTCAGTTTCAAACCTTTCAATTATGTCAATTGAGTCCTAAATCTTTTCACTTTTTACCAATTGAGTCCATCCAGTTAATTTTGGTCTGAATTCGTTGAAAATGGCATTGGCCATCATATGACACAGTCAGCACTAATGTAGACAAAAATTAATATTTTTAATATTTTTTTTTTCTGATTTTTTAAATTTTTAAATTTTTTTCATGTCTTTTTTTTTTTTTTTCCTATTCTCTCTCTTCTTCCTCTCTACAGCTCACCCAACCTCCGACGACCGGCCAGAGGCTACGACCAACAAGGGTCGGCCTTGCCCTCCTTGGATGAGGTTGCCTTTGCTAGAGGCCAACGAGGGTCAGCCTTGCCAACCTCACGCAAGGTCAACCTCACCGGGATCTAGTGAGGGATTGTCTCACGGGCCGTGCGCCCTCACTAGAGGGTTAGCCTAAATTTTAAAATTTAGTGAGGGATTGTCTCACGGACTGTCTCAAAGGAAGAAGAGAGAGATGGAAAAGAAAAGAAAATTTTTAAAATTTTAAAATTTTTAAAAAATAATAAATTTTGTTCATGTTAGCACCGATCATATCATGTAAGATTGATGGCATCCACGTCAGTAAATTTCTGTCAAAAATTATTAAATGGACTCAATTAGTAAAAAGTGAAAGTTTAGAACTCAATTGGTAAAATTAAAAAGTTTAGAATTGAATTGACAAAAGCGTAATAGGTTTAGGATTTTTTTTATAATTTTCCCCAATGTTTTCTACAAAGATAAATGCCTTTTATTGGAATGGAAGATAACTTGAACGTGGTTCAAAATATTAAATGACCTCACTTTCGTCCATTTTTACCTTCTTTCAAGGGAAAAAGTTGACTATATATCTGCTTGGCTTTGGAATATTCTTCCTTTCGATATTGCGTTTGTTTATGGACTTTTATTTTGTAAACAAACAACGGACAAAATTACAAGAAGTCTCCCAACACTGTAGCTTCAACTACGGTAATTGACAGCTTGTTTAAAAAAAAAAAGTTTTATACCAACAATATATTCTTGGCACCAAGACTAGATTAGAACGTGACCGATGTTTTCGTCTTCTCAATACGTTTAGCTTTCCGTCCAATGGAAAAAGCTTTCGGCTCTCTTTGGTGTTTTCCACATGCAATGAACCTCCGGTAATGATGGGATGAAGATTAACCTTTTATGATTAGAATTTGACCAAACCTTGTGCGGTGACATGAGATGGAGTCATCTTTCATGTGCATGATTCTTAGTTGTGTTTAAGATAATAATAATTAAAGGAGAAAAAAAAGAACGAGATGATGTGAAGCATCAAACCCCTCAAAAGGGCAAAGTAGTGATGAAGCTTTATCTTTTCCATCGATCAAATCATCCTTTCTTATCAGAATCATTTACAACAGTCACACCCATAAGCCCAAAGATTGTGTGCGCCATGGTTTTTCCTCCATATGAATAATGACTCTTACCCATCAATCACAACGAGGAAAAACAGCCCATTTGAAT
Source organism: Eucalyptus sp. ANBG9806169 (assembly GCA_014182395.1). Lineage (NCBI taxonomy): Eukaryota > Viridiplantae > Streptophyta > Magnoliopsida > Myrtales > Myrtaceae > Eucalyptus > Eucalyptus sp. ANBG9806169. The sequence goes on along the minus strand of CM024577.1, from coordinate 21,230,404 downwards.
AGAACTTTAGACTGTTCTATTTCCTCCACTTGAAGTGACTTGATTTTGGAATGGCATGGAAAAAGAATCCATTTTGATGTTGATGGATTTGACAGAACCTAAGGGCACTATTTCCCCATGTATTCATAAAGTAGGTGGCGAACCATTACGGAGGGTGGAAAAAGAAATATACAAAAAGGCCCGTGGAAAAAGGTCAGATGCCTATATTGTTCTTAGACAGACAAGTTCATTTGTCTTGTCCATCCCTCCTGGTCACAGTCTTGACCAGGTTTAACCTACCTTGTCCAGCACTAGACCACTGACCTAAAGGCCGGCCGCGAATATACTTCGGTGCAGCCGTGATGCTAGGCAGCGAGGCCACTCACGGCTGTGAGCTCCGAGATCGGGGCGGATCACCATTACTTAATATGCAAACTCCATGATTATTTTGATATCACTGTTGGTACGGAAGCTATGTGTAAGGACCCTAGGGGTTGCATCTTTTAAGGCGAACCCATATTAGTCTTTCCACCTAGTCGTGTTTAGAGGATTAGTTGGAGGCATGGACTATTCAATTTTTGTGATATACAATTTCAATGAACATGCTATAGTCAGAAATGCACAATATACTAGTGCGTTAATCATTTAAACACCTTTACAATGACTCATGTGAAAGTACACTGTTAAATATAATCTTGAAATTTCTTTTTCAATTATGTTTAGTCATATGCTTGCTTCTCGTCCGATTATGTCTTTTGCGGCAGCCCGAGAATCAACATCCAAGTGGAATCAACGCGAAGAGAAGCAAGTACGTACGAAGGATGTTCATTAGGCATCCAACAATACAAGCTTAGAAATTACCAAAAAAAAATTTAAACTTATTGCATTTGCAACAATTTAATCCTAACCTTTTAAATTTGGCCAACATAGTTCATCTAGCTGATTTTGGTCAGAAATTGATGATGTAAACGCACGGCCATCATGCATAACACAATCGATGATAACATGGAAATTTTTTAAATTTTTATAATACTTATTAATTTTTTATTTTTGGTTAATAGACAACAAGGGGTCGCTGACCATCGACTGAGGCCACTAGGTGAGGGCCTATGAACCATTGCAAGCCACAGGCTAAGGCTAGAAGCTCTCGCTAGCTACTTTAGAGGGTCACGACCCTTGCTAGATTTGAGGGAGGGTTGTCAGACATTACCCACTGCTACAAGAGTCACGGCCCTCACCCACTTGTCGATGGGGTTGCCAAGCCTCAGCGAGTGGCTCTGTACTAGCTCTTAATAGTAAAAAAGAGAAAAAAAAAAAGAAAAAAAATCGTAAAAAAATCAAAAAGTTCAAAGAATAATTAATTTTTTTTTTTTAAATTCACGTTAGCATCCATCATGTTACGTAAGCATCCGTAGTGTCACATAAGATAATCAACATCTATGTCATCAATTTCTAGACAAAATTAGTCGGATGGATTATATTGACAAATCATAAAAAAATTTAGGACTAGATTGATCACATTGAAAGGTTTGTGGACTAGCACAAATGCAATAGGTTTGAAATTTTTTGGGTAATTTTTATGGCTTCCACTGAAACAAGCTTGGACACGTTGATAAATATATGGCATATTTTTTTTGACGCAGATAAATATATGGCATATACGGATTAGTTTTTTTTTTCTTTTTAAGATAAATGATTTTTTCCTTCAACGACCTTATGAAATATTATATGTGTACTTGATGCGGTATAATTTATGACAGTCTTGGGACTTTATTACCTAATTCAAATGTGTGAACCATTTAAAAGAAAAAGTAATTTCCCATGAAATTGCCATGAGGTGATGATAAGTTCTGTGACCTCATAAAGGCCGAGGGCTACTTGATTTTGTCGTCTTTGGCCATCAGAGGTGGAGAAAGCAGGTATCATTACCTTTCGCTACCTAAAAGAGACGAAACTCAGTTTCGTCGCCTTTGATCACCGAAGCTCGATGAAAGAGGGTTACGCCATTGCCTAAGGCGACAAACCTACTGCGACAAATAATTTCTCGTTCGGTAGGCTAAAGCGACCAAAAATTTAGGTTGCCTTTGGCCAAATTTTTTGCCCTAAATTGGTGCTCGCACTTTATCTTGAGAAAATATTAGTTTCTAAACTTGATCTCTGGTCATGATTTTGAGACTACAAGAAATGGGTCCTAAGATTGATGATGACTATTTTTTGGTCGGTAAAGATTTCACGCTGTAGATGGAGAACGAGATATTGGACGTGGATTGTGTTGATGACTGAGAGGACTCGCAAAGGTGAACAACTTACTCGATGCGGATTATATCAAGATGTCTGGAAGAACGTTGGGGATGGTGAATGAACTAGAGGACGGCATGATCGCTAAAAAGTTTGGATGGAGCAATAGGAGGTGAACAGATTAGAGGATTAGAATTATCAAAAGAACTCTAATAAAGGAAATTATCCTAGAGAAATTCCTAATTATCTTTGACATCTCCCTTCAACTGAGTCACATTGAGTTTGAACTATAATAGACTTATTGAAATATCTTTAACAAAGGAAATTATCTTAGAAGAATTCCTATTTATCTCTCGCAGAAGACATGAAGATGTCAATATGCTTAAATGGATTTGGCGGATGGCAAACAAACTAAAGGATGCTTGGCCGTCAGAGAGTTTGGATGGACTAAGTGGATGGTGAACAATCTACAAAAGATAAGGATCTCAATATGCGTGGAGATACCCTAGAGTAGAGGGAGGACAGCTACGAAACGAGAAAGTCTAGATGGATTGCTCGTGGAGGAAGTTATGGAAACAGAAGCGGATAGTCGGACAAAATCCTAGAAACGAAAACCCAAATCTTTATCCATTAGATTAAAATTCAAATTGGTAAATTGTAGCCAGTTTCAAGTCGTGGAATTTGCCACTAGAGAAGATCAGAAGCTGCTTGCCATTTTTGGCTAGCAGAGGAAGCGTCAAGCAGACAACAGTAGCAGTCTTGTCTATCTCCAGATATGCTGTTCATTAATTAGCTGCGGATAAACGTTCCGAGCTATGGACAGACCAAGCAACGGCTACGGTTGACCTAGAACTACGAGGAGTCTCCGACGTGAAAATCAATTTTGGTTATTCTTTGTTGAAGACCGAGTTATCCTGATTGCAATTCTTTGCGAGGGTGAGTTCTAATCATTGTAAGTGTGCATGAGAGTATAGTGAAGGGTTTGTATTTGTCAAGGAAGTATAGAGCTCCATGAAGAAAGTGTAAGCTGTAAAAACGACACCCCAATATCTCCATAGTTAGAATCAAGATTACATATATAATCAAGTAAAGAAATTTTCTCACCTGATTTGGAATCTATCATTCTTGATGTGGAATAGCGATGACCTAAAGTTCAAACGCTTTTCCTCTATTATCCTCTATATTACTAGTAAAATGAGACCGTCCCTCACTATAAGCGTTCAGTAAATGCTCATTATGTGAGTATATTTGTGCATTAGGGTTAGATGATGACTTAAACATTATTTATAGAATTTTAAGTCACATCTCCTCTCATCACAAGCTGGATACTCAGCCTATACTAGTCAACCCCATATTAGATCAATTAAAAAACCTCATATCTCATCTTATTAGACCAATAATGTAAAATGGTAAATTAAAATATCAACTAATGTGGCCCACATCAGAAAAACTCTTATAGAAAAAGAATTTTAGTGGATTCAAGCTGTGTTCTTGGGCTATTAGATTATGAAGAGTAAAGTAGGCCAAGTGAAAAGACCAAACTATTATAAATGTACTTTGCAATCTATTGTAATCATTATTCTTATTATAATTATGTTGGTAGAATATATTTATTCTTTGCAATTTTTTGGGAGAATTATCCAATCAGTCTTGAAGTTATTGTACAAACGTTAGTTCATTATTAAAATTTTCAATTTTATCAATTTACTCCCAAACTTTCATGTAAAATTCAAATGTAGTCATTTTAGTGTCACTTTTTGCTAGACTTTATTGACATAGTGGTTTAAAACTTGATTTGGGAAAATTAAAATTTTTAAGACTGAATTGACATCAATATAAAAAGTTTGAAATTGATTGAATAATTTCTGCAAACTTTGTGTACGAACATAGTGTCACCTCTTAGACATTTGTTTTGAATTTAAACTTGATTTTTTTTTTTAAAATTTCTTATAATAATAAATTTAACCCCCTCTTGATTATTGTGTCTAATCGTCACATAAGTTTCATGATGTGGAAAATTCCATCATGGAAGCCACATTTTCTCATAGTATTATGATAAACTCTGTAGATTTATCCAATTGTTGATAAAAATGTTGACTAAGTGTTGAATATGAACACATGGCCATATGCGGAATTACAACATATCGCTTTTGCATTGAAAGAGTATGGGAAATTCTCAAAAAAAATAATGGGAAATTGATGATGTAAGCATAGAGTTGTAACATCCAGTTCAATTTACATTGGCCAAATATTTGGAAAGAACTATTGAAGAGGTGATCAATGAGTTGTATTAAAAAAATGTTTTATATTGGATAGTTGGTGTGATGTGTAGTATTTAATAAATTATAATTGGCATATAACTCATTACTTTAAACTTTTGAATGAAGGTAAATTCAATTAGATATGTTGATGGTTTGAAATTGGCTCCCTCTTGACAATCTCTTCGATTGAAGGTATCGAACTTTTTTTATGCACTGCCAATAAATGGTATTGGAGCCGATTGTTAATTGGTGCTTCGCCCCCAATATCCGCTAGTTGGTCAATATCCAATTAGATATGTTGACAGTTTGAAATTGGCCCCCTCTTGGTAATCTCTTCAGTTGAAAATATCGGACTTCTTTTATGCGCTCCCAACAAATGGTATTGGAGCCGATTGTTCATTGGTGCTTCAGCCCCAATATATTCCGATGTTTGGTCAATATTTCAAGGAAGGAATCTAATGGGCATTGCAGTGTGGCAACACGGTCCCAATAGCAACCTTCATGGTTCGATATGGAGAAAGAGATCAAGAATGCATTTGTGAAAGAATACTTGAATTAAGGGGGAGCATACCGAAAACTAAGCTCAGACATGATGGGAAGATTATTGAGATACACGTGTGACTCGTGTTAGAAAAAGTCCGGTATTCGATAATTAGTGTGGTTGGCTCATTAATTTAAGCTTTTGAATGAATTTGGTCCAACTGAATATGTTGATGAGTTTGAATTTGGCCTCCCTCTTGCCAATTTTCCCGATTGAAGGTATCGGGTTTTTGCCACGTGCTCTTAATAGACTATGTACGAAAAACGTGGTTAAGTCATCAAGTTTTGCACTAATTATAACAATTCGACATCAAATGTTAATTAGTAGCATAAATAAGTTTTTTTAATATTATTATTACATTGGATGGACACAAGATCAAAGATTAACGTAGGGACCAAATCTATTACAAATGAAGTACGTGCAACAAACAACATCGCGATTATTATATGGATTGTTTTTACGGGGATAAATTATACGATTAGTTTTAAATTTATTGTGCATATGCCAATTTGATCCTAAACTTTTTAATTTTGTCAATCCTAAATTTCTGCACAAAATTCCAATTTAATCATCTCACTTAACTTTTACCGGAATTGCTAACGTGATGGTTCCTACATTAGACCATTATGTTAGTGATTTTTAATGAAAATTGATCAGAATGAGTACAATAAAATTTCATGCAAAGATTTATAAGTTTAGGATTGATTTGATAATTTTCACATATTTTGCGTAAACTTCTTATTTTTTTATACTTCACCAACACGTATTCATCGCGGATGCTTATTAGCATTTTCCCCAATAAATATCGATGGAAATACGGAATTTGTCCTGAAATTGTACAAAATTAAATACGAGGACCAAAATTAAAAAAGCGGCAATAGTTAGGGGACCCCTTAAATACTAATCTTAGTCATTCTTTTAAGTCAAAAGAATATTAACCCTTGCAATAGAAACAATCTTTGAATATAAACAAACGATTACTCTGTAAATGTTCTTTTGGGATTCAATGCATGCATAAGTTACATCACACCAAAAAGTGTAAGCCATAATAGTGTGAAACTCCAATTACACTTCTAGCCTAGAAAGGTCACAATGTACGGAACTGGAAATATCATATCTCCCCTATCAAATTGGCTTGTATAGCAACAATAATATGACTTTCTACGGTATTTCAATAAGGGAAAAGATTGGGTAAGGATGCCGTTAGATTCCAAATTCTAACAGTGGGTTCTCCACCAATTTTTTTTTTTTTTTTTTTAAGGAAACCCGTTAACCTGTTTAACTGGTTTCCTTAAAAAAAGAATTAAAATTGGAAAATCTCACTTTAAATTCTCTTGAGCGTCCCAAGGGTTACGTGACCATTTTTTTTTTTTTTTTTTTACATTTGTTCTGTTTTATATTTGTTGAAAATGCAACGTAAGACTTCACAGCAACATCGCACCACTATTTAATAGTAACTAGTCAACAAAATTAGTATTTTTATTTATAGTTTTAACGTAATAAATAATTTGAAAAAAAAAATATTACGGTGCCGTAGTCCTTTTTTTTTTCTTTCGCTTTTTTTTTTGAGTCATATTTTCTTTAATTTCCATTGTAGAATTAATTAAAGGTGTGTGTATCTTACAAAATTATATTTAAATTCTTCCACAAAATCAACGGTTGACATGAACTTGCAAAACAAATATATGGACATAATTGCACCGTCATTAATTACAAATAACTGTACCGTCTTCTTAGCACAGTTCTTTCAATAAATAATTAATGGGATAATCTCATTATATGATGATAATCTATTATATTTATGTCGTTTCAATTTTAAACCTTTCAAATTTATCATTTAATCATAAACCTTTTGACAATTTATCAATAGTCATATCGATCGATTTTGGCTTGAAATTGATGACGTGGATTTCAGCTATCTTACGTGGCACGGCCGACATTGACATAACCAATTTTTACATTTTGAACTTTTAATTTTTTTTCTTCTTTTTGTTTTTTTATTAAGTTTGGCGAGGGTCGCCCTACCTATGGCTGACAAGGGTTGGCCGGCAAAACTTGCCAGACTTAGTAGAGAAAAAATAAAACAAAACAAAGAAATAAGAAAACATTTGAAAGAAAGGAAAAAAATTAATAATTTCACAAAAAAATCATTTACCTTAGCATTGGTCGTGCCAGATAAGACGACCGACGTCCATATTATTAATTTTTTTTTACCAAAATTGATCGGAATGATTACATTAACAATTGTCAAAAGGTTTAGGACTCTATTGGAAAAATTAAAAGATGTAGAATTGAATTTTAGCAGAAGCGCAATGAGTTTAAGACATTCATTTGATAATTTTGCCCATCCGGATAAACACCAAGATCGAAATAAACAGCTTATAGACCAACTTGATTCTGAAATCGGACGATCCGTTGTTCTTGCCCAATTTGAGCAGTAGCCAATCACCCAAAAATTGGTCTTTTTTTGAAGTAATGTGGGTGCTCAATTTAAGCAAGTAGTCTAAATGAAAATTTCGTTATTTCCCTTGGAGAAATTAAGGTATATAGACACAAACCAACACGAACTTTTATAATCTATTTTCTGAGAGACATTAAACACAAATGAGCGAGTGTGCGCTAAAATGATTGCGTAAAAAAGTAGATCTTTCTCGCAGTAAATTCTAGAAGACAATGGTTTGGCTGCCCGAACGCATGTGGAACATTTTTCTAAAAATAACTATTTGTATTACTTATAAAAATGAATGGAAAAGAATTATTTTCATCGTTTATAAAAATATTTAGGTATAAATCCTTGTTAACTAATTATTTCAAGTGATATAAGTAATCATTTTTTTAGAAAATGTTATCCAAATAGTTCATTTTTCGCAAAACAAATGGAATCTCTTTGAAAATGAATGATTTGGAATATACTTTCTTGTTATTGATTGCTTACATCATGTACAAAAATGAATAAATGGAAAAAAATTGCATCTTCTATGAAAATGTTTAGATGTAAATTGTCGTCATTAATTAAAATATTTTTTATTGACTAATTATTTCAAGTTATACAAATAATTATTTTTTAAAAAAGTATTTTTCAAATTATACATTTTTTTTTTTAAATTGTGGAGCCTTAATTAGTGTTACGTGTGAGATTAATCAGAAATATTCACGCAATTTTCAAATACCTCGAACCTAATCAAACTCAGCTCTCTCTCTCTCTCTCTCTCTCTCTCTCTCTCTCTCTCTCTCTACGGAGACGGTTGGCTTAGTCCCGCAAAATAATTAGGATTAGCTTAAGAATTTCTCTGTAGATGAGCAACCACTGGTGGCAAAATATGATATGAATGAGTCATATGTCCCATCTGTAACATTTAATGCTACAAATTGACAGGAACAAAGAAAATAACCTCTCTTCCAATGGACTTTCTTATGTATGTGGCATTAATTATTCATGTGGCAAATTCAAGCAAATAATAACTGTGTGCTCTATATTCGAATAACGAATGAGTATCTGATGCAAAGGTTAATTTTTTGTTTTCTCGAGCAAAAAAAAAAAACCAAAATGTTAGTGCTTTTAAGGTATGTTTGTTTCATGAAAAATGAGCGATTTAAAAAATATTTTCCAAAAAATGATTACTTACATCGTTTAGAAAAATTAGTCAATAGAAATTTTTTTATTATTGATAACAATTTATGACTAATTATTTTGTGGGCAATGATTTTTTTCATTCATTAATTTTTGGGAATGATACAAGTGATTATTTTTTTTAGAAAATATTTTTCAAATCACTTATTTTTCGTAAAATGAACAGACCGTTAACATTATAATATTGTTAATAAGATACACTCTCGAGGATCTCGTCTTTTGGGGCCAATTCCATAAAATAAAAAAAAAAAAAAAAAAAAAAAAAAAATAAAAAAGAGAGAGAGCACTAACTTTAAGTGTTGTCCCAAACTAGCCCAAAATTTATTTTGTCTAAAAAAAAACACGAACTTTAGGTGTTGTCCCAAATTTGGCCTGAACTTTATTTTGTCTAAAAAAAAGCACAAACTTTCACTTGTGTCCCAAATCTGGCCCTCCGTTAACCCTCATTCCATAATAATCCGACATGGCATTTCCACGTCAGCAATAATATCCAACACAACAGAACGATGCTGCATTCGAGTGTTTGGAGGAAGTGTTAAATTTAAGTCTACCCTCCAATGAGGTGAACTTTACAGATGATTCTCATGAGAAAAATAATTCAATAACTTCAATTCCAGGGGACGAGACACATAGTTAGGGCTATTAGATCAATTAACAATTGGCAAGCTATTTGCAATGTCAGAAGTTGGGTTGGAAGCAGAAGATTACATTGCCTTAAAGCGAGATATTAAAAACGTGTATATCTTGTAGTTAAATAGAGATGTGAAGCATATTTGTAATAGATTTACTTTATTTTGTCTCGAATAAAGTTTAGGTCAGATTTGGGACAATACCTAATGTTCGTGCTTTTTTCTTAGATAAAATAAAGTTCGGGCCATATTTGGGACAACACCTAAAGTCCATACCTTTTTTTTTAGACAAAATAAAGTTTGGACCAGATTTGAAATAACACCTAAAGTTTGTGTTTTTTTATAGAATTGGCCCAGTCTTTTGCAAGTGGATGTTGTCACCTACATGCATGCAAATAAGACAACTGGACCTGCAGATAAACTGGTGAAATCCTTCACCATGTGCAATTAAGGTGGGCGGGGGAAAAAAGAATGGTGAAATAGACATTTGCGCGAGAAATGCTAGATCAAACAGCAATTTTTCTCATTTTAAAAATAAATCACTCATATTTTAAGTTACATAAACCCAAAAAAAGATAAAACAAAACAAAACTAGTTGGGCGGATAAATTAAAGAAATCAGGAAGCTGAGGAACCCGAGGCACATCTATTTTTTCTTTTCCGAGCTACACATCCCCAGAGAAGACTTGAAGGGAAGGAAACAGTCAAGTCATTGTAGAAAAATATTATAATATGTTTCAATCGACTAACTGTATGCAATTTTGTCATCAATACCAAAAGCTCATTAAAGTGCGGAGTCTTCCTTTTCTTTTCTTTTTTTTTCCTCATTTCATAGATTACACATATGATGGAAGAGGAGAAGAGGAGTGGAGGTCCTTGAATTATTTTTCCCACTTTGAAAGATTGAATTGAAAGAAAGAAAAGGGTGAGTGACTGATCTCTCTCTCTCTCTCTCTCTCTATTTCCCTCTCTCAAATCACTATCTCCAGTCATGTCTGTGGATGGATGTACTTGTTTTCACTGTTCAAACCTTCTGTTCCTCAGCTTTCTGTCCCATCCACATACACACCCGCAATATTCCAAAAGAGAATGTGGGGTCTCCTCTTCGGGCTCTTCATCTGCTTCCAATCACCCAGCATTCTCTCTTTTTAACTCTTTTCCCCTAATCTCGAGCTGACATCCCAAGATCTAGTAAATAACTAGAACTAGAAGGAAGCAAAAGGTGAATAATACCCCAAAAAAAAAATAGTAAAAAAATGCCATCCACATGAAATTTCACTGTAATTTGACACAAAAAGGGTTTAGAACAAGACCAAAACCCAAGAATTGAGAGATATGTTACACCCACAAGTGCTATAAAGCTCCCTTTTTTGAAGTCATGGCCTTCTTATAAACCCCTCTTCACACCGTTGAATGAAGTGTTATTGTTGCTGCTGTTGTTATCCGACCAATCAAGAAGACTGAAAGGGTCCAAGGCCTTGTCCCCTTTCTCATGCCCATGATCTCCTGGGAACCCTTGGTTGAACAAGAGATCCAAAGGGTCTGCCTCTAGCTCCCCTAGGTCCGCGAAGAAGTCATCGGCTTGGTTAGCATCGAGCATCGACGGCCTGTACCCGTGGCCTAGGCCATCGCCAAATTCCTCATCATCGAATTCCATTTGCCTGTCCATCTTGTCTTCATTCTCCTCTTTGATAGATGCGCCAGCAGTGGCCCCTGCCGCCAGCCCACCAGAGGGTTCCATTGGGATAGTGCTGTCGTTAACGCTCTCCTTCTGCTCTTCCTTTGGGCTGATGTGCTTATGGGTTTGGGAGTTTGGAGAGTTCTTGGAAGTCACATTGCTGTTCTTCGATGGTTGAGTTGACCTTGTCGAGCCAGCAAGAGCATTTCTTTGAGTCGGCCACGGGTGGTTGTGTTCGGACGTGTAGGTGATAACCAACATGTTGGGATCGGTCCGGCTTCGCTCAACTTGTTTTCGTGCCGAGCACCCCTTGGAGCTGCTGCATCTATAATAGCCCCTGGATTCACACGAATTGCCAAAAAAAAAATGATATAGTTACATGGAAAAATTTTCCAATTAATCTAGCAGTAGTTCAAGTTCGCTCAATGATTCAATTTGGATGTGTCATTTAAAAGAAAATTGATTTGCTGATGATCTCCATTTAATTAATCCTATGATTACGAAACAAATTGCATTCGAACATAAGGGAGTCCCAATCTACCAAATAAAATTCATTTGATAGATCCATTTCGTAATATGTACACCGATAAAAGGTGCTTCAATCCAATAACCTTCGTGAAAAGGTGGAGAAAAGCGCAAAGAAAAAAGAGGATGATCTTGAACTCGACGATTGCAATCATGGCCGGGACATCTTCGTCAGCAAAAATGATGCGAATTAACAAACTTGCCTCGGATAAGGAGAACCTTTGATAGGTTTTTGACCGTACTTCCTCCATGCCCACAGATCTGAGGGAACCACTTCGCCACCCGCCCTGCTATTCGCTGCCGCTGGGGCTGGTATACACACCACCTTCTTTGCTTGGCTCTTCCTGGACAGTCAGCAGACATGAGCAGATTGATCTTTACAATTCAAAGGTCGAAAAAGAATTCTGTTAATCGATAGAGAAGAGAAACTTATGCGTCAACATAACAGAAACTATCATCTTTTGAATATTCGTTAGTCATATGTTGGACATCACTCATAAAAACTGAAGGCAGAATATATAATGATTAGTATGGTCACTTTGCTTTAATCTTTGTGTTTAACCCTAATTCCGAGAAAAATATAGTATTTGGACGCTAAGTTTATAGTTAACCTACATAAACACCTTCTTAGTAAATTCAAACCCTTCATCATAATCCTTTTAAACATTTGATCTGCCGAGTGTCTCATATTCGATCTATTACTGAAGATATATGTAGACACAAAAACCACCGAGAGCTTCATTTAAGATCTGGACATTAACTTTCATAGAAAGTTCAAGTTCCTAAGCATCAGCAAGTTTTGTTCATCACACAGATGGTTGTATCATCATGTGTAAAACCGCCAAAAAAATGATGCTAAAACAAAACTTAAAAGAAGTATCTATACCACTGCAAATTAACAAAACACAGATTTCGAAGTCTTCATTTTAATTATCGGTTTAGTTTATCGGAGCCATACGGACTGCCCAAGATTGTATATAATAATCTCATCTCACCTTCTCTTGATACCCGGGTTTCGCGGCGACGAGATCTGCATCGCTGAGTTATCAACCAAGCAACCTTTGGAGCCGTTCAGGCTAATCATGTCACTAGGAATGATGCTCGGGTTTTGGATTCCGGGGGGTGAAGCAGCCATAACTGGAGAGTCGCACGGCGAAATCGGGAGCTTGTTCGGAGTGATTTGAAGCATCCGTGTGAAGATATTGCAAGGCCTTTTCAAGTCGTCTTCAATTGGTGGCGCTGCATACATGACACTGCTGTTGCCACTAAAGTCGCCTGCGCTATCAAAGCTTGGGCGGACCATCTCTGCCGGCTTCAAGAAGCCTGAATTCGGCATGTTTATGTCATGGAGGAGTGGATCTCGCATGCTGGAGAAGGGATCGCCGAAGCTTTGTGGGTTGCTGTTCTCGTCCATCACAGACGAGAAGCTCTCGGGGTTATCCATGGAGGGGAACTGCCAGGAGTTGGTCGCCACAGCAGGCTCGCCGACCACGCCGCCGCCACCGGCTCGGATGATGTCCGTAAGATCGCCTTGGTGGTAGTTGTCCATGATTTGATCTTGCTTGGACAAGCTGCACATAATTCTTAATGCAAGAGACACAGGTAAGAGGGGAATGATTTCATTTGACCCCAACTAGTTCGGCCAAACCAGAAAAAGGGAAAAAACAAGCTTTGTATACCAAACCCAAGTAAAAGAGACACACGCAGCTAGGTTGGTTATTTGGATGCTTGATCAAGCTATTGCGATGTTTTTGATAAAACAAAATAAACAAACAAAAGAGAGGGACTGGAGACTGAGACGCTGTGGAGAGAGATTGGGGGGGTTTTGGTCATCAGGAAGCAAAAGAGCAAACAGTTTTTGAAGGTTGAACCTGATGTTATTCTCAAGAAGAAACAAAGAAAGAATGGTCTTTGAGATAGAGAGAGAGAGAGAGAAAGAGAAGAGAGAGAGAGAGAGAGAGAGAGAGAGAAAGAGAGAGAGGGTCGCTGACTTTTCCCACGAAGCGGCTAGCCTTCATACGCAAAATGGAAAGAATAATTAAATACCTAAAGTACATAGAAATATTATAGCACTGCCAACAATCTCATTTCTATAATTAAATGGTTAAATAAGTGCCAAATATGTACTGCACGAATTAAATCCTAGCAGGTCGCTTTATAAACTTGTAGATCTATGAAGCGATGATGTTATATGTACCAATCTTCTGAAATTGAGATCAAGACGATGGTCTATTCTATTTGAAGCATATCGTGCATGCTGCTTATGGTCACGATTGCCGCTCAAGCCAATGGTTTTGAGCGGCTTAAGAGACTCGAGGAGTATTTCATAAATTTCCAGATAAGTAGACCTCTATCCTCATACCCAAAAGACGTCTTTTATGAGTTGGAGCCCAAGAGACTCACACAACTACATAAGCATTCACTGTTTCTGGTTATTTTTGTTTTATCATTGGCGCATCTCAACAGTTATTTTAGATTTTTTTTTTTTGGGTTAGTATTCTGAAAAGCCCTAAACTGGTACACATGTGACAAATTTACTCAAAACTATTTTTTTAACCATAAAAAACCCCAAACCGGTATAATACATTTGACAAATTTATCTCAAACTGGTATACTTGTGACAAATTTACCCTCTATTAGTTTTTGTTAAATTTTAATATTAAATTATTAAGTTAAATGACACGTGACAGCTGACTGATATACCAATTTGAGATTTTACGCTCCATTTGTCACAGTTTACAATTTTTGTGATTTTTTTGTGGTATTAATCCAATTTAGCATAGGGTATATTTGCTACAAATTTACCAGTTTGAGATTTTTTGCGGTCAAATAAATTAGTTTAGGGTAAATTTGTTATTAATATACCAGTTTAGGGTTTTTAATGGTCAGTTAGGGTAAATTTGTCACAAGTGTACCAGTTTAGGGTTTTTCATGGTAAAAAAAAATAGTTTGGGATAAATTTGTTACAAATATACCAATTTGGGGGTTTTTGAGGATATTAATCTTTTTTTTTTTTTAACTATTGTTGATTAATTTGATTTCAAGAGCCATTCCATTGCACTCTCAAACGGGAATGGAGTTTAGCTAAATAGGCCCTCCGAAAGAGAAAGTGAAAGTCCATAATTTGAAATGAAGTGATAAGAAAGTAAAGAGGCGGCAAGTAGCCGCATTTCTCGGAGACGTTTCGTTTCTACTCGGCACGTTCCTTTCCTGTGAAGTGATTTGGAGTTTTGAGACTGTTGAACCAAAAAAAAAAATATAAAGAAAAAAGCACTCCTAGTTACTAGCCTGCCTAGGGTTATCGAGAGCCTTCTATTGAAATAAATTATTAATAAATGATACAGTAAAATTTAGTTAACGTTCTACACCAGTGGATATTATCATTACTAGGGTTTTAATTTAGTTTAAACAGTACCTGCTGACGATTGATCTCATGTTGATGAGAGTTCTGCCATGGGATTAAGGATCGCCGTTTTACATGGATTTACTCCTTTGCTATGGTTTTACTTTACTTTGTGTTAAGGAAGATAATCTTTAGTCTTCACCAAAAAAAGAAGAAGATAATCTTTAGTGATTTGGCTGACACAAGAATCTCGCACACCTGATAAGCAAGTTCAATTAAAGTAACTTTTTTAAGTGCGCAATCGATGATATGACTCGTGAGAGTTAATTGTTCAGTAGTTTCTCAATTCATTGGATCAAGAAAACTTATTTTATACATAGAGTGGTTAGATACATGTTCACAACCAAAGATAAATTCAGTTTTCTTTCTTGCACAATCCCTTGTGTTAGATAAATCATTTGTCTTGTAATTTCAAACTATTCAGAGGAGGAAAATTACACATATGTGCACACACATATATTACTTCCTCGCATGCAAATTGAGGAAGACTTGCAAGACTCAGCTTGGTTATCATGAAAATGGCATAGCGCCAATTTTGTGTGAGCCAGTTATTGTGAAACCACCACAAATAATGAGCTTGAGCGGAGAGGATCAAGATCTGAACTCTTAACTTCTGCTCTGATACAATATTAAACAAATTATTATTTTTTTTTTCAAAAGTTTAAGTTATTAGAAAATGGACCAATAATGTTTTCATAACAAATTAATTAACACTACCCCTAGTGTGTGAGTTGGTCCTTATATGTGCAAGTCGGGTTTTGAACGAAACTACATTAACAAGATTACGATGGAACAAGAAAATAAATAGAGTACTGTGAATATAAACAGGAGAAAATTGAGGAGTGTTAGGGTGTGAACTCTTGATCAGTGTTTTGATATCATGTTACACAAATCATTTTTCTTGAAAACTTAAATTGTCAGGAAATTGGCCAACATGTATTCATAGAAGATTATTTAAAATGGTTGAGACGTATGGTTTAGTAAGTGCATTGGAAGCCTATAATGCACGCTCAAAATCCTCATGATAAATTTGAAGTGAAACGTTCAGATATTGATTGGTTGGTATTTTGTCACTCCAAACTAATATAATTACTCTTTCTCTATTTAATTAGCAATATTTTTTAGAATTTGGCGAAACCCAATTGTATGGCATAAACACAAAGAAAAATATGAAGAATGACATAGAAATTATTTGAGAAAGCATATTGTATCCCACTCGTCCATTAAGTGGTAATTCTCATCCCTTCTAAATGGGAAAAGAAAAGAAAAATAGAAGAGAAGCTCTATTCATGGTAATATGGGGTTGACTTCTTGGCCAATGCATCATTGATATTTTATGGAATGAAATGTGTGGAACAAATTAATTGGGTGACGCTATTGCCACTCTCTTTTGACTAAAAAGGACTTTTCCATGTTAATTAACTAAATTAAGCTTCAAATTTATTAATTATGTATTAATTTTTACTAATATATTTTTTAGGCAGATTAATAAACTGAGTTCCTACTCTCCTATGTGATTTTATTCAAAATTTTCCTTTTTTTTTTTTATAATTCTTTCTTGAACCTAGCTTGAAAAGAAAATTTTACTTTTTCTTCCAAAATAGCGAAAACAAAACCTCAATATATCTTCAGCTAGAAGCTCAATTCAGGCTTTCAATTAGCTTGTTCCTTCCAATCTTTAAACATAAATACTAGAAAAAGACTAAAAGAAAAAAAGAAAAAAAGAAAGAAAGATCAAGACCAAACTTTTTTTTTTTAATGTTCAATTATGAAGAAGATTATTAATATGACTCATGAATCATGTCCTCAAATTAATTTTCCATCAATAGTAGAAATTTCGGTAGGAAGAAGTTGTAATTAGAATTGAACTTCCATCAAAATCACTTAAAACTTAAACAAGAAAACAGATGAATGATCTTATAACAACTCAAATTAACATTTTCATTGATTCAAAAGGATATGCAGATGAGTCAACTAGTTTAATATGGACTCTTAGCACGAATATGGTATATGGAGAGAGATTACGCAATTAATATTATTGTGAGAGTGGAGGCTAATATTAGTTATAAATATATAACCAAAATTTATAATTGAAAGTAATTTGATCAGTTAATATAAAGATGGTGTATTTTTACAAAAAAAAATGGTACGAAAACGGCGCCACCCTTAATTAATAGTTAATATTAGTTAAACTCATTTTATATAGAAGTGTCTGATAAATTTAATGATGTAGCGAAAAGTCTGCTCTTTTCATAAGGAATCCGATGCAAATAGTCGTTCTGGTGTTTTTCACATATGATCCGGTGGAACAAAGTGAAGACCATGCCAATCAATTGTTCGGAAAGAATCCACCTTTTTTTCTCCCACTAATTGCAAGGGCACCCACTTTTGACGATTGTCACAAAATTTGTGGAGGTGCAAATTTTAATAAAAAAACAGTATCTAAACCCTTGAGGTGATAGACGTCATAATGATTGCAAAAGCAACTACTGTGAAAGCCTCTAACGTCTTGTGCTAGAGAATTCCCCCACGGCAATTTGTGGCCTTCAAGAGTGCACAGGATAACTATTTTATTATTATTATTTTTTTGAAAATAAGTTTGAAACAGAAATTCATTTAGTATTGTAATTTCATTTTCCTATTTTTGAAATAAATTTTTACTCCAAAAATATGTTTGGAACAAAAATTAGAAGTAATTTTTTCTTTTTACTTTTCTATTTCTTGAACAAAAATGAGAAATAAAAACTATTTTCATCACTTGCTCTTATCACCGTCCATTGCCCATTGCTTGCCATTGGTCGCCAACTGTTCGCTGCCCATCGCTGAGCTCCTACCACCACTTAGGATGGAGAAATTTTGTGTATTTATCAAACGAATTCTATTTCGGGTATAGAAATTTTGTATTATGATCAAACACCTATTTTGCCTTAGAAACTTGTCTGGGGAATAGAAATTGATTTTCAAAATAGAATGGTTATCATTCGCACCATAACTTTGAAATTTGGGGAAAATATGGTTTTATGTGCTTATAAGAATTATAATGCTCTTGGAAATTGTCCCAAGTGGTACAACTTCACTCTATTTCAACGCAACTTTAGTTTATCTAATGCAGTTTGATATTGTATGATGAGGTGCTATTATTAAGTGTATCAGGTATATGTCAGCTTAGTGCATTAGAAGCAATAGATCATTTGTATCTCACGTGATATCCATCAATTCTAGGGGTATATTGCACTGGACTCGAATGCCGGTGGACATGAGAATTTTTCTACAACGAGTGTATTCGTTGACTAAATGATGGTGTGAAATATATTGTATTTCAAGTTCATTAACATTGATATTAAAAAAGAGATATTAGAAATTTGGCCCATTTCGAGACTAATTTGCAGCCAATTAGGATTTGTATCGGTCTAGGATCATACGTAATGTAAGTACATAGTTAAGGCAATTGTGGGAAATTATTCCTGTCTGTCACAAATCCAAGAGAGGTAAATAACCCTGCATTATTCTCTCCTTCTTTGGCTTACACGGAATTTATCATTAGGTGTTCGTGGTATGTGAGAGTACTTCTAATAATTACTTCCCACTGTATGAGCTACAAAAAGATAACCATACCAGTATAATGTATATTGAATCCGAACCATTGAAGATGGTGGGTTTCATGTGGATCCCGCAAAATCTGATAGTTCATGAAAGACTTGCTTGTGAGCTTGGAGATTGCAATTTCCATGAATACATTACACTATCTTAAACATCTAATCCTCATAGAACAAGTGAATGCGCGATCCCCTTGAAAGAGATCCACATTGCTAGATATGTCACATAACATCTTGGAAGAAGAATTTAATGGACGTCCCATTGACCCTTTTTAAATGAAGAAAAGTTTCCCATGTGTCAACATGGTGGTTTCGTACCCTGCCTAAGAATGGTTGGCTTGTGAATACGTCAAGTCAGACGCTGCATCTTCCCCATTAGAGGTCACACATTAACCTTCACAATTTATCCACTTGAAATGGGGCAGCCATCATCATGATCTCACCGAGGATCCTCTTTTAGTGTAGCTTGGCTCGAAGCACAAATTACGAATTGCAAGATTTGAATGCGAACCTTTGATCACCTGAAGATAATTACTTTGGTGTAAGTCTTCATCCAGTTGACTATTGATGTTTAAAGTTAGAGAAAAATTTACGACAAAGTATTTATGATAACTCAATCCCAATTAGGGTTGTATCATATATATTTATAGAAGTGACAAATTATTATAAGGGTACAGATAAAAACATAATTATAAAAAGATCCCATAAATTATATAAATTACACATTAATACTCATCCTCAATCCGAAGTAGGTGTAATAATTGAGATATTGGATCTTAAAAGCAGATGATGAGGACTAGGAAATCCATTGATGAAGATGTCTGCCAATTGATCTACTGTAGATATGTTGCGAATATGTAGATCGTTAAAAGCAACCCACTTTCGAATGAAGTGAAAATCCAACTTAATGTGTTTGGTGTGATAATGAAACACAGGGTCGAGAGCAAGATGTGTGGCAGAGAAGTTGTCACAATAAACAATAAGAGGATTAAAAAGGGTGATTTCGAGCTCACAAAGTAAATGACAAATCCAAATAGTCTTAGCAACATAGTGAGTGACAACGTGATACTCAACCTCCATACTAGAATGGGCTAAAGTGAGTTGCTTCTTGGGTACTCCATGAAACAAGATTAGTGCCTAGAAAAACACAAAAACTACAGGTGGAACATTGACTATCGAAACACCCAGTCCAGCCTACATCATCATAAGTAGTCAATGAATTGGGAGAACATCGCTTAATGAGCAATTCGTGGGTGAATGTGCTAGCTAAATACCGGCATATACTTTTGACAGCTTGGAGATGAGGTAATATGAGTTTATGCATGAGTTGGCTAACCAAATTCACTATATCAAGTGTAGTCATAGACATATTGTATTGTATAGTACCAACCATATGTTGATACAATGACGGAGAAACAAGAAGCTAACCATCATTAGCACATGACAGAGTTTTCGAGGACTTAACTTGGTTAAACATGTGCGAAAGGCCATCGACATACTTAGCTCAAGATAAAAGTGTACCGTCAGAGCGGTGATGAGCCTCAATGCCTAGGAAATCTTGAAGTGGTTCAAGATTTTTCATAGCAAATTCCTCTGAGGGTCGAGTAATAAATAACCGTAATAAATGAGAAGTATCACCAATGACAAGGAGTTTAGACGAACAACGACGGATAGGCCTTACTCGCTAAGAAACCCAAAAGATAATAAAAACTACTAAAGCGAAGAAATCATGCATGTGGAGCTTGCTTTAAACCATAAATGACTTTCCACATATGGCACACATGATTCAGGAACTTGGTATGAGAGAAACTATGAGGCCGGTAGATATACGTCAACTTGACTTTCTCACAATACTAAATTTGATAACGGGTGAAAAGTCTTGTCATAGTCCAGTCTGGCTTATTGCTCCAATTCTTGTACAACGAAGCAAGCTTTGAAGTGTTCGATATTTCAATAGGGTTTTTTCTTGAATCCTTGTGCAACGAGAGCTTACTTGTCATTGTCCTTTCATAACATCAAGTACCACCTAGTGGTACTTCTTCAATGCACTTATATAGATTAATTGATAGGTGTCCTAATCACATCCTTTACAAGATTCATTTATCAAACTGACTCTCTCTCTCTCTCTCGGCCAAGATATACTACTTTGGCTTTAAGGATTACAATTAATTAAGCAGCAAAAGGAGATCATCTTCATTCTTGTCCATGTAGAAAGGAAACTGTTAGAGCCATCGTGTCGGGATTATTAAGGACAAAATATTAGATTTAGAGGTCCAAAAGGAGTTC
This sequence comes from Eucalyptus sp. ANBG9806169, assembly GCA_014182395.1. Lineage (NCBI taxonomy): Eukaryota > Viridiplantae > Streptophyta > Magnoliopsida > Myrtales > Myrtaceae > Eucalyptus > Eucalyptus sp. ANBG9806169. The sequence continues at coordinate 21,209,638 of CM024577.1, read as the reverse complement.
GTTCCTCTCTCTCTCTCTCTCTCTTTTTAAAGGTTTTTGTGCTCGTCTTTTGTGAGCTTGAAAGGTTGAAGGAACAGCTATTGGTCAAATGCTTAGCTTTTACAGTTGGTCCAAGGTTAAGATGTTTATATGAGCTGCCGTTGACCTTTTCAACGTAATGATCTCATTTCATGTTGAATATCACTGAAATGTCTCTCTCTCTTTCTCTCTCTCTCTCTCTCTCTGCAGTTTGGGTGAACGTATGCGTATCCGTAGATATGGTGTCTTAGTGCTTTTTGTCCTTCTTGATTTTGTAATTATGCATTTTATGGACTTGGACTTTGTTTAGTGTCCGCAGAATTGCAATGATTAAAGAAAGGATCGAGGTTTTCAATGGTCCCATGATCGTCCAGAGAATCACGATCTGTTGTTTGTCTTTGATGAGACGTTTTAAGAATCTCTCTCTCTCTCTCATTTGCTTTTTTAAAACATGGATGGTTTTGTCCTCTCTAGGCCACAAACCTCCACTGCACATGAAAACAAGAACTCAATGTATTAATCATAACTATCAATTTGTATAATCTATACTTTAGCTGACAAAACCCTAAAATAAGGGTAGTATTAATTAACCTATAAGATGGCATTTAGTGGATCGGTCCAAACGTTTACTTTCGATTTTGGTCAATCTTTATCTAGAAATTAAAAACTCCATATTACACCCTTTTATCTTTCCTAATCTGATAAGTAAAAAAGAAATAAAAAGAAATTAGGTGTGAGTAGCCTTATAGTTTAAAAGCCTACTCAAGCAAGACAAGAGGAACAAGTATTAAAAAATTCTTACACCTAATGCATCGATGCTAATTTAGTCCGAAACCATTTAATTGTGCCAATTTAGTTTTAAATATCTTGACTTTGTGCCAATTCAGTCCTAAACATTTTAATGGTGTCAATTTAGTTATAAATCTTTTGAAGTAGTGCCAATTTAGTCCTATATGTTTTAACTTGGTGTCAATTCAATTTTTTCGACTAATTTTGATTGAATATTGCTGACGTAGATGCCAGCCGGCTTACGTGGCATCGCCGGTGCTAATGTGGATAATTTTAATAATATTTTAATAATTTTTCGATTTTTGATTTATTTTTTCTAATTATTTATTTATTTTTTCTCTCATTTATTTATTTTTTCTTCTTTATTCTGCCATTGACCGGTCACAGGCGATGGCCTCGTCTAGTCATGGCGAGGCCATGCCCTGGTGAGGGTTGGCCTCCTTAAATCTAGCTTAGGAGAGGGCAGGCTCGATGAGGCCGGCCTATGGCTAGGCCAAGGTGGCCTTGTTGGGCATTGCTCAAGTGAAGGCAATGCTTGGCGAGGTCACCCAAGCCAAATCTGGTGAGGATGACTCTCGTCGAGGCTCGGCCTCACCATGGCCAGGCAAGGCCAATCCGCTCGATCATGGTCGATGGCCGATCATTGGCAAAAGGAAAAAGAAGAAAGAAGAGAAAAAAATATAAAGAAAAAAATAATAAAAAATCAAAAAATCATTAAAATTTGTCTACATCAACGTTGGTAATGTTGCATAAGTAGGCCAACGTCTACGTCAGCAATATCAAGCTAAAATTAGCCGAGATGACTGAATTGACACCAATTCATAAGGTTTAGAGTTGAATTGGCACTTACTCAAAAGATTTAGGATTGAATTGACACTATCAAAATGTTTAGGATTAAATTGGCACAATAAAAGTTTATGACTAAATTAACACCAATTAAATTAATACCAATACAAAAGATTTATGACTTTTTTGACACTTTTCCCAAGACAAAACGAGCCAAAATCTTATAGAGCTCAGCATTGCAATTCTGAATAAGTCAATGTTAGGAACTGCCGACCTCGGCTATAAGCAAGTTAACTCTATCTTTTTATGCTCAATGTGGGGCTTCAATTCACCCCATGCACTTTTCTAAGCTATGATAGGGAAAGTCCTTTGCATTCCCTAAGCACCAAATTGCATCTTTGGAGGACTCCCGCTCATTATGGTTGGCCTAGCACCCAAAAGGGGAAATATAAAAGGACAAAGAGGTTGTATCTCGGGAAGTTTCTTTCAGGGTCGAGTCCAACCGCAGTAAATTTGATGAAGCTGACTCCATAAGACATTCAATCCCGACAATGAGGGACTGTAGTGACTAGACAGATTCGGACAGATAACACTATTGATAAATGAAGATATAATGTTACAAAATACTTTTAGGACGCCGGCTCAGTTGTACTGCATTATCGAACTTTTAAACACCCACAGTGTGCCCGATGCACGTTTACTTGTCGACATACTTTCTCCCAAAAATGATAGTTAGATGATCTCAGAATTACACAAATTTTCATGGCTCCTTATTCGCTTATTGAACTCTCTTTTCTTTATTTTTAACTAATCACAACAATAAACAAAACGAGAATCCTTTCCCAGCAACATTATCCCTCTTTTTCATCTCATATAACATTCCTCTTCATCTGCAAGCTAGTAAGATTACGAAAAGATTGTAGAATGTAAATCCAATATTTGTTGCTAAAAGTAATTGTTTTTTACTTCTAGATGTATAAAAGAAGGAAGACTCACAGTATTTTCAGGAAACTTAGGCCGTGAGATAATTAATAAGGTTCAATATTATGGTTTAGCTTTTACCATATGATGAAAGTTCAAAGTATGTAGCTCGACATCGAATACTTGATAAATAATTAAAGAAATTTGTTAGGAGAAAGGCGGGAATGATCACGCCAAAGCCGATGCATCTCAAAATCAGCCATGCAAAAAAAAGCTAATGCGAAGAACCTAAATCAAGTCACGCCCCCAAAATTCCTTTTATAGAAAAGGGTCGGAAAGAAGCCGCTTTAAAAGTTAGCTCCCCCATTTCGATAAGTCAAAAAGTTGTGAAAGATGACTGTTAACACAAAAATTCCACACCAACATAGGATTATTAGGTTGAGGCGTAATTACTGCTCATTTTGAGTGAGCCTATCACCATCGCACCATTGGATGCTAATTGTAGTAATAAGAGCAATCCCTACGCTTGCTACACAACTCAAATCTACGCCACAGACCATTTCGTATTTTTTGAGATTGAGGAGTGACTGGAGGATCGAACAGGTGATCAAGGGGGACTCCAAACTAGGGGTGTGCAACCGGACCGGGTATACCCTGTTCCCGGACCGGCCCACCCGGAAAACAAGGTCGGGAACCGGTTCCCATTGAAACCGGTCCGGGAACAGGTTCCCAAAATTCGGAACCGGTTTAAACCGGTTTGGGAACAGGGTCCGAGTGATTACCCACCCGGAAACCGGTTCCTGGACCGGTTTTGGAACCGATTCTTGGACCGGTTTTGTAAGTAGAGGTCCAAAACAATTTTTTTTTCTTCTGATTTCTAATTTTACTCTCGCAATCGCATGATATTTTTCCTCTTGGCTCTCTCAAACACGCATAGCACTTCTCCTTTGTCATTCATCTTCCTCACTTGCTTCCCTCCCTCACCGGCTCCCTCTCGCATCGTCTAATGGACGGACGGTGTTTGTCGCCACTAAATTCTTGTGTATCACATGGATTGACTCGCCTAATTTCTCTTTTGTATAAAGAGTTATGCTTGAATAAATGAGTAGCTTCATGTAGTAGTTATGGGAATAAGACTAATATTAGACCCATGTTTGATGTTAATTCTTTGCCTTATGATTTTATTTATTATAATTAGCCCTATGGATCTTTAATTTTTCGTTTATTCCAAATGTTCATGTATTAATTTATTACCAATGCTTAATGTTTCAATATAAATTAGGAGGATTACGTTATTTTCTCGCTTATTAATATAAAATTCAAAGTCGTATAGGATATCGGAAGATTGCAAAACAGGTTCCAATGGAAACAGGGTTGATCCTGGAACCGGATCGGAAAAACAGGGTGGGTCGGGTATAGGGTCCAATATAAACAGGGTCGGGTATAGGGTCCAAAAAAGAGGAACCGGTTATAACAGGGTCGGGTACAGGGTCCAGGTCTAGACCCTACCCACCCTGGACCCGATCACCCCTACTCCAAACCACTTGGAAGCAAGCTTTAACCAAGTCACTTAACCATCTTGACGGAAGCTTCTCCCTTGTATACATTTAGCAAAATAAGTTCAATCTCGAGTGCTGGACACTCCAAGTGTTAAAACTTGGCATATGTGGACATTTAAGAGTAAAAACTTTCAAAATGTATACTTAAGTGTCAAAATCGAAGAAGAAAAGAATACTTAGGTGTCAATGGCGAGAATTTCCAACAAAATTATTGATATGGTTTTTCCAAGCAAATTTTTTTCTAACGCGGCAATTCTTTCAAAAAAATTATCCACGAGGCATCGACGTGGCTAGATAAGCCTAAAACGACATTGTTTTGCCCACAAATTTGATTTTTTAATATAAATATTAATTAAATTAAATTAAAAAACAAATTTTTTTTTTGAAAAGGGAGGTAGCATTCAGCGAGGACCTCCATAGCCGTCATCGCCGCCGTCCCACCATCACCGGAAAGGGTCGACAACAATGGGGCGAGGGTCGACTGGGGTCGCTAGGCCCCAACCAATGACCGGCAACCCTCACCAATTGTTGACAAGGGCATGAATGCTACCTCCCCCAACCCTTTTCAAATTATTTTTTAATTTAATTTAATCAATATTTATATTGAAAATCAAATTTGAGGGTAAAACAACATTATTTTGCACATTGATGGCTGAGTTGTCAACTCCGGCGAGTCAAGTAGACCATATTTATTTTTAAAATAATGTCACATTAGATTTTTGATTACCTTCGCTGAAGTTGGCACTTTAGTATCCAATTTTCAAAAAAGTGATTTGTTTGTGTACCTTTTGAAAGTTTTGGTTTTTAAGTGTCCATCTGTGTAAAATTTTGGCACTTATGATATACTTTTGTTGTTAAATCTCTCTCTTTTTTTTGTTGTACTTTTGCTGTTGAATCTCTCTCTTTTTGGTTACAAGGGGAGCTCAATTTAAATAACACACCAAATTGGTCCCCTACATAGTCCGATTGTTTGTCTTTCTTTCCCTTCTTTTTTGGGGCTTTTTAATGTGCACCTTCTGTAATGACCGATTTCTATGCACCCGAATTTTTTATGGGTTCTCTTTTTTTAATTCAAATCACTGAGATTTTGGATGGCCCGTCCAAATATCTTTTTTATTAAAAAGAGAAAACGAAAACCACCCAAAAGTTAAGTCCTGAGACGATTGATTGGCCTCCCTCTAGACAACACTTGCCCCACGTTCCTGCATGACGAGCCAACACACCTTATCAAAATGCCCTAAAATAATAATAAAAATAAAAGAACAAAAAGAAATAATAAAGAAGAAGAAGGAGAAGAAGATGATGGAGCCAACACACATACACACAAACTCATCACAAGAGAACAAAACGAACTGGGATTCTCTCACGGCAAAAATATACTATACAGGCATAATTTTGTCCTATCTTGAGAAGAATCCGTCCCATGTGAAGCAGACCCATTCTTTAGGATACTTCAAAATCAATGACCAATTCATCAAATCATCACCAATTTAATAACCCCCACAGAGAATTAAAAAATCTACAAAATAGCTCAGAACCATGACTTAAGAGGGTCTCACGAACATGCCTGCTGACGAATGCCCGGAATTTTTAAAAATCAATTCGGATTAAACCCAAATAAAAAACCCTTCAGAAAAATAATAATTGCGATAGTATACAATTAAATCGATGAAATGATAAGCCCCCCAGTCTGTCCAGATGACACAAGAGAGTCGATTCGCACGCGGGACACTTGGCCAGCCATCCCACGGCTCTCGACGTGAGCCGCCCACCGGCATCGCCACCGGTCACGCCCCATCGTGGCCGTCGCACTCGATCTCGCATGGACGGCAGAGATCCGCCTTGCCACCTGCTCGTGTCCTTTTTGTCTTCGAACACATCATGGTCCTGCATAGTTTAATCCGTGTTCCGTCTGCTTTACATTAAGCTGCAAGTCAAAGCAAAGGTCCAAGGCTTCCGGGCGATTACATCCGTGCCTCATTCTAAATTCTTACGTTTGCGTTCAGTTGAATGCGCTCGATCTAATGCATAAAGTATGACATTATCTTTTTGTTTCGGTAAAACGTCATCGAAAAACCAGCGCGGTAGAAGCGGATAGACATGAGCCGCAGCTCGCGAAGGTGCGCCCGGAGCGTATGTTGCACGGAACTCGAGGAGAAAAAACATACCTTGAATGTGATCATCATCTGTAGAAAGACTAATGTATTTATTAAAGGAAAAATGACCTAAATAGTTCTAAATTCATTACAATTATACCAATTCAGTTCTAAACTTATAAATCCGATAATGGCAAGCCTCATCAGGGGTGGGCAAGGCTCGCTAGCCCTTGCCTCTGGCTGGTCATTGAGGTCTGATGATCGGCTAGCGAAAGAAAAATAATTGAAGGAAAAAAGGAGAAAGAGAAAAAAATAAAAACTATTCAAATATTATCAACAATTATCTACGTTAGCACTAATAGCGCCATGTAAGATGATCGATGTCCACATTTATGTCAGTCGGCCAAAATTTATCAGATAGATTGAATTAGTATAAATATAAAAGGTTTATAATTCAATTGGGAAAAAAGATGTTTAAGATTAAATTGGCACATTTATAATAGATTTAGGGTTTTTTTTTTTTTTTTTGGTAATTCTCCTTATTTCTTAATCATGGGTAGATATGGGCAAGGATTCAAGGCGCAATAATATGGCTCCCCCGTTGGTCATGTCTAGTTCAAAGTGTGCCCCAAATGCGTAACGCGATGTATGTTATCCTATGTTACCTTATATTTGAGCTATCCCCCTAGAGTTATTAGATCGGTTATAATCTCCTAGAGTTAGGATGTTGGTTTAAAGAAATTAGTGTCACGAGACCATTACATCATAATTGCGTGGTGATACAAAATTATCAAATAATTCAAATATTGACGTTTTCAAGGCACACAGCTATATAATACCACAATTTATGTTTAATTTGCAATGGAGAGATACGCAAAAAAGGATTCTGATCCCATGATAAAATTTTTACTTTTCTATTTTTCTGTTCCTCGGAACAGATTTGAAACAGAAATCCGTTTGATAACGCAATTTGATTTTTCTATTTCTGGAACAGATTTCTATTACATAAATAGATTTGAAGAAGAAATCAATAGCTAAAATTTTTAACTTCTCAATTTTTAGCCAGAAATCAATTTCTATTCTAGAAATTTTATCATGCGCACCCTAAAATTAATTTCCTCCGACTTAGGTCCTCTAATTGGGCAAAAGGCATTGTCTAAAGCCCAACCATATGATGGCCGTGAGCATTGGATCGCCCTGCCCGGTCGCCTTCAGTAAAGATAACTAAAAACACTAAAGAGGGATTCTCAAGACATTTGAAAGATGAAAAGAAAAGAAAAAAAAAGAACCATTTCAAGATTATTATTTATAACAATAGTGTGCAGCCGAAGCATTTTAATATTATGAGATAGAGCAACTTTGATCATCTAGTTTTAAAAGTATATTTAGTTACTCGTGAAAGGCGTACCGATTGCTAAGGCACATATTAAGCATATTCGAGCCACTGACGTCCAAAATTGGGGGTTATCTTCATCTCTCCCCTCAATCTATCTAAGTAACGAAAGGGCATAGATCTTTGAGTTCCGAACCTTGCGCTCTTCGCCGTCATATAAATTTTTATTAATTAGCATATTTAAATGAAAGATAAAAGGTACATTGTATCCCTATAAATTTTTTTCCTCCAACATGGAAAGAACAGCTAGACTCAATGAAGGGGCATTAATGGGGGGCACAGAAAAATCAAACGATTTGCACGAGCTTGCTTGATTGGCCATGGGGGTGAAACAGCACATGAATCTACCGCAACTTCTGCCGATCCTTTGGGATGGAGCCCCCTTATTCTTGAGAGGAATTAAAGAGAGAATAACTAGTGGGGTTCTTTATGAATTTTTTATATGATTAAAAGGGATTTTCTAATAATTAATTTCATTCGCACCAACCCACAAATTGCCCCTACTTGTCCTAGACACAGGGCCATCAAAAATGGGGTGCGCCTGACCTGCAATCTAATGTTGTATCGACTAAGGAAGATCCTTCCTAGGGACCCCCATCCTATTTAAGGATTATGGAAATTAGACAATATGAAATTGGTTTTCATTGAGAAGATGAAAGACACATTGGGAACTGCCATGACCATGAGGATAGATTAACATGATTTGAGATTTGGGTCCGGATAGAAATTAGGCATTGGATTCTGTGCAAAAAGCATGGTGGTCCTCCAATTTGCTTCAAATGAGAACTTATAATTACTTTATAGAATGCAAAAAAAAAAAAAAAAATTGGCCTTTATTTGGGGGATCGTTTTGGAGATCCCATGGCGCTTTGAGTAGATTCCAAGTTGAGAAAGAAACTAATGTTATCCATGGCCTGCTTTTGATCTAGCATCTTCATTTGTCGTAAGCATTACATAAGACGAATATCAACGGAGATAGCGGAGATATATGTAATATAATAATATGTGAGGGGATTTTCTTGATTAAGTGCATCGAGACACTTGTGAAGTAATCAAATAAGAAAATATTATTATTTTCAAGACCGAATGTTCTTGTAATATATATAATTGGTATTTTGAAAATAAAAAAATTCTTTAGTAAGTACATAAATGGCATGTTTGTTAAAAATAATTTATGTTTTCCGAAACAAAAATTTCTATTTTTTTTTTTTGTTCTAGGGAACGAAAAAAGAATAGAAACGTGTTTGGTAAAAATTTTGTTCACGGGAACAAAATATCTATTTTTTATTTTATTTTTGGGAATAGGTTTGGAACAGAAACAATAAGTATAAAAAAGTAACTTCTTGTTTCCATAAACAATTTCTAGAATCAATTTTTCTATCTCTTCTTTTTTTTTTTCTTCTTCTTCCTTTTGCCGGTTGCTGGCCTTGGCCATGGCCAACACCGGCGATTGGCTAGACGAGGGCTAGTGACCTTGCCGAAGTGTCACTAGCCCCCGGAGACGCCAAGCCATAGCGAGGCTTGGCCTCCCTAGTCGACATGAGGCCGAGCCTTGCTAGGCCAAGGTGAGATCAACCTCGCGCAGCCTGGGTGAGGCCGAGCCTTGCCGGGGCCAGGTTGGCCTTCGATGGTGGCTGGCGACTGGCCAAAGAGAAAAAGAAAAAGAAAAAAGAAAAACGGAAAAAATAATAAAAGAATTAAAAAAATCTAAGAATTTTACTAAACGTATTTCTATCCCGATAATATAAATTTTGGTAAGTTACCAAACATGTTCTTTTACTCAGAAATTGTTCTCGAGAAAAGAAACAGAAAAAAAATCATTTATCATAAAAAATTGTTCCCTAGAATAGAATGGTTACCAAACTCGCGCCCTAACAAGTGCACAAAGGACACTCATTCATAAAATTCTACATAGACAATCCTTGTTATGTCATCTTCTTCTAGTTGATGATTTTTATATTTTATACCATTTGTTGAAGTTGTTCAAGTTCTGACTAATATGATGAAATTTTCAATTTTCCATTCATGTCAATTTCAAATTAAAAGTGTTTACTATCATGATTCTCTTGATAACTTTTATCGATACAGGTGTAGAATCAATCCTTAGTGTTTCTACCTTAACCATTGACATTTTATTTTGATCAATATAGTTTTAAGCTACTGATAAAGAAAAATGGTATAAAATATAAAAATCTTTTAGAATAGTCTTAAGGAAAATGTCATATCCACGAAAGTTAGGCATTATTCATCTATCAAGGATGAGTTCATCAGCCTCCGGAAGTACCACGAACAAGTCAACATTGGCATTCTCGCCACACCGTCACGTTTCCGCCCATCATTTTCTCCGATGGATTCCTCAATGTTAATTTCAAAAAGCCAATTGTATGTCACTCCTCGCTACAATTATTGTATATCCATTGTCTTGGGTCCCCTAAATCAGAATAAAGAAAAAGAAATTAATGACGTGATGCCAGCCCAAGATTTATTAGAGTGGACGCATAAAATAGAGATGGCGGCACCACGATTAGGATTGACAGTGTTGCACCAATCCTTTTGCACCACACGAGATAAAACATGAATTACAAAAAGAAAATGCAAATATGACACAATACAACGAACCCAACTTTGCATATTAGCATGAATATATGTGTTTTTATCTTGAATTAATTATTAGATGTGTACAATTAAAATTGAGATATTTTAAGCCAACACGAACTACAAACATGATTATGATATGCCAACGCAAGTGAGCATCTTGGTCTTTAATTTGGGTGAATTCCTTATAAAACCTGGTCTTTTAAATGTTCAAACACTCGTTACTAATTTACTGGATGTAATCAGTATGATGCACCTGGTAATTTAGAACACCTCGGTCTTTAGATGAAATGAGTTTCATGCGACATTCCAAGAGTCGAGATGCATGGCAAGCAAAGGTTGCTGGCCCCGAAAGAATGGACCTATACCCAGCCGTAGACCCATATCCTATTTCCACATGATGCAATGTGAAATTCGCGTCACTTGTCAAGTAAATACCTAGAAAGAACCCAATTCTCACCTCAATAGGTAGGCTTGGGTGGGCCCTAGCATGTTAAGGTGGACAAGTTGTGCCCAAGCCCATCCAATTTGCCCTTTATGCCAACCTAGCTTGTTTGGGCCTCGGCCAATGTAATGGGCTGTCGATGAAATGATCAGGTCTAACCATTACCCTCTTCTGCATGATGCAATTCTACCACGACGAAGAGCCGTTGGATGTTGAGCAAAAACAACCTCAAATCGACCTTGATAACGTTGGCTAGGGGCTTCTTTTAATAAGCCTCGACTTTGATCAAAGGTAGAGAAAGGTGTAATTGTTGGGTTGCTTGACTGTCGTATAGAGGCATGGTGGCTTAGGCTAAGGTATGCCCCAAAGAGAGAGGAAGGACAACTGTGAATGGAAGCCGTAGAAGTGGCGATCGACATTGACAAGGATAGTGATGGGAATAGACAACGATGACTTGCTGGCATAGTAAAACAAGAGAGAGAGAGAGAGAGGATCATGATGGGAATAGACAACGATGACTCGTTGGTAAAGGAGAGAGAGAGAGAGAGAGAGAGAGCGAGAGAGAGAAGATCATGATGGGAATAGACAACGAAGACTCGTTGGTAAAGGAGAGAGAGAGAAGATCGTGATGGGAAAAGACAACGATGACTTGGTATAACAGAGAGAGAGAGAGAGAGAGAGAGAGAGAGAGAGAGAGAGAGAGAGAGAGAGGGCAGCTTATATTGATGACAACAATGAGGTCTTGTGGTATGGTAATACACACATGCGCACAATTTCAATAAAATGACCATCAATTTCATAACATAGACCTAAAATTACCTTACAAACTAGATTTTCTATTTTTGAGAAGGGCTTGTGCCAATATGTTTTAGCTTATGAGAAAGACAAGCTCAACGCAACAAAAGACCATTGACTAATTCTCAAGATGTCCTGATTTGAAGAAAGGTATGATGTAGATTGCCAAACTTGCTCCCACGTATGATCGAGTTTATAAAATGAAACACATTCTTTATTCTCTTATATTTTAATTCAAGTCATGATTTAATTTTGTCGCTGCTAGAAAGTAGCGTCCGGTTGGACCTCATGATGGACAATACAATTGAAGTGGACGATCACCACTGGCGACCAGCTTCCAACCTGATGAAATAGCACAGAATATACATGTCAATTCAATCTAATCGACTTTGGTTGACTAAGAAAATACAAAAAATCTTGTACGGTAGACCACGTTCGATGAAAAGATGTCACAATTTGACCACCCACAAACTTAACTAAATCGAAAGAAGAGAATTTTGATGAGCGAGGATATCGAATGAATAAGATGAACGTGGAGGTGACTAAGTGCTTCTTTCCATGGTGTTGAGTGCTATATGTACATGTAATTTCTTCTCCAAGAATAAAAAAAATTCAATGTCGAAAAGCTCGATAGTATACCAAGGGAGAAAAGTGAGCTGACAAAGCAAAACAAAGCGCATCTAGATTAGTTTTTTTTTTTTTTAAAAAACGTTGTAAAATTTTCTGCGACATAACCAGTGTTAAAGAATGGCGAAAAAAGAGACCATACGGTACATTGATGTACATTAGAAATTCCCTCCCTTATTGCGGGCTTAATCCTATAATAGGATATGGATCATTTCCACTCATTTCAATAAAAAAGACCGGGCTTTGACATCTATGACTAAAGGGTTCCTCAAAATGGCAAGGATTATTAGCCTAGGTAAAACTAATAATGTTAATAAGCATGTGAAAATGCTAATTAAATTTCAATTCTCAAATAATCAGAGCTCTATTGCTCACAACGTGCACCGACCCCCTTTTCATGCAAACTTCGTCTACACAGCACAACAAGCTGCTAGAATTCTTGAGGACCGTAACCCATGCAATCTTGGCATGCGATCATCGACAAAAACCTTTTCAAGCAATGATCTAATTACAACTTGTCCTGGAGAAATTTTCGTCCTGGTGATGGTTTGAAGTCAAAGCGAACGAAATCAAAAGATAATTTTGCAGAACTGCGATGAGGCGGTGTCAAGTACGGCGCCCTCGAAATCTCAAAGTGTGGGGAATAACAGTCGCCAGTGGTGTCGACAAGTTATCTGCCTGCGTGCACATCCTTAAGAAGGATAAAAGGGGGTTCCTCATGACATTCATCACTGTCCGTTCGAGTTCATAAGGTGACTTTTTTCCAACAAGGAATGTTAACTACGAGGGCAGATGCACTCAGAAACTTGTCGAATTTGGAATAAGGTATGCTCCAGGAGTGGCCAGATGCATTCAGGTTTAGTCTCGGCAAGTTAGAAACCAAAATAAATCCTATGTTCATTGACGGCAGTTGTGTGGACATGCTAATTGGTCTCCTGATTAAAATAAATCTTTTCAAATTCGGCGGATTCAACCGGTTCGAGAAGAGCAGGGTGCGGTGCACAAAATATTAAATCCAGAGTTGTTCATCGTTGTTGCATTAGCACGAGGATCTCCTAGTTCAAGTTAGAGGGCATATTGATATGCTCAGAATAGATGGAAGTACAGACAGGCACAGATACATAAACCTATCCCTTTCCTGCACCAAGTTAAGTGCTTCATGCTTCTTTTGTTCTGTTTCATTTGCTCCACTGATCGATTCACCAGCAAGATGAAGTTTCGGATTACTGTGAGATCATCAGCATGGAAATGTTTTGGGCATGCCTGTTAATCTTGCATTGAGTAATTGTATAGGCATGTGGGATTTTAGATTACGTGAGTCCAAGATGCTCATATTCAGATGCTGCTCGGTAGTTTGCTAAGTAAATCGAGTTCATTGGCGCAGTGTCGGAATCTGGGACAGTGCGAGAGAAAGGGGAGCTGGTGAATTTGTTAGAAAACGTTCAACCATAATAATTTGCTTAATTATCTGCCCGGGTTTATGCCATAATGCTTCACAACTGAAAGATGAAATGGCAAATTCAATTGATTTATTGAAATCAATTGACCACTCTGATTACAACAATCGAGGCCAGACTACTGAATCTGACGCATCATAGGCCGATCGGTTTTATTCTCTTAGGTCTCCATCACATAACTATGGTCACTGCATCATCTCCATACAGCTCAGTGAATCCTGCAAAATCAAAATGTCCGCCCCAACATCAGTCATGTTCTTCATATATTCAGCAATGACAAGATTGGACTAGATCTGCATCAAGAATTTCAGGAGTCCATAGCCAAATTTTGCGAAGGATCAAGTTCGCTTCTTTATGATCGAATCCCTGGAAACACATTGTTGCAATTTCAGGGTCATACCAACGAGAGAAAGCAGGATCACTTACTTTTCACAGTTGACATTGGCTGAAACAGGGAACCCAACATTGATGTGGCAAGCTTTAGGGATCTGTTTCAGGAACTTGTCCTGCAACCCCGGAATGGACTTGGTGCCGGCCTTCAAGCACCGGCAAATGTCTTTCTTGTCGTTGACCGACCGGACACTCCGGGTGAGCTGTTGCAGGCCGCTGCAGCAAGCGGGAGGCACCGTCGGAGCCTTTCCTATGACGAAAGTCAAGCAAGGAGCTGCCTTGGCATTGACCGTGTTGCATGGGATGGTGGCCTCGGCCGAGATGAGGAGGGAAAAGAGGAACAAGGCCGAGAAAAACAGGCACTTCATAACTGAGAACTGCAAAGTAGAGAAGAGTTTTGAGGGTTCTTGTAAGGTTTTTACTTGTTTTGGAAATGACTGGTGACGAGGTGTTCGGTGTGTACTGGGAGATTTATACAGGCAAGAGTTGGTGTTTCATGGGAGCTTGGGAATTCGTAATTTTGAGGTTTCCAAGGAGACTGTGAGGCATAAATTCTGCAGGGTCTCGCATCGAGGTTGATGAAGGTCGTGTCAATACCGTGGCAGGATCTTAGAATGTGGTCCTGTCCTGGTCTATGAGAAATCCTGGTGGCACGCTTCTACAATCTGAACATGTTACCCGAAAGTTGTGGTACTATCCCAAAGTTGCTTTACAAAACACTTTTTTACCAATCGTAATTTGTATATTTCTCCATAGCCATTTAGAGAAAAGACCCTTGCATTTCTCATAAAGCCCATTTCCAAAGCCAAACTATAGTCTATGAACTATATATGCACCATCTTGTCATCATCCGCGAATCACAAAGAGCGTGCTACTTTCGTAGTCAGCCGACAACAGAGCACACTGTTGGGTGATAAAATAAAGCCTGTTGATGTGCAAGTGTAGAAGTGTTGGTAAAATGAAGTTTCATATTAAGTAAAAAACTACTATCATAAAAAAACCTCAAATTGTTACACCTTAATAAATTTAACTAAAACTATTTTTTTTTATTACAAAAAACTCCAAACGATATATTTATGACATATTAATCCTTCATTAATTTTTGTTAAATTCTACCATCAAAATTTTAGGATTAATACCACGTAAAACCTCAAACAGATACATTTATAACAAATTTATACCAAACTAATTTTTTGACCAATAAAAACTTCAAATTGGTATACCTTGAAAAAATTTACCAAAAACTGATACACTTGTAATAATTTTACTTTATGTTAATTTTTGTTAAATTTTACCATTAAATTGCTAAATTGGATGACAAGTGACAATTGACTGATGTATTGATATGGGATTTTACTCTCTGTTTGTTACAATTGTACTAGTTTTATAGTTTTTGTGGTATTAATATAATTTAATGGAGCTTGGGATAAATTTGTCACAAATGTATTAGTTTGGAATTTTTTGTGATCATTTAGGGTAAATTTGTTATAAGTGTACCTGTTTGGGATTTTTTTGTGATCAAAAAATTAGTTTTTGGTAAGTTTGTTACACATGTTTCAGTTTAGGGTTTTCATGATATTAGCCCTAAATTTTGTCATCAAATTATTGAATTAGATGATATGTGGCAGTTAAGAGGTTACTACTTTGGGGTTTGCTTTTCATTTACTAGTTTTTGATTTTTTGTGGTATTAATCAAATTTAATGAAAACTAACTGAATGTAAATTTATTACAAAAATATCAATTTGAGATTTTCGATGGAAAAAAATTAGTTTGAATTAAATTTGTTACAAGTATATTGGTTTGAGAGTTTTTTATGATCAAAAAATTAATTTGGGATAAATTAATTATAAGTGTACCAATTTGAGGCTTTACATTATATTTATATTAACTCTTAAGCAAATGATAAGGATGAGCAGTTCTTCAACTAGATAACTCCGGATTCATTTGGTTTGATTTTTCTAGGAACATGGACTTGATTAAATATGTTGATAAGCTTAAATTCGGATCGTCTCTTGCAATTTCGCAAGGTTGACTTAATGTCAAAGTAATAAATTGATTTTATACTCCCTATCAAAGAATAAACCAATTTATTATGCCTTTAACATCTATGACATATTATTATCCACTTTTTTTAACCAAATATTACTTATATGCAAACAATTTCCTTCCATCCTGATCTTCAAGCATTATTTTGACGGCACATTAACGAGGGTTCCTTTTAAACCAACCAAAAAAAAAAAAAAAGGTTCCTTCATCTTTAGAATCTATTTTCACATGTAAACCAAGTACATAATCAAGAACTAAAACAGTGTATTCTTTCGTCCAAGTGATGTACATCAACCAATTTACAATTAACGGTGTTTGTTTGAGTAAAAAAGAAATTCACAATTTAATTTCTTGGACTTTTGCCCCTTTGGTTCACCAAAAATATCTTCTCAATCGAAAACATTTTTCGGTCAACAAAATTATTTATACATAAAATTAGGAAAGTAAATTCTTAAGTCTAAAGATGTGAAAACACTTTTCGGAATTACTCATCTTCATTTTTTTTATTTAATTTATTCTTTTTAAATTTTTCTTCCTCTTCTGCTAGCTGCCAAGCCTCAGCAACGGTTGGTGACTGGCCACAAGTGCGGACCGACAAGGCTTGACCTCGCTAGCTCGTCGGAGACTAACAAGGCTCCACCTCGTTGGGATCTGGCGAGATGGAGTGCTTGCCAAGGCTCGGGCTGGTGAGGCTCGAGGTCTATAGAGTCCGTATAATTTTCGTGCGTTCGTAATTGAAGCACTTTGACAGAATTTCGATTAACTTTTCGACAAGTGCTGGCAGCGCAACCAGGTGGCACTTGCGTAGGCCAAGCGGACGGTGGTTTCACTTAGCACCGCCACATGGAACCATGTCGGCATATCGTCGAGGAATCGGTTGAATCCTGGCAAGGTTCATCAATTGCCCAAAAAATTGCAAGTTTAGTTCGTTTGTTCAGTGACTTGATTGCAAACGCAACAAAGTTCGAGGACATTCAGTGAAATTTATCCTTACATTTTACCTTGTGTGTCCATACCATATCTTCCAAGGTTAGACCGTGTCCAAACAATTAAAGATAGCAGCCGCTAGAGAGCTCTGTTAAGTCTCTAGTTATATTATCTGCTATCCACGTACGGTTTACAACCTCTTTTGCCCCAAATGATATTTGAAATTTTCGTTTTCTTTGGCTTCTTGAGAACTTAAAGAAAATTTAATCTAAGAATATACGATGAAGGGGAAAAGGATTTTTAAAGGAGAACATAAAGAAATAAACAGTGTCTTCCAACAAGTACATGGACTTGTGCCTACAGAAACATGGATGAAGGTGCGGGTATCTTGTAGGGTTTGGGAGGTATTTTATGCGGTGGACACATCAGGTGACAATTAACGTGTGGTATAACCAACCGTTCAAACTTAGATGCACACATAAATGGCGCCAAGTAAGATGACATTCAAAATACACGTGTGATGGTTGGATCATCCAATCACATTGTATTCTAAACCTATTGCATATTTACCAATTTAGTCCTAAATCTTTCAATTTTCCCAATTGAGTCATAAACATTTTCATACTTTACCAATTAAGTCTATTTGGTCAATTTTGGCCGAAAATTAATGACGTAGATGTCGTATGTCCTATATGGCATGGTTAGCGCTAATGTAAATATTTTTTAATAATATTTTGAGTTCTTTTTCTTTTTTCTTTCTTTTCTTTTTCATTTTTGGATTGATAGCCAATAAGTTAGGAAGCACTGACACTCTTCGGGAGTCTTTGTGTCATGTGTGACACTCCAATATATGTCCAACACGTAATCAACAGGTACTGAAAAAATCTGACACGTGATCAACTCTCCTAACATGCTTCAACACATGAGTCCATAATTCCGACACGCAAGGTCAATTTTAAAAATTCAATAAATAACGGATCAAAATGTAAATGTATAAAAAAATAAAAATTAATAAAATTAATAAAGGGGGAAAAAAGAAAACTTAGTCTTCTATTCTTTTTGGCTCTCTCTTCCCCTGATTTTTAGTGTAAATTCATTCTAAACTCTTTTTTCTACTGTTATTTATTTGTGAATTTAAATCAAATTAATTTGATTGAAATAATCATAAAATTGAAAATTTATCATGTTTATATAAAAATATATATTTAATATAAAACATGTCCTAATATGTCATAATTCTCCATTTTTTGAAAAATGATCGGCCATGTTTTGTCACGTGTTAGTGTTGGCGTTAGTTAGCCAACGAGTGCTTGCAGCCCCATAGTTGTCGAAGAGGGCTTGGTGATCCTCGCCAACCATATCTAGGTCGCATGAGCCCTCCCCTAGATGCCTCGCCAAATCCAAGCCAAGTGAGGGCATCACCACCTCGTTGGTGTGGTTGTGACATATAGGATGACCAACGTTCACATTAGTAAATTCCAACCAAAGTGGGTCAAATAGACTCAATTTGTAAAATGTAAAATTGTTTACGACTCAATTGATAAAATTCAAATATTTAATATTGAATTGATGACAAAAAAAAAAAAAAATAATAAGTTTAGGACTTTTGGATGATTTTTCCCATGATATAACCAACCATCAAAAGTGAGATGTGCACATAGATGGCACTAAGAAAGATGACATTCAAAACACTCGTGTAATGGATATTGATTGTATTCCCCATATCATCACTATTACATAGTGCATCCACCACATAAAATACCTTGTCGTTTTCCTCAAGCAAACTAAGCTTGCCTGAGTGAAAGGCTTATAACCGAAAGAGGAGGGGGCGGGGGAAGAGGTTGTGCGTACAGATTGTAAATGAGATTGCGTTCAGAGGCAAAGATGAGCTTATCCAAGGGACATGTGATGGCAATTGAGAAAAGCATTTTCATTAGCTGAAATCTCAGCCACAGTGACTGGAGGGAACATTATTGCTCTCATGCATGGGCGATTCGTCAGAACCAACATTCTTTACCAACTTGAAGAAGATTCACTATTGTTGTTCAACATCTTCAGATATAACATGAAAGATCAGTGAAATGAATAGACTTGGACTCTTGATTTATTAGAGAGAGCTGAAACCTAATTGTAACCCATCAAAAGAGACCCTTTTCTTCTGTGTACAGGTACTATGTAGATGCAAATCAAAGAGGCGGTGGAAAAGGGTTTAGTTTTAGATAATCTTGTGGACATCGTGCATGATGGCAGATTAGGATGGAAAACAGTAGCTTAAGAAACAGAGATGGTGTCATTAGATATAAGCCTAGGGTGAAAGGTAAGTCAGAACTTTAAAAAAAAAAAGGCATGAAATATATGTTCACAATTCATACACCATAACAAGCAATGTGTTCCAAGGCTGAACACATCTAGCGTCATAGAATGACGAAAAACTAAACAGTTTTGGGAACAGTGACTTCAGAATCATAGATCCAAATTGGTGGTTGAACCACAGGGGTTGATTCAAATGAGTTGTTGGCAAGGTTCACCAACCCGTTTGACTTAGGTTAATCAAGTCCTGTGCGCGAGTGAAAGCATTCAGTTGAGTTCCTCAGCCAGACTCTTAAGATTTATTGTTATAGAAATCCCTCCAGAATATTCTTTAATGTACCTGATTCATAACTGACACTGCAATGGAGAGCACCAAACTTTACTCTTGAAATAAACAAGGTCTCTTCATCCAAAGAGTCATTATTTGTTTATTGAGGAGGGGAGGAAATGAAGACGTAAGGAGAGCAAAACTAAGGGAGAATAATGCAACTAGAAAATCCATTACCACAGCAGTCAGTCTCATTGAAAAAGGAGGTAGCAATGCTGGATGAGGCAGAGCACTGTAGCACCAAATGCCTTGGCAGTTGACCTCAAGCAACTCCATTGACTGAAATGTGAGGCATGGCAAGATTCCTGCTTCGCCCTCCCTCCATGCTGTATCGTATCGACCAGTCCATTAAATGCCATCAAACTAAATCCTCTCATACTTGTCCTGGAAATCAGTGGATGCTCAAAGCCATCAGATCATGTGGTTTTTGGGATTAGAAGGAGCTTCAGGGTGACTGGATAAAGGCTTACTTTTTGACAGAATAATATTTCATCATGGTGAATTCTCAAGGGTGATGTATTGAGGATGATGTCAGAGTTATTGATTTTGGAAGAAGCAAAATGGCTCCCTTCCATTAAGTCATAGTTTCAAATAGAAAGGAAGAATTTACCAGGGATGAGATATACAATTTTCCGAATAGAAATTAGAACTAAAATTGAAGATGAATAATTTTTGTACGGCATGACTGTTCTACTGCAGAATATGACTTGACATTGTTGTGGCTATTATTCTTAAATATGGGTTTCCTAATTCTAACATCTTTTATTCATCCTCAGTAGTTTGTTGGATCAAGATGATCTTCAAGCTACCAGGACTGTGGTTCTTCCTAGTTCTGGAAGTGTGCCACAGCCTGTCAGTCCTGCAAACTTCATTAAAAACGAAAACTAAGTCAAGGACAGCTTAATTACCTACTAAAACGAAAGTTACAAAAGGTAAGTCAAAGCTTTTTACAAGCCTTTAGCCAAAGGAACTAGTAAAAGAACTTGATGAACTTCTGTAACTTCATCAAAGACACGATTCCAAAATTGGAGACTTGGAGGACTAAGATATATATTATGAAAGAGTTAAAGGACCTGATACATGCATGGAAGCATACAGAATCGTCCTTGTACATGTTCAAACATCTCAAATTAATGATTCCTATCTCATTTCCCATCCAAGCAGAACTCATTTTTACCTCAATACATTGTGTTTTTTAATATACTATATCTCGTATGATGGAAATCCAACTGTGATATACTCATCAAGGTTACAGTCATTTTGTGGGTATGCTGTGATGCCAGCACCCGACTTCAAATGCTTAATACCTTCCAGCATCTTTTTCACATAAAGTTCTTATGTTTTCTTATGATACTCTAAAGTGACCCCTATAAGTTTCATCAATTACTGCCCAATCACAGCACTTGAATGTCAGGAAGGAAATTCCAGAGAGGACAAATCAAGATGGATCATGGTGCTGGAGAAAAAATGGCTGGCAATTTAGAAAGGGCAATACTTGACCTGTTCTAGTCATAAGTTCTCAAAACAGGGGAACTAAGTTTGTCAAGAATATCAATGTAAATGCAATAAATAAACAAGTTCTTCAAGATCAAAGTTGGTGGATACCATCTAAATCTTGTGTAGACACACCCAAAAGGCCCCCCCCTTTTTTTTTTACAATTATATTCACACAAATTTTAAAACTTAAGATCATCGAATCAGGATTTGGATGATAAAAGCTCTACATCATCAAGGTTGTGGGGAAGCAGCTCTCGTGAGCCAGGATTCAAGCAAATGAAACCAAATCTAATCAGAGAAAGATAGATGAAAATACCCACAATTGAAAGTACCATCAAACTCAATGTTCTTGAGTCAACCAATGACAGATAAGAGTTAAAACCCTACTTATTATTATGCAATATGTTAGTTTGTAGTGCAACAATACAATTGTCACAGCGACAACCACAGAGAGGGCATATTTCACAGACAGCACTTATCACTACAAGGTCTAGCAGAGAGTGAGAGCGAAGATAAAACTCTACAAGTAGTACCTGCCGGAAGGGTTTATGACATGAGCCCTCAACTTTGGTTAAGGACTTGATTTAAGTGTCGAGTCAGTTAAACCCAACCAGAGGTATATTTTCCACTTCTTTCATCCACAGGTGGAATAATGAGAGACATTTCTTGTGCAGCTGCACCACAAGACTGCATCCCTCCAATATCAGAATTTGAAAAACTCTCTCAGTATTTGAAAAACAGGTCTCTTCAAGCTTCAGACTGAGGTGACCAGATCTAAGCGCTGCTATAGCTTTATTCATCAAGCTGTCCTTCACACCAGGCTGAAATGTTTTTGAGATAATAAAATGGTCATCAGCTATCACAAGTAAACCTTTACAACAATAATCAAAGCGCAGATTGACAAAAGCATGAAAATATGACTTGCTTCTATAGTATCTAAGAGGTCAAAATGACAGAAAGGAAGACAAGTCGTCTGCCAATGTCAACAGAGAATAGCTGCATACCCAACTGTGCCTTTTGTTTTCCCATAGAGGTAATTCTGGATAAGGCAATAGAGATCAGTGCAATTGACCACTGCATGTCTGCAAGACTGCATCTGATCTAATCATTATTTCCGCAGGACACTCATTTACTTGGGATACAAATCAGTGACATTCTGCACGGATGTCTGCAAGAATGCATCTGATCTAATCATCTCATGCTTCTTGGCCACTGGCCAGCTAAATCTTTGGAAAACACCATTTGTCCAAGGACAGGTTACCTCATTCTGTTTTTGACAGGTTGCTACACTTCAATTTTCTCTTTGACAACCTCAGGATTATAATGAAGGCATGTTTGTATCTCATGCTTAATATCAATCCAACTGTAGCCTGGATCTTTGGCAATCTGGTTATCATTCATTTGGTTTCTTACCGCCCTTGCTTCATCCCATCTTCCTAATGAACAGTAGATGTTGGCAAGAAGCAAATAAGGGGCTGAATTTTGTGGGTCCAGATGGAGAAGTTCATCAGCTGCTTTTTTGCTAAACTCACATTAGCATGGACCCTGCAAGAACTAAGTATAACCTCCCACAAAACTGGATCATCTCTATATGGTATCTTATCTATGAGCACTTCCAATTCACTGAAGCACCCAGCTCGACCCAAACAATCAATTATGCAAACATAATGATCCAAAAGAGGTTCTACGCCATGTTCTTGCTGCATTGAATTTAATATACTGATTCCGGCATCAACGAGCCCACCATGACTACAGGCAGTTAAAACAGCAACAAACGTAATGCTATCTGTTTTCATGCCCAAACCAATCATATTTTCAAAGAGGCAAACAGCTTCATGTCCAAAGCCAATCTGTGCATATCCATGTATCATCTCATTACATGTAACAGTGTTTTTATAGGGCATCATATCAAAAAATCTCCGAGCATCATCTATGTCACCATATTTACAATACATATGTACAAGAGCACTTCCAACACATACATTATTTGCATACCCATCTTTAACTATTTGAGCATGCACCTGCCTCCCATTAACTGAAGAACGAAATTTGCTGCAACAACTCAACATAGTACCATAAGAAGATTCAGTAGGAAGCATCTCCATTTGCCGCATCTTATTAAATAATACAGCAGCTTCTATGTCCAGGGAATTAAGCACAAGACCTGCCATCATTGAGTTCCAGCAAACAATATCTATTTTGGGTATTTTATGCAAAATGAGCTTCGCTAGCTCTATCTTTCCACAATTTGAGTACATAGTGATGAGTCCACTGGTAACATATACATCCGCATTACCGGCAACCTTTAGTGAGGCTGCATGCGCCTGTCTCCCAAACTCCAAAACCTCAAGCACTGCACATGAGCTAAGAATAGTAGCTAAAGATGTTCGATCAGGTCTCACACCTAGAAATTGCATCTTCTGGAAGTGCTTTATCACCTCAATGTGGTTCTCACTCTGAAAATACCCTGACAGCATGACATTCCAGGAACTAACTGTTGGAAACAACATCCCAGCGAAAACTTGACTAGCCATTTCAACATTCCCAGAAGTTACACATGCCACAAGCACATTTATAAAGGTGACTTCATTCGGTTGAAAACCGCAGCACTGCATTCTCTGCATAGATCTTATGGCCTTGTCACTTTCAAATTTGTTCCCATACCCAGCAATCATCAGATTCCACGTAACCACACTAATCTCTGACAAATTTCTAAAAATCATCTCAGCACTATCCATGTCTCCGTTCTTCGCATACATATGGATTATTGCATTGTTCAAATGAAGATCACTCCCATATCCAAGTTTAATCATGAGGGAATGCACTTGTTGGCCCTGAAGTATGCATGAATGCCCACCACCACAACTATCTAAGGAAGATTCATCATATCCCCCACTAGAACAAACACCCAAAACACTCGATAGGGAGATGGCATCGATAGTTATCCCCTGTCTGCACATCAATCTAAACATCTCAACAGCCTCTGTGACTCTATCAGTTTGCGCTAGGCCGTGCATCATTGCCGTAAAAGAAACCTCATTTGGATCAGGCAAATCTCCAAAAGCCCGAATGGCATCTTCAATGCGCCCACACTTAGCGTACATACACAACAAAGCGTTACCGACATAAATATTCTTCTCAAGACCGATCTTCACAGAAAGCCCATGACTCCCCCTGCCAACCTCTACATCCAACAAAGCACTACAGGCGCTGAACACGCTGGCCAAAGTGAAACGGGTAGGCACAAAACCATCCAATCTCATCGAACGATAAACCTCCACGGCCTCCCGTTCGAGCCCATTTCTGACCAAGGAGCTAATCACGTTGTTCCACGAGAAGGGTTCTCTCGGGCATTGCGTCGAACAGCCGGCGCGCGGAGTGCAGGTCTCCGGCCTTGCAGTAAGCACCCAGAATGGCGTTCCACGTGTAGACGTCCTTGCGGGGCGTGCCGTCGAACGCCGAGCGGGCGTCCCTCGTCTCGCCGCACGCGGCGTACAGCTCGACGAGGCGGTTGCAGAGGAAGGTGGCCTCGAGGAGGCCGAGGCGGAGGACGCGGGCGTGGAGGATCTTGCCGGTCGGGCAGGACTTGGCGTCGATGCAGGATCGCAGGAGGCTCAGGAGATGGGCGTAGCTGGTGCTCCGGAGCTGCATTATGCTGAAGCTGCGGAGATTTCCATGCTCTGTTTTCTTTGGCTCACGGCAGATTTCTGTTGATGAAGATGCGTGGAAAAGAAAAGGTCCCGACCGTCCTCGCAGTTTTCAAACGGAAGAGAGAAAATTCAACGGTCCAACTTCTTTTCTTTTTATGACTCCGTTTATTTCGTAAAAATAAAGTATTGAAAATCAGTTTTTTTTTTTTAAATAATCATTTATATTACCTACTAAAATAAACGAAAAATAATTTAAAATAAAAATATTAAGATAGAAATTATTGTCGATAATAAAAGTATTTTTATTGATTAACTATTTTAAGTGATACAAATAATCATTTTTAGGAAAATAATTTCCAAATTATTCATAATCACGAAACAAACGGAGCTAAAAAAATCACATCATTTCTTTTGGTGACAAAATATTTTCTCTTATTCTCCATTTATTTTGTGAAAAATAAATGATTTGCAAAATATTTTTCTAAAAAATTATTGTTTAAAATAATTAAAGTATTGACAATAAAATATTTTGAAAAATCTTTTCAAAAGAAAATATTTATTTAAACAATGTCTGATGAATATATTTTTCTTTCATTAATTTTATAAGCAATACAAGTAATTATTTTTTAAAAAATTTTTTTGAATTATTGACTAAGTACCTATCTTTTCTTCTTTTTTTTTTTAGTTTTTTGAGTTGAAATATTCTTTTAGTTCGTTCCTTGTAAGCTCAATAACTAGCCAAACATTAAGTTCATGAAAAAAAAAATCAACTGTAGGCCTCAAATAGCTTATAGATTCATAATAAATGAAAGTCAGACTTATTCCATTTTATTTCATGTATCTTGAGAATTTAATAAATTAACAAGCTACACAATACGAGTCTTTCGATTTTTTTTGAAACCAAACCGAACCATAAAAGATTTTGGATTAGGTTTTGAACTATTTTTTTTTGACTTTTGTAGAAAACCGACAAAAACAAATTGCCTCGGTTTGATCGAATGTTTCGAACCGTTTCATTCTCGCTCCTAATACAAGCAGTCAATCAAAGTGCTAAAAGAAAGCGGCATTAACAGCTTTTTTATAGCTTACGTACCTTTATATTCTGTCCGACCACAAAAAACTTTATTACCTAGCTAAACATATATCAGAAAAATCAAAGTAATCAATCCAAAAAGAGATCGAGAATGAAGAATAATAGTAAATAACCAAAGGAAGAGGATTTATTTAATGGTTTATAAAGAAAATTTTGAGTTTTAGAGTAGGAAATTATTTAGGATTAACTAGCGTTGTGAAAGCACCTAAAATCTTGATCCATCATGAAAAGATTTAAAGAAAAATATGATGGAATGTTACTAGATTCTTCCCTAAATTGGGCACATTTTCAAAAGCTAACTTGTCATCCCAAAAGTTTGAACTCTTTTCCCTAAAAATGAAGAGAACGCAATTTGCTTCCGTATTTCATGGGATCACTATTAGTTGTTCCAAAAGCTTAAACTTTAAATGAAGGCATGGTTTAATACTTAATTACTCTAATCCTAGCCTATGCGTGGAAATATTGGGAAGAGGGGTGTATGAAGGAACCAAGAATCGTCCAGATTGCCCAAAATCGATGGTTCCCAAGGAAATTGGCCTGGTTCTCGATTCCACATGTGGTACCACCCACTTGGATCGGACCCATAATATTATATAATATATTTAATTTTAAAAAAAAATCAGCAAAAAAAATTTCAAAAATGAAAATCTTAAAATCCCTAATCTAATACTTAACACCCATTGACTGAGTACTTGTCTTATCTCACTCTCTCCTTGCCTGAGTCATATTGCTTTCTCTTACTTCGCGGTCTCAACTCTCAACTTTCAATATGAGCATAATTATTTTACTAATCTTGCTATTAAGAATAGGGGAGTTCTTTTTTTTTTTTTTGTTTTATTTTAGCTTGTAGGAAACGTTTTACTAAGTGCATGAAGCTTGATGGGACAAGTTCCATGAACCCACTCAAGAACCAAACCGAACAGGTGGTCTGTTTTCTAGGTGAATCTATGGAATCAATGGGTAGATTTTCGGTTCCAAATTTTTGGAATCAATCCTTAGTGGGCAATTCTTAGTTCTAGGGTGGGAACCATCCACCTGGCCCATGCTTACCCCTAATTGGGAGGCAAATAAGGGTTTAGAAAGATTTGAATTTAAGACTTCCTATTTTGATACTATGTGAGATTTTATGGAATCATTGTGAACTGTTCTAAAAGTTAGATGAATGTGTGGCTTAACATTTTATTACTATAATAGACCAAAACACAAAAAAGATAAAAATTGCAAAAGAAACATGCATGAGGAAGGAAGATTGGACCATAGACATTCAGAATAGCCCTGAAAGCTCAATGAGGAGAAAGAGTTGATCACGAGGTAAAGTAAAAGAAGAAGGAAGATGAGCTAAAAGATAATATAGAGATAATTAGTTTGATCTCGTGGAGTTCAAATGAAAAGGCAATCTAGTTCGGTTGATGCCTCCTGGTCTTTTTAGATTGGGCGGAAACAATGCCGTTCAAAAGGTAAATTATTCCCTTCGGGACGATTACTTAAATGGTTGTATAATGTCACAAAAAATTCAATTGCATTACTCATGCCATTGAATGTTGGGGGCATATGTTGGCACCCTAAAAATAGCAAGTTTGATCAAGCAAAGGTCTATGGCTTTCAATGTGATATGGACTTGGGCCAATTTTAGTGAAAGTGTTAAAAGACCATTGAGACAAAGAGGAATCTGATATGGACTTGGGCCAATTTTAGCGAAAGTGTTAAAGATCATTGCAAAGTCATTCACTAAAAGCAAAGTCTAAAAGAAAAGGGCTACTGTGAGTATTGACTGAATAATAGGACATGCAGCGTGTCAATAAGGGAAGGAGTAAATGATATGTTGACCAACACAAATGACGACCAAACACTAGTTGAGAAACCAACAGAATTGAGTCGACGAGAGGGGAACAATTTTCTTTTGTACAATCGAGCCGATGTTAATCGACTAAATGACAATCTGGTCAAGAAGCATTGTTGTTGACTCACAAAGTTTGACTTTAATCGAATAGATGGAAAGGATAAAAGAGCGAGAACAATTATTATAGCCAAACTGATATGCAAAAACAATTACCAAAGACGTCGATTGATAGTTGCAGTATTTTTTTCGATCAAGCAAACATTTTTTGACCCTAGCCAATATCCAAACAAACATATCTTTTATTTTTTGTTTTACATTCCCCAATCTAATGGAATACCAAGGTACTTTCCAATTTTTGCATTCTCTAAAACTCATATGCCATTTTTCTCCTTAGGCTATGTGGATATCACTTACTGAAGTAGATCCACGATTTGTTTAAATTTATTGCTTGTCTTGATGCAAAGCTGTACTAGTTAAACATCGCAGACAAATTCTAACATTTCTTTACCTTCCCTTCTAAAAAAAATAAAAATAGAATCATCAACAAACAAAAGGTGCGATAATGTAGAACAATTACTATTTACTTTATCCATTTAATGGTGCCATACTCTATTGCTCTCTTGATCATTGCCGACATCACATTATCTACTGAGATGAATAAAGCTGGGGAGAGAGGGTCACCCTATCTAATACATCTTTTAGGTCATGAATATGACAGTGGTTCATGGTTGAGACACACTGCATTACCAAGGCTATCCATTTTTCATCAAAACCTGTCTTCAAAATAAATGCTTCCATGTTACCTCATTCAACTATATTATAGGCCTTTTGCATATCAAGCTTAAAAATAGCCTCAAGTTCCTTTTTCCTCCTACAAACTCTAAATTGATGAAGTACCTCTTCTACTATCAAAATATTATTTTACATTTGCCTTCCACTCACAAAGGCATCAATTTTTTTTTTTTATTAAAGTGGGCAACCAAAATTTCAGCCTATTGCAATCACCTTTGAGATGATCTTGTTGGCCGCCGAAGCGGCTTCCCAAGATCGACGTAGCTAGAAAACCGAACATGTAGGAGGAGAATACGAAGATTTTTGTACCTGATTTGGAATCCATTTGATCTTTATGTGGAATGACGACGATCCAATGCTCGAACAACAAGCCGACGCACAGGTTCTTCTCCTCTATGACCCTCGGTTTGCTGGCTCGATGAGACCGCCACTCACGGTTTACCTTGTGTGAGTTGAGAGAGTTTCTGGAAGCATTGAGGGCTAGAGGAGGGACCTTAGCGCTATTTATAGAGTTTTGGACGGGCCCTCTCATCACGGGCCGGGCCCAACTCGGCCCACATAATGCCAGGCCCATATTCGACCATTAAGAAAACCTTATGCCTTACCTTATTAAACCAACCCTGTAAAACGATAATTACAATCTAAATTAATGTAGCCCACATAAGGAAAACTCTTACATTCTCTCACTTGGGCTATATTAATTGAGACTGTACTTTATGTGTGCACCTTTATGTTGGTTTAAAGGCAATTCTTAATAGTCAATCCTATCCCATAAGGTTTCCAATACCGAATCATGGCGGTAACTGCATGTATTTATACAGAGCCTTTCATGATCACGAATATTTTCAACTTTAATGATATGGATTCAATATGGTTGTATGGCAAACGGATAACACCTCATAAAGAGTAATACCTTATGTGTTATCTCCCTTGTCGATCATTATTCTCTTACCTTAAGTGTCACAGAAAACCGGATGTGCCACTAGAGAATATCCTTATAGTTCCAATGAACCCACATATGTCTTATCTTTATGGTCAACCTTTCTTTATGTGTAATTAAGACATATGTTCAAGGTTGATAACCAGATGCCCCGGCCTTCACTCAAGTCTTACACAATACCTTGAGATTATAATCAATTCAATATGGCGACCACACATTCATAAACACTTTATTGAATGTGCAACATATATAAGCTTTATTAGAGCAAAATCAAAACAGCTCCCACTAAACAATAGCATCCAATGATGCTCCTTAGCCCACATTCACGACATGTCGTTCAAGTACACAAGGGCGAAAATCTTTAATTAGTGGGTCTTTAACCACATCATCTGTGGAAATATGCTCTACTGTAGTGTCACCATTCTGTATTGTTTCTTTATGGTCAGAAACCTGACCATCATAAATCTAGACCTCTTGAGACCCTTATTGTTGTTGACAAACAACACTGAAGAGTTATTGTCTCGATACAACCATATGGGTCTATTCATAATATCAAATATGATCAACTCTTTAATGAGGTTCCGAAGTCAAATATCCTAGGTAATAGCTAAAAACATGTTATAAACTCTATTTATATGATAAAGGATAACATAGATTTCTGTTCATCGTTTTGTTATAACACTACACCTTTTGCTAATACACTAGCATAAAGTGTATCCTTTATTTGGATTTTCCAAGATTTTCGAATATAGTAAACTAAGTTACCATCCAAGAGGCTTTCTAAGTTTTTGACAAATGGCCCTTTAAGCTATTCAGCATTGCCATAGTCAAAACACTCACCACCACGGTCATATCTGACAATCTTTAAGACTTATCCCAACTGTTCCTTGACCTTAATACAAAATAATGTGAATAATTCCAAAGATTTAGGCTTTTCTTTAATCAAGAGGAAATAGTTGTCAATATATCTTTACAACTTTACCATATATGATCACCAATTTCAATGTTAATGACCTCTAACAAGTTAGGACTTCAAACTGCAGTTTTCTTCTTTATCTTAATCATCTTGCTTCTACAATAGTCTATTCAAGTCTTTAGGTAACATTTAAGAGTAGACAAAATATTAACATTATCAGTCTTTCTTTTCTTTCTCTAGACATATAATCAAGACATTCATGCTACAATGCATAAGACTATTCTTCAGGTGAATCTTTATTGAAAGCAACATTTTCAATTGTAAAACAATATACATATTCTTGGGAGGTGAACACAACTGGTATAATTCATTTAACCCATTACAACATCCAACTTCATTTGACTTATAAATTATTGAAACGACATTTTTCTTTGTCTTAAAAGAATAGCCATACACTTCCGGACATGATACGGAATTAGGTTCCGTCTAAAGGAATGTATATAAAAGTGTTTTTCAATGTCAAATGCTAACCAGTACCATTGTCAAAACAACATCTCCCACTAAAACGACGTTAAATGTTGTTTCCCATGATGAGTCATGATTCATTTTGATTTGGCTTCCTTAGATTTATGAATCCCTTTATGGTAAACAACATAATTTGTTGCACCACTATCTAGCCACCAAGAACTAGATGAAGCTTTTGATAGGAATTGAATTCATAAATGAATGCCAATGAATCATTAACTCTAAACTCACGCTTGGACATGCAAGCTTTATATCATTACAATGTCTTTATGTGTCATTTCTTCCCACAAAAGGAGTGAATGACACCATTTTTCTTAAAGATAATATCCTAAGACCAGATTGTCAGAATGACCGATGGTTTCATGAATTCCTTCATGAGTATGATTTTGGACTTGAAATCTACCATCCTTATGACGTAATCCTTAACCTCATCAGAACCATCACACCTTATGTTGAAGAGTCCTTGCAGTTATACCAATCTCGGTAATAGATAAGACACAATTTCAAGTCACCAAGGCTTCTATTATCCTTTTAGCAGTGTAATCAGCTGGTAAACTATTTTCAAGTGTTCTTAAAAGGAACGTCTCATGATGATGGACAAATTCAATTATCATATCCTAAACAACAAAAAATACTTTTCTAATTCCATATAACTAACAGTGAGATTGTAAGCTTATTCAAAGTAAGTGTAATATCAACATCTACTAGCACTATTTAAAATTTGACCAATAGGAACCTCAAAGATAATGGAGTTACCACAACTGATAATTGGCATCATGTGAGTATTGTGTAACTTGAAAACCTTATAAGTACACATCCTGAGAGTTACACGCATCATCATATAAACACCTTTGGGCAAAATACATGACATGCAATTACATACTCTTCATCTTAATCACAATGGAGTTGCCATTACAAATAATGTAACTTAATAACAAGCAGCATATGTAATTGGTACAATGTGAGTATTGTGTAACTTAAAAAACCTTATAAGTACACATCTTGAGAGTTACACGCGTCATCATATAAACATCTTTGGGCAGAATATATGACATGCAATTGCATACTCTCCACATGACAGCGGTCATGAGAATATATTCTATCCTTTCGCAAATTCACCACCTTTGGGTGTATGAAGCATTAGGGTCAGTCACTCCTCAACCATATGCTGTACATGCATCCCTCCATGAACTAACACACAATGACCTCCTTTAGGAGTATAAACGTGCATCAGAATAGGAGACATCCCATTACGATATGGAACCAATGTTTCTCAAATCCAATCAAGTGTGCCACTTTGGCGGTCACAACCCAACTAAATTATTGAAATTCTCTCATATCATGGAAATAACTTTATGACTCACATTCACCTTTCACATGTGATTTTAGACTTGATGACAGGTGCATTTCGTCACTATAATCACATATCATGCCAATCATATTGCTCCATTCATTAATACATGCTAAATCTTATACATGTTATCGATGATTCGATGCTCTACACATTCCTTACGTGATTATATACATGTGAACTCGCAAGGTATTTCCAAAATCATAGAGAAATCCATGAAAAATACGCAAAAAAAATACCTCAAAAATCACGTACCTTAGGCTTTCACATGCATTTTCACATTCATAAAATCATCAAAAATATCAAATAAACATATAATAGTGTAGATAACATCAATACGAGAACAACGGTCCAAACCACGTGCCAATCCGACGCCGTACGCGCCCTCACGCACCGCTGGAATGTCCGACGTGTGAGGTCCATGCACCTGCCCTCCTTATTCGGACTAAACCGGTCTGACCGGTCAACGGATCGAACCGGTCAACGGTCAACTCGGGTCGGGTCGACCCGGTCAACAGTCAACTCGGGTCGGGTCGACCTGGTCAACGCCAGGTTGGGTCAGTGGTGATGTCATCGGTGACGTCACATGCCACATGGTGGTCGCACGTAAGGTGGCTTGTGTGACGTCATCATCCGACATGTCGGTTCACGCCTTCGGCGCGCATGGCGCGCGCGCATGAGGCCATGTGGCAGTCCACGCGTCGGCGGGCATGTGCGTGCATGAGTCCGCGCGGCGGCGCATGCCGCGAATCCTAGCACTGCCTGGGCACGTGGTGGCGCGTGTGGCCGTTTCCGGCTTCGTCTCGACGCGTACGAGCCATCAAAATGCTCGCCTTGGTCTGTAGAATCCATATAGGTTATAAAAATTCACTTTCACCGGACCAAAATTCACAAAAAACGGTGAAATAGTCCAAGGGTAGGTGAAAACTTAACTTCTCATCGCCGGCACATTTGGCCTCCGCCAGAGGCGTGCCACCCACCGAAACGTTCAGCTCGACAAGAAGAATCCAAATATGTTTTCAAAATGAAGTTTCAACAGGCAACATTTTTGAAAAACGGGCCAGAAGCAACAGTTCGAGTTCTAGGCTACAAGGCTCTGATACCAAATGTTGGACGCCGAAGCAGCTTCCCAAGATCGACGTAGCTAGAAAACCGAACATGTAGGAGAAGAATACGAAGATTTTTGTACTTGATTTGGAATCCATCTGATCTTTATGCGGAATGACGACGATCCAATGCTTGAACAACGAGCCAACGCACAAGTTCTTCTCCTCTATGACCCTCAGTTCCTGGCTCGATAAGACCGCTACTCACGGTTTACCTTATGTGAGTTGAGAGAGTTTCTAGAAGCATTGAGGGCTAGAGGAGGGACCTTAGCTTTATTTATAGAGTTTTGGATAAACCCTCTCATCACGGGCTAGGCCCAACTCGGCCCATACAATGCCGGGCCCGTATTCGACCATTAAGAAAACCTTATGCCTTACCTTATTAGACCAACCCCGTAAAACAGTAATTACAATCTAAATTAATGTAGCCCACATAAGGAAAACTCTTACAGATCTTATGAGCAAAATTGCACAAATTGTTCTAGCTTTTCAAGGTTCTGAACTTTAGGGATAAGGAAGATATGAGTTTTGTCCAATTATGGATTCATCACTCTGTGTTTGAAAGAATTCATTCAAGTTATCAGCAAATCCAGCTTGATTTCCTTCCAATGGTGCTAGTAGAATATCCCATGTAACCCATTTGGCCTAGGTGCCTTCGTTAATCCTAGCTGGAAAATTGTTTGTTTTATTTTTTGTAGAGTCATCTCTGTTATGAATTACTGATTTATCTCCTGACCAATCTGATTAGAGCATTAAATTAAACACTAAGTGAAATTTCTTGGTGCCCACGGAGGTGCAAAAACCACAAAAAAAAAAAAAAATCCCGTCATCTTTTTAAGTTGACTTGGATCTCGGATCCTTGTTGCCTCTAAAGTTTTAAGAGTGGAAATTCTGTTTTTGGAGATTGACATTCGGCCTTTGTTAATCAGAGCTGATTTTGTCGTTAGTGAAATCCAATTTGCCACGCCTTGCCAAACCCACAAGATTAAATACAAAACATTATCGGAACCTGAGTTTTCTTTTTAGTGTTTGTAACGCGATTTCTTGATTTTGGTTATTAAGAGGAACAAAATACTTGAACTTTCTTGAGCTGCTATAGCTCTTGAGGCTTGGACTATTGGAGGTGTGCTCAAACCCTAACAATTCCAACACAAAAGCTTTATATGAGACCTAATGACTTATTAGAACTAGCCACCAAAACTTATTTAGTTGAGCCTTACGATACCTAGATTGTAGTGTCAAGAAGTTGGGTTTCATCCATATTATTGGAATTATGCACTTCTAGATTTTTTTTTTTTTTTTTGAAGCTGAAGTTTTAGAGCCGCCTCTGATTTTAGTTCTAGAGCATGGCCTTTTTTTTTTTTTTTTTTTTTTGGAGACAGGAGGAACCAGCTTGCAGCCGACAGCCGCGTCGTAAACCCCTTGGTGACGCTAGCGCAGGACCCACCACCACGGCGTCACACTTAATACCACTAGCGACCACGCTGGGATTTGAACCCGTCCCCTTCGTGAGGGGGATGAAAGCCCAAGCCAACGCGGCCACCACATGGGGTGGTTAACATGGCCTTCTTTGCTTCTTGATAAATTTGAGAATTCTACAAATTCGAGGTCAGCACTTC
Organism: Eucalyptus sp. ANBG9806169; assembly: GCA_014182395.1. Lineage (NCBI taxonomy): Eukaryota > Viridiplantae > Streptophyta > Magnoliopsida > Myrtales > Myrtaceae > Eucalyptus > Eucalyptus sp. ANBG9806169. The sequence continues at coordinate 21,174,826 of CM024577.1, read as the reverse complement.
CCTGGAAAACCATATTCCCCCTTTTCTCTAAGATAGAAACTTTATTTTCCTGTTTGTTCACTTGAGTTTTGACAGCGCTCAGATCCCTTCGCTCATAAGGGACAATTTGAGTGGAGTTGGTTGGTGTCTCTGGTATCATTTCCTTAGGCCCTTCCTCATCACTATTTTTTGCATAAAAGATATTCCAAAAAAAAGATGGCTCATGAACCTTTGCTCGCACCCATCGGCGAAAACAATGATCCACCTTTGCCTCATCAAAAGGTTTATTTTGCTCAATACTTGTCGTAGTGGCCAAACTTACCATAAGAGTAGCAAGTGTAGAAAACCCCCCATACTTAAAATCCAGGTAGATTTTTCGCCTTCATGCACAGAAAGGTATGTTCATATTAACCTTTGCTCTCCCTATTTTGTAGGAGGCCATACCCTTTCCTTCGACCTTCACTTTTGGTACTTTTCCAGTGGGATATATGCACTAAAAATCTTAAAACTTATTACAAAAGTGCAATTCAATCATCAAACTTACAAAAAATATATTTAAGTCCTAAATCTTGTCAAATTGGTCTAATCGACTATTCTGCCAACATTGTTAACTTATCTAACGGAAAATACTAATGTCGATTTTTTAAATTAATTTTTCCCTCCTACGTGGATTTTTTTTTAATTATTTTCTTCTTCAAATCTTATTTAAATTAAATGAAAAACTAATAAAGCTAAAAATTTATTTAAAAAAAAGAAAACCAAAAATAAAAAAAAAAAAAGAAAAAGTAAGGCTCGTGTGAGGCCTCGCATAGCCGGCGAGGCCGGATTGTGGGTGCCCACCTAGATTTGCATGGCGCTGGCTGTCGCTTGAGGATGCCAATGCTCACTAGGCTCGTGTGAGCATCAGCGTTGCCTAGATTTGGGCGCCCTTGCTTGGGCCCAACGATGGTTGTCGGCCCTCGCTTGGGGTTGGTAAGGGCCGACAACGGTCACCAAGCCCTCCAACGATGGATGGCAGCCGCGGCGGCAATGTCCGTTGGCAAGGCTCTACCCTACTTGCCCCCTTTGTTTTTCCAGTTTTGCTTTTTAAAATAAAATTTTAGCTTTCTTATTTTTTAATCTAATTTAAATCAGATTTGGATAAAATAATTTAAAAATGTCACGTCAACGTTTTCCGTTAGATAAATTAACGATATTAATAGAAAGATTCGATTGGATCAATTTGATAGATTTTAGAATTTGATTGCACTTTTTACAAGTTTTAGAATTTAATTACACTTTTGCAATAAGTTTTAAAGCATGTAGTGCACATATCCGCTTTTCCTATCTTGCCAGCTGCTCTAGGGTGGTGGGGGATTGTTGGTAGAATTGCGGTGCAGAGAGGAGGGTAAAGGTTAGATCTGATCATTTGATTGACGGCCCATTACATCGGTTAAAGCCCCATTAGGCTACGTTGGCCTGTGTGGCAAAATGGATGGGCTTAGGTAGGCCTTTCCTATCTTGGGCCCAACTTGCCCAACTTAACACACCTGGGCCCTAGGCCCACCTAGGCCCGGTCAATTTTTTGGTCTGGAGGCCCAGTCAGTTTCACATGCAAAGTTTAGTATTCCAATCATAAACAGCTAAAGAAAAAATGTTTTCAGCCTAGCACGGGGCCCAGCCCACTCAAGCCCACTTATTGAGTTGGGTGAGAATCGGATTTTTGTATTTGATTGACACGTGATGCAAGTCTCACGTTGCATTACGTGGAGATGGCGCATGGGTGTAGCGGAGGGTATAGGCCACTTCTCTCAAGGCTAGCGACCTTTGCTTGTCATGCGTCTCAACCCTTTAACCAGGTCATCGAGTACACCGCAGCATTTGAACGTTTAACGGACGAGGTTTTACAAGCGATTCGCCCATATCAAAGGTTAAGATGCCTACTTGTAATTATGGCCAGGCAAATAGTATTGGCGTGACACACTCATATTTATAGTTCATGTCAATTTATATCGGCATGAAGTATCTCACTTTTGATTTGACATGCCAAATAATTAATTTTATATGGAAACGCGTTCATTCGTATTAATATATAAAGTTAGACATGTCGTGTTGTGTCGTATCTTATTATATTCAAGTAATCTCTTTGTGATTCTTGTTTTATCTTGTGTAGTGCAAAGGGATCGTGTGCAACATTGCCAATCTTACTTGCACTCTCACCATATCTCTATCTTATGCATTCACCTAATGAAATTTTTGATTCTCCTTGCACCATGTCATTATTTGTTTTTTGTTTCTTTTAATTTAGGGACAAATGACAATGGAAGAACAGTAGTGTTAGAGAAGAGTGTGCATAAAGTTGGTTCTATGAAATCTATATTCACTAGTTCGACGGAGAAAATGGAGGGAAAAGTGGGGATGTGGCGACAATGATAATGTTGAAACTCATCCTTGATAGATGAATAATGCTAAAAACGCAATGTTTTTATCGGTTGCTAAAAACCTGATTCATCTTATAAAATATTAAGTGCTGGTGCCAAAATATTAAGAATTGGTTCTGCACTTATGCCGATAAAAGATATTAAGATAATCATAATAGTCGGGTTGACACGTTTTGCTACCCTTTTCACTCTCAACAATATATATTCCATCATATTTGTTAAAGTCTGAACAACTTTAACAAATAGTATAAAATATACATTCATCGACAAGAAGAAAATGATACAATACGAAATATTGTTTGAAATAAAGTCATATCAACGAGTGTCCTTCACACACTTGATAAATATATTTACTCAAGAAATATCGTATTTCTAAAATATGGATTTTGCATATAACGAAAACAGTCAATACATTAAATGTTATAAGATTTCATTATTTGATTGCTCAACAAGTGTTATGACCACTTAATCAACAAATTCCTTACACATGATTATACTACGCATATCACTATAGATGTTTGTCTTATGTAATGCATAGGATAAATGAACAAACAAGATCAAAAGCAGGCCATGGAAAATAAGTTCCTTTAAGAACTTGGAATCCACGCTAGCGTCGTGGGATCTCTAAAACGATTCCCCAACAAAGGCCAAAAAGTTATTATTATTTTTTTATTATTATAAGCAGAAAGTAATTATAAATTTCAATTTGAAGCAAATTGGAGAAGGACCGTGCTTTTTCACAAAAAAAATTAGCCAATCAATCATAAATCTATTATATAAATACTAATTTAACAGTCAAATTTTCCCCACAATCTTAAGGTATTATCTTTATGAAGATAGAGACGGTGACAACATCAAGTGCTCGCAATCTTGACAAATTTTGAATCAATCCATATGATGGAACTAGTTACACCCATTGGAAAGACAATATGATCTTTTATTTATCTAAATTATGTATTTTCTACACCTTGGATCTCAACTTGCTTGCTATCCCTGATCAAAAGGGTAATGATTCCAATGAAATGAAAGCTGCAAGGAAAAGGCGTGAGCACAATCGAGAGAAGTGCCGAGGAAAGATTTGCAATGCTTTATCAGATCGTCTATATAAAACTTTTTGATCTTATGCAAATCAACACAACATTTAGAATGCCTTGGAGACCAAATACAATACTAAGAAACAATATATAGAATGATTTATTGCTTTAAAATATTTTGAACTTACCATGATTGATGGAAAATCTATAGCTAAGCAAGTGAAGGAACTTCAAATATATAGTCAAATTCAAAGACTTCAATCATGAAGTTTCTAAGCCTCTTAAAGTTGTTGTAATTATTACAAAATTGCCTTCAATTTGGATTGATTATCAAAAGAAATTTCTTCATACAACCAAGAACACTGAAAATTTTGATAAAACACATTCTAATTGAGGAAAGTTCTTAGGAACACGAAACTAATTATGAGAAAGAAGTTACAAGCAAGGTGCATTTGATTGAGAATGACAACATGGGCAGAGACAAAGAAAATAAGAAGGGAAACAAGAGGAAACTCATTGACACCAATGAAACCAACAAGCTTGGCAACAACAGCACAATCAAGAAGGACAAATTTTACTTTTATCGTGGTAAAAAAGGCCACTACAAGAAAGAGTACCGTTATCGTTAAAACTAAAAAGTTGATATCACAGCAACAGCAGATGTTGTGGAGCAAAACACTACGAATAATTTGCTCCATTGGGGTGGCGCTCCGCAGCGAAGGATTCTTCACGCCCGTCCTTATCACCATCGCCTACTGTGGCTGACGGCATCGATAACCCCTCCATTTCGAGATCCACTCTCATTGATCCTCACGGAGGATCTACTACTCTTCTTTATATAACCTTCTAACAAAGCCGATCTTTTTTGTCCCTTAAAAAAGTCCAGTCAGATTATGGAAAACTGCTTGATATTGGAAATTCTCCTGTGAATGCATTCTGCATGCGTGCCGCTCTTCGACAGATAAAATTAAGAAGATATTGGAAATTCTCCGGAGAATGCACTCTGCATGCGTGCCGCTCGTCAAAAGATGAAGAAATCGAGAAGAGGACGTGTTTGTTTTTTGAATCCTCCTCCTCTGCTCAGCACTAAGTGAGCGTGGGAGTCCCGAGAGGGGCACTGCGCACAGCATTTAGTAAGTGAGGGGGCCGCAAGATGGAGACCGGACCTCATCTATTTTATTACCATAGAAGAAGATGAGATAACACGAAGCTTTGACAAGGCCAAGCCAAAATTAGAAGAGAGAGAGAAGAGTCTTGAATTCTCAAAACTTTTGTTGCTCCATCCCGCGGGGGCAGAGAACCTGTCGCTGCAATCACGGGTTACATTGAAGTTCCAAACACAGGTCCGAGAGAGATGGTTTCTGTGGAGAAGATCCGCGAGAACCAGCGGGCCAAGGGTCCGGCGACTATCCTTGCCATTGGAACGGCGAACCTGGCGAACTGCATGTACCAAGACGAGTTCCCCGACTACTACTTCCGCATGACCAAGAGTGAGCACATGACGGCTCTCAAGCAGAAGTTCATCCGCATCCATCTTCACTGCTGGTACTTTTCCTATATTGCCAGCTACTCTAGGGTCGTGGGGGATTGTGGGTAGAATTGCAGAGCAGAAGAGAGGAGGGTAAAGGTTGGACCTGATCATTTGCTCGACGGCCCATTACATCGGCTAAGGTCCGATTAGGCTACATTGGCCTGTAGGGCAAAATGGATGAGCTTAGGTAAGCCTTTCCTATCTTGGGCACAACTCGCCCATCATAACCCACCTGGGCCACAGGCCCACCTAGGCCCAGTCAAATTTCACATGCAAATATTAGTATTTTTTTATGTTGGGTTGGTTTCATGAAAAATAATTTCAAGGAAAATGTTTTCCGGATTTTGCGGCCTTCGTTTCACGGAAAATAAACTAGTCGGGAAAAACATTTTCCATCAATAGAAAAGTCTTTTAAAATAAAGAAAAATATTTTCCGCTATTAGTAGGGGAAAACATTTTCCATATCTTTTTCACCCCACTTTATTTCATCCAACACCTTTTTCCTTTTATTTTTATATTTTTATATTTTTAAATCGAGTTTTAATTCTTTTTTTCTTTTCTTTTCTTTATTTTTCTTCTTCCTCAACTAGTCGCTAGCCACGGTTGCAATTGGTGACTAGTCATAAGTGAAGCGAGCGACGCATTACGTCGTCTAATTTGGTGAGTTGGGCAAGGCTCGTGCCTTGCTCGAGATCTCATTGACCTCTAGCAACCTTAGGGGCGGCTTGAGCCCCGATCAGCTAGCCGGATTTGGGGAGGCCCAAGTTCACTCGAGACCGGTTGAGAGAGCTTGAGCCTCGCTGGCTTGTGGTGAAGTTGGAGCTTTTTTATGGCTAGTCGTCGCGGTCGACGACTGGCTGAAGAAGAAGATTAAAAGAATTTTAAAATCGATTTTAAAAAATTAAAATAATAACAAATTATTGAAAGGAGTATATGGAGAAAAATATTTTCCTTATCAAATGGCGGAAAATATTTTCTAGTTCATCTTTAGATTTTAACTTAATATTGAAAAATATTGTCAATTTCCAGAAAAATGATTCGTCGGAAAATATTTTTCAGAATTATTACGTTTTTTGCAAAATAGGGGGAGCTTTAATGATGAATAAAATTGAAAAAATGTTTTTCGGCCGACCAAGCTCACTTATTGAGTTTGGTGAGAATTGGATTCTTTGGGTATTTGATCGACACGAGATGCAAGTCTCCCGTTGCATTACGTAAATATGGCATATGGTCTAGGGGAGGGTATGGTCCACTTCTCTCAAGGCTAGCAGCCTTTGCTTATCTTGCATCTCGACTCTTGAACCAGGTCACCGTGTACACCACACTAAGGTAGTAATAAGCATTTGAACTTTTAATAAGTGGGGTTTTATAGCGATTTACCCAAATCAAAGGTTAAGATCCCTGCTATTAGGGACGGGTAAACAACATTGGCATGACACACTCATATTTATAGTTTGTGTCAATTTGTGTCGGCCTAAAGTATCTCAATTTAGATTCTACATGCCAAATAATTAATTTAATATGGAAACATGTATATTAGTGTTAATATATAAAAGTTAGGCGTGTCGTATCGTATCATGTCCTATTCCGATTTTCTCTCTGTAATTCGTGTTTTGTTTTGTGTGGTGCAAATGTTTCATGTGCAACATTGCCAATCCTACACCATCTCTATCTTATGAGCAATTCGTGTTTTCTCTCGTGTGGTGCAAAGATATCATGTGCAACATTGCCAATCCTACACCATCTCTATCTAATGCGTCCACCCTAATGAATTTTTCGACTTCTCCCTTGCATCATGTCACTATTTTTTTGTTTGTTTCTTTTGATTTAGGGACAAAAGCCAATGGAAGAACATCAATTTTAGTGAGGAGTGTACATATAGTTGGTTCTATAAAATCTACATTCGCTAGTTCATCGGAGAAAATGAAGGGAAAAGTGGAAATGTGGCGAGAATGCTAATTTTGAACTCATCCTCGTTGGATGAATAATGCCTAACTTTTGCTGATAAGACATTTGCCTGGGGACTATTCTATGAGATTTTTGCCTCAAAGAGGGACTTAACATTCCAATGATCTTTCCTATACGACAGCTCGGTTCACACTAATAATCTTTCCTAATTTTTTTTTTTTTAAATTGGTGACAAAAAGAAAAACAGCCTTATTGGCTCAACATGCATAAGGTAAATAGAGTTGTGGTAGGTCTGGATTAGTCCACAGAATCGTACATTTAATTTTGGTCAAGTAAATCTTTAATGTTTTAGAAAAATGTACAATCAAGTCCTCGCCTCCCCGTCAATGAATTTTCCACGTCGTAAATCCTATAGTGACTCCTAGGTCGTGGCCACATGGTATTTAAAAATGGTCAAATGGGAAACATGGAGGGTGTCCAATGTTAGAAGTCCATCCACGACAAGTTGAGGACTTGGTTGTATTTTTTTCTTTTAAATGCTAAAAACGTAATTTTTTTTTATCGGTAGCTAAAATCTTGATTCAACTTAATAAATGTTAAGTGCTCATGCCAAAATATTAAGGATTGGTTCTGCACTTTCGCGGATAGAAGATATTAAGATAACCATGATAATCGGGTGGCACGTTTTGCTACCCTTTTCATCCACAAAAATAAAAATTCCATCATATTTGTTAAAGCTTGAACAACAAATAATATCAAATATTAATTCGTCGACCAGAAGATAATGACACTATACGGAATGTTGTTTGAAATAAAGTCGTATGAACGAGTGTCATTCACACACTTGTTAAATGTACTTACTCAAGAAATATTATATTTCTAAAATATGGATTTCGCATATAAAGAAAACAGTCAATGCATTAAATGTTACAAAATTTCATTATTTGATTGCTCAACAAGTGTTATGGGCACTTAATCAACAAATTCCTTACACAATATTATACTACACATATCACTATAGATGTTTGTCATTTGTAACGCGTAAGATATATAAACATACAAGATCAAAAGCAGGCCATGGAAAATAAGTTTTTTTAAGAATTCGGAATCTACTAGAGCGTCATGGGATCTCTAAAAGGATTCCCCAATAAAGGCCATTTTTTTTTAGTAAGCGGAAAGTAATTATAAATTTCAATTTGAAGCAAATTGGAGAAGGACCGTGCTTTTTGCATGAAAAAATTATTTAATCAATTGTAAATCTATTTTACGAATATTAGTTTAACAATCAAAATTTCCCAACAACTTAAGGTATTATCTTTATAAAGATGGAGACATTAGCTGCATCAAGTGCACGCAGTCTTCACATATTGCGAATCAATCCTTCTGATGGAACTTTGTTGAAAAGACAATATGATCCTTTATTTATTTGAATTATGTATTTTCTACATCTTGGATCCTAACTTGCCCACTATCTCTTGTCAAAAGGATAATGATTTTGATGAAATGAAAGCTGCAAGGAAAATGCATGAGGACAATCAAAAGAGGTGTCGAGGAAGATTTGCAATGCTCTGTCAGATTGTCTAAATAAAACTTTTCGATCTTACACAAATCCCAAGAACATTTAGAATGCCTTAGAGACCAAATACAATACTAACAAATAATATACCGAATGATTTATTGCTCTAAAGTATTTTCAACTTGCCATAACTAATGGAAAATTTATGTCTAAGCTACTGGAAGAACTTCAAATTTATGTTGCCAAACCCAAAAAATTTATGATTGAAGTTTCTAAGCCTCTTCAAGTTGCTGTAATCATTTTAAAATTGCCTTCAACTTGGAATCATTATCGAAAGAAACTTCTCCACATGACCGAAAATCTGATTGTGAATAATTTGATCAAACACATTTGAATTAAGAAAAGTTCTTGGGAACGTAAGGCTAATTATGTGAAAGAAGTTGCAAACAAGATACATTATGTTGAGAATGGCAACATAAGCAGAAAGAAAGAGATAATAAGAGAAACAAGAAGAAATTCATTGACACCAACAAACTCGGCAACAACAACACATTCAAGGAAGACAAGTTTTGCTTTTATTGTGGGAAAAACGACCACTACAAGATGGAGTACCGCTATGGGAAAAAAGTAAAAGGTTGATACAACAGCAGCAGTGGATGTTGTGGAGCAAAAACACTATGAAATTTGCCTCATTGAGGTGGCGCCTCGCAGCGATGGATTCTTCACACCCATTCTTATCACCATTGCCTACTGTGGCTGGTGGCATCAATAACTCCATTTCGAAATCCACTCTTATTGATCCTCATGGAGGACCTACGACTCTTCTTTCGTAACCTTCAAAGGCGACATTTTAAATGAATTTGGTTCAGCATTTTGAAAGCCTATTAGGGAAATGAAAAGTAGTTTAATCTAAAGGGGTTTGGATAAATACAAAAACCGTTTGGTAAACAATACTTGAGAAACAACTTTAAGAGAAATGTCATTTAATAGAAAACACATTTAAAAAGCGCTTTGAGTGATTAATATTAATTCTTTATTTTTATTTATTTAAAATTGAAAAATATATATTTAAAAAAATTGGCGAAGGATTTGATCCTTTTTTAATAAAAAAAAATAATGATGGACAAAATTGGAAATTTGAAGAATTAGCTAGAATAGTTTTGGAAGAAAAAAAAATGAGTTTTAGCATTTGGCCAAATGCTAAAAGCCCAATCCTAGTCCCAATTAGTATTGGGCTTTATCTTTTTCCCAATGCTAACTTTCACTTAAAAGTTTATTCAAAATAGTTGCCAAACGGTCCAGCATTTTATCAAAATGCTTTGGAGGTCAAAAGTCCATTGAGAATACTGAACCAAATGCACCATTTCTCATTGTTACATAGGTGTGTGACGGTTTGACTCCAATTATCCTTATCATTGAACTAAAGTAGAAACTACCTTAGTTCAAACGTTGGTGGATGTCTAAAGTGTCCACTTTATTAGCAAACATTACATTACTTTAGACGTCCACTTTTGTCTCCAATTATCCTTATCATTATACTAAAGTAGAAACTACCGTAGTTCAGACATTAGTTTGGATGTCTAAAGTAATTAGTACTTCAGACGTCCACTTTTTTGGCAAACATTACAATACGTCTACTTTTTTTGGCAAAAAAGTGGTAAAAAGTCGATGTGTAAAGTAATGTAAAGTGGCCACCCTTCCATCTTGGAAGGGGGAGGTTGGGGATTCAAATCCCCACCTTCTCAGGGAGGATTGGGGTGGGGAAAATTTCATTTCAGGAGTGGGTTTCAACTCCCACGCCCTGCAAGGAGGCAGAGCAAAAGTTTGAGAGTGAGTGTTAGAGTAGGATTAGAGTAGGACTGACAAAAAAAAAAAGGTAATGTAATGTTATTGTCAAAAAAAAAAAAGTAATGTAATGTTTGCCAAAAAAGTGGACGTCTGAAGTATGGGCCAATTCCATAAAAAAGCACTAACTTTAACTATTTTCTCAAATCTGACCCAAACTATATTTTGTTCCAAAAAAAAGCCCAAACTTTTAGTAGCATCCCAAATCTGGCCTTCGTTAACCATCCTTCCATAGTCACCGTTAGTGGCATTCTCTTCGTCCTTCTGCTCATCAAGTCACTCTCTCTGACATCCTCCAACTAGGAGAAAATATTCAGTGGTTATTTTCTCTCCAACTAGAGTCACCGCCAAGCTTGACATCCGCGCGTCCACCGCCGATGCCCGTCCAAGCCAACACTTCACGTCCAAACCAGACCACCCCTCCGTCGTCCTTGTTGTTAGCTTCATCTTCGCCGAAAGGAGTCCTCCATCTCCATTGTCTTTGTGGTCATCTTTACCCGTTTTTGGCCTGAGCAAATGGCCAAAAATCTGGAAAAATAGAAGTCTTCAGAAAGAAAAAATCTGGGGAAAAATCTTTGAGACAAGGAAGGGGCAATGGGTGTCTTGGCTTGTCTTTTTAGCCAAAAGATCTGATATTTAGAGGAGTTTACAGAGCAACGTGGGTCAAAAATCAGTGGGTCTCTTGGCTTGTCTTTTTGGCCAAACATGGAAGACATGGCCGCAAACAACTCGAGTTATGCGGAATCTGTGGAAGCTGGGTTATGGGAAATCTATGGAATCTTGGGGGGAAAAGAAAAGGAAACCCAGAAACTTGAATGCTAAAGGTTTCCTTGTATTCATTGCAGCTCATCGCTGGAATAGGAAAAAAAAAAGAGAAACCCATACTTGAATGCTAAAGTTGATTCAGAAATTCACAATCTGCTCGCGAGGCTATTCGTCTTTGTCTTCATCTTCCCGACGGCCAACTCTAGATCTGAAACAAAGCCCCGTCCATGGCTGCGACAAGCGAGGTCGAAGTAGGAGGAAGAGACGGAAAAAAAAGAGAGACTTTGGTGGGTCGATAACCCACCGTCGTCCTTGTCGTCCTACTCTTCCTCGCCGTCGTTCTGGTCGCCCACGCCGCCGCGCCCATCTCCTTCACCGTTCGCTTCCTCCTGGCTTTGCATGCCGTCTTCCTCCTCTTCTTCCTCGTCGTCTCCTCGCCGTCCTTGTCGACGGCGACGGGGACACCGGCCTCCTTCACAACCCTAACTTTCTCGTCCTCTTCGAACTCGATCTCCTCCTCCCCGTCGGAATCCATCGTCGCAATCATGACCTCACGCTCGCCGGGACGAGAAACCGGTGATTTCTTGGCTCGATTCCGAACAAAACTCAGAGATGACTCACGGTGACTAAGGAAGGATGGTAACGGAGGCCAGATTTGGGATGCTACTAAAAGTTTGGGCTTTTTTTTTGGAACAAAATATAGTTCGGGCCAAATTTGAAAAAATGGCTAAAGTTGATGCTTTTTTATAGAATCGGCCCTCAGAAGTATTAATTACTTTAGACATCCAAACCAATGACCAGGAGAATGGAGTCACATCGTCATGCACCTCATCCGGACTCCAATTTAATCTCATGCTCCTCCTTATCATTGTCGTACGTATATATAATTAATTAGACCCGATGCCTCTTCCTTTAATTTACCTTCGCATCATTCTCTGATAGACATTTTTGCTTTGTAAACGGCAAATTTCATAAAAATAGGAAAAATTTCAATTTACCCCTTGATGGAAAATATATATCAATTGACCTCCAACGCTTAACTCCAATAAAAAAAAAAAAAAATTATTCACTGATGTAATTTATGTTCCTCTTTAGTTCAAGGATGATGATGATTTAAAAGTTATGATTTTTATTATTTGTTGATTTCTGAGAGTTGAGATTTGATTTGTGGCGTGCATTGGGTGTGGTTTAACCTAGAAATCGAAACAAATTGAATCGAATCGGCTTGAACCAACCAATTCAAGGTTAGATCTAGCGTAGAACCAGTTTAATTTCCTATTTCGTGAACTTTGAAGCAGCCTAGGATAGGATCAGTCCTCTATTCCAAGACTAGAATGCTAGTTCTATTCAAGAATAGATTACCAAATCAAATTGGCTTGAACTAGCCAATTCAAGATTAGTTCTAGTGTGAAACCAGTTCAATTTCTTGTTCCATGAACCTTGAAGCAGCCTAGGACTGGATCGGTCCCCAATTCCAAGGCCGGAACACCGGTTCTATTTAATAACCTATTACCGAATAGAATTGGTTTTCAGGTCTTCTTTTGAAAAAAGAAAAAAGAATCATTTGAAATCATCGAGAATCAAACTGTATTTTCGACATGAAGAAACAACCTTTTCTACATAAATTAATATATAATAAAAAAAAAAAGTGGGCTGGATTAGATGCATTCCTCATTAATTATTATGTATTTGGTGGCCCTCCGAAGTTCCTCTTTCAGGAAAGGAACTTGAAACAGCATGAATTTGCTCGCGGTCCCCCATAGTTATTGATAGAGGCTGGACTGCAGAAGTGAAGTGATGTTGCAGTTCACGGTCGCTCCTTACCTCCGATCACCTTAATGTTTCCCATTAAACTTCGAGCTTCGTGTGATTAACCTCTTTCCTTCCTCGTCCGAAACAAAACTTGATGCGAGCCTAGATTATGTCGATGGGAGGAAGGCAGAATTTTTATACCCCGCCCGCAGTGGAGTTTTATCGCACCGACGCACTCCAGTTTCATCGAGTTTTATGGCACTGGAGTTTTATTGCACTGACAAATATACCCTGCACTGGAGTTTCATTACACTCGACATATTCATATGCAGGAGACGCGACTACAAATGATGCGGCGTAGGTAGCGCGACGGCTCCCCTTTTGCAGCAACTGCATTTCAGTTTTTGTCTCAAATGACCACACTACACTTGACAAATATATATCAATTAGCCCCAACGCTTAACCCCGACGAGAAAAGTGACCGGCCAGAGATGCACACGTATCTCACGTGCACTTACATTCTCCGTTTCCACCTTCATTTTACTGATATCTCACCTTTTTAAATTTGGAATTTTGTTTTTTAGTTCCTTTGATCTTCGTTGGCAAGAAAAAAACCGCGTTGTTCTTCAATTACGCATGGGAATGGTTGTTTTATCTTGGTGTGCCACTGTAATTTGATGGTTCCTCTTAAGCTCACGGTTGAGCACAATTCTATCTCCACCGCTCGCGTAACAGAGTAAAACAGAGCCAGTGGGAAACCAGAAATCACCACAAACCCAGAAGAATAGGAAGAAGAAGAAGAAGAAGAAAGCCACGGCCGAATTCTCCAACCTTTCTGACACTGATGACTCGATGGTGGAAGACCTTATTTCCCAGACCAAGGACCTCTACGTCCTCGAGCAAATCGCCGTGATCAACGGCTCCTTCTTCACTGCCAACGACTCCCTTGCCCCCTGACCTCGAGTTCCCATTTCCGCAAGCTCAAATCCTTCCCTCTCTCCAAACCCCAAACCACGCTCCTGAATTCAAGCAAGGCGGCTGCATCTGATGTTCACTGAAGAAGCCGACACCGAGGCTAGGGCTATTAAGAAGGGGGATGAGCATGAGCTTCAAATGGATGGAGGAAGAGGAGGGTATTTTGGCATTTGGGTGTTTCCACGATCAAGAAGAGAAGAAGTTGCTGAAGAAGACAAAATGAAGGAGGATGATGAGCGGTTCAAGAAAGGCTGTGGCGACCGGGGGACCTCGGTTGTTTTTCCATTTTAAGGTTTTGAGGGCGTGGGCAAGCAAGTGGAGGCATGGAAATAGCGGCTCCCGTTGATATTTACTTAGAGTCACAGTTTTTCACATTCAAGTCGAGACGGTTTTCATACGAACAGAGACATAAGATGAAAAACAGAGCAGCACGAAAAGAAAACGATTTTGCAGTGGAAGGTCACAGCACAGGTAAACCCCCTAGATAAGCGGTGTGGTAATAATACTACAATGACGTTCATAATGTTAGGACTAGAAATAGCACCTAGAGGGGGGTGAATAGGTGTTTGAAGCGATTTTAATAATTCAAATCGAATGAGAGATAAATAATTTAAAATCAACGATCGCAGCAAGTGAAAACAGTTAATAATAAAAAGATTAGGGATAGAGAATCAAGACTCCAGATTTATAGTGATTCGGCTTAGATCAAGCCTACGTCCACTCTCCCGCACGGACAGCCCTTCAGGCTGGATTTCACTAAGAATCAATAAGAGTGATTACATAGCCTCACGCTCTTGAGTCCACAAAGTGTAGATTACTCTACTACACTTCCTCAAGGTCTACAATATGATCTCTCTTTTGATTACACGTAACGCTCAAAGAATGATTTATCGCAAAATAGAAAAGGAGATTCAGACTTTGGAATTCTTCTATCCGCACTCTTCAACAACTAGAGCATCTCTCTTATATACTTCTTCATGCCTTCAATACCGTTGGCACCTTCCAAAGAAGTTCTTCCAATCAACCCGTTGGACAGAATCAATTAGAGAGATCTCGAGCTCTTTAAGGTAAGTGTTGATAGCCCATCAATCCTCGCTCGCCCATACAATCGGGATCTCGGTTTCCATAAGTAGATCCTTCCAAATATAAGTTGCGAAGTCATCAAAGAATCTAAACATATTCCATATAAAACTTAGATCGTTTAGTGCTGAATCCAAAGTAGAAAGATATCCATTAGTCGTTAGAATAAAGATCGTATAAGATCGAATAAACGTCGCCCTGGAAACTGTCCATGTAAGTAGACTTTGAAATATAAGTCTTGAGTCTTGAGTCTTGCTAGCTTCAGACTTTAATCTTCAGACTTTGATCTTCAGACTTTGTCAAAAGTCCGTAAGTCTTCGACTAGACCGATAAACCTGTTTTGTCAACTTCAAAATACCTTAAGGGATTTCATCCAACACATATTAGTAACAGAGGGGGGAAGGTTACAGACAAATGAAATCCACATAAAATGCACATCATCACATCGAAAGCCAGAAACTAGCGCCCAGTCGCTAATAATCTTTTTAACTTGTGATGAACACGAACGAGATTACCAGTATTAGGACGCAGGCAACAGAAATAGGCCAAGGCAAGCTGCTGAGGAGAACCCACATCAAGAGACCACATTCGATGCATCCAAGAGCAATAGTGATCCCGGCAAAGGCAAGCCAGAAACTTGGATCAACATCTTGCCTTCCCATTCCGAAGATTAATCTTTGTCGGATGATTTTAATCGCTGCACAAATAAGCAAGAAGCGTGGTGCTCCGAAAATGTTGGCCAGAACTATAGAGCTATCCTCTCTCTGATGAGTTGACGCAAGGCTTGCGCGAGCGAATCAAGACCTTCGTTGATTTGAGTTACGTGCTCTAACGCATTCCTTGGAATAAAAAATCAGCAAATTGCTCATTAGCCAACTATATTTCACGGCAGTTAAGGATCAAGAATAAGCGTATGGATGGATTGATAAACAAAACAATACAGGTGAGTTTTACTAGTTTCATGATTTTAGTATGCAACATTGAAAAGGAAGAGTTCACCCGATCAAAGTGGAGTGTCGATGGTTTCCGAACAAAACAGCACAAATTTACTCAGAGTCCTCCAACTCACTGAGGGAGGAGGTTGGACTACAGAGATGTAGTGCTTACCTCCAAAGACTGGCTGAGTTGTCGTTTCCCATTGATCTCCAAGCAATGCGTGATTGTCTTCTCTACTTCTACAACCATTCTTATAGACGATGCGAAGATCTTGTTTGGTAAATGAAAAGTCCTCAAGTCAGCAACCAGAGAGTAGTTGCACCGCAGGCCAAACGAGGCAATTTTAGAATTGCATGGCCTGTGGTGCAAATACTCCAAGTGCAATGCATTTCTAAAGTTTTCTTGTTTGGACTGTGGTGCTACTCCAAGTGAGATGCGATTCTAAAGTTGTCTTGTTGGACTGTGGTGGCGCTACCCTAAGTGCAATGCAATTCTAAAGTTGCCTCGTTTGGACTGTGGTGGCGCTACTCTAAATGCAATTCTAAAGTTGCCTGGTTTGGACTGTGGTGCAACTACTCTAAGTGCAATTCTAAAGTTGCCTCGCTTGGACTGTGGTGCAACTACTCTAAGTGCAATTCTAAAGTTGCCTCGTTTGGACTGTGGTGCAACTAGTCTAAGGTTGCCTCCTGCATTTCTCGCATTTGACTTGAGGCCTCCCTCTTTCTTTACTTTGCCTTCGCATCCTCGTCCAGTAGACATTTTTGCGTGGTAAATGACAAATTTTTTATAAAGACGGAAAAAATTTCAATTTGCCACTCTGATGGAAAATATATATCAATTGACCCAGAATGCTTAACGCTGATGAAAAAATTAGTTTCGCTGATGTAATTTAATGTTCCTCTTCTGTTTGAGGAGGATGGTGATTTAAAAGTTGTGGTTTTTATTATTTGTTGATTTTTTAGAGCCAAGATTTGATTTATGATGTGCATTGGGTCTGCCTTAGCCTTGGAATCGAACCAAATCGGATAGGATTGACCCGTTCAAGGTTAATTTAAGGGAGAACCAATTCGATTTCCTATCCCGCGAACCTTGAAGCTGCCTAGGACTGGATTGGTTCCTAATTCCAAGGCTGGAATTGCTGTTACTATTCAAGAACCGGTTCCCGAACCGAATAAGTTTTCAAGTCTTCTTTTTACAAAAAAAAAAAAAAAAAAAAAAAAAAAAAAAAAAATCCAATTAGATACTTTAAATTGGATATTGTTGTGTAGAGAACTAGACCCAGCAAACACACAGAGCACTAGACCTCACCATCGGAAGGTTACACAAGCATACCAAATTCATAGAAAAAACACACCACCACGAGGATCAGACCCTAGCAAACACCAGACCATAGACCACATCAAAAGTTTTTGCCCTCCGTTGATTAATCCTTTGATTCCGGATGAACTCAAATGAGATAATCAAAATCAAGATGAATGCAATGAAAATGTTCCAAGGTATGTTGGCAAGTAGAATGAATATTTGGAGACTGCATGAGATGCATCTGAGGGCAGCAGAGATGAGAGCATACAAAAGTTGGAACCTCATACCCATATCTTGCCTTTCCATCTCGAAGACTAACTTTTGCCTAACTATCTTAATTATTGTGCAAATAAGTATATTGTTGCGTTCACCAGTAATGTTGGCTAGACCTGTAGAGTTATCCCCGATGAATTGACGCAAGGTCTCCTCTAGTGTATCAAGATAGTCTTTACAGTTTGTAGCAATTTGAGCTACACGCTCTGCCTATTTTTAGGATTACAATCAGTAAATTACTTATTAGACATCCGTTTCTTACACAATAAAGATCAAGAATAAACTCATAGATTGTTTAACCAAACCAACACACACATATATGTTCGATTTGTATTTGTAATATGGGTTCCCAATGCAACATGAGAAAGGATGAGTTCACCGTACATATTATTTTTGAATAAAACAGCATTCAGGTAACGGAATCACGCGCTTAGTGGACATGATCAGAGACAGGGAGTTTTTTTTTAGGAAAGGAACTCGAAACGGCATGAATTTGCTCGTGATCCTCCAAAGTTATTGAAAGAGACGGGACTACAGAAGGGAAGTGATGTTGCAGTTAATTGTCGATGCTTACCTCCGATCACCGCTATGGGTGAATTGTTGTTTCCCATGAAACTCCGAGCTTCGTGTGATTAACCTCTTTTCTTCCTTGTCTGGAACAAAACTTGACGCGAGCCTACATTTATACCTCGCCTACGGTGGGTTCTAAAGCACTGACGCACTACAGTTTCATCGATTTTTATGGCACGGGGTTTTATTACACGAACAAATTTACCCCCGATACATTCTTGCACTGACAAATATACCCCGTACTCGAGTTTTATTACACTCGACATATTCATATGCAGAAAACGCGACTACAAATGATGCAGCGTAGGAAGCGGGACAGCTCCTCTTTTGCAAAAAGATCCCCTGCATTTGAGTTTGTCTCAAATGACCCCCTACACTTGACGAATATATATCCATTGGCCCCCAACGCTTAACCCCGATGACAAAAGTGATTGGCCAGAGGCGCACACGCATCTCACACGCACTTACATTCTCCGTTTCCACCTTCATTCTACTGAAATCTCACAATGTTTGAATTTGGAATTTTGTTTTTCAGGTGGGTTGCTCTCCGTTGGCAAGAAAAAACTTACGTTGCTCTTCAATTACGCATGGGAATGGAAGTTTTATCTGATGTGCTACTGTAATTTGATGGTTCCTTTTAAGCTCGCGGTTGAGCACAATTCTATGCCCACCGCTCGCGGTAACAGAGTAAAACAGAGCCAACGGGAAATCAGAAATCACGACAAACCCAGAAGAAGAAGAAGAAAGCCACGGCCGAATTCTTCTACCTTTCTGACACCGATGACTCGGCGGTGGAAGACCTCATTTCCCAGACCAAGGACCTCTACGTCCTCGAGCAAATCGCCGTGATCAACGGCTCCTCCTTCACCACCGACAACTCCCTCTTGTCCCCCGACCTCCAGTTCCCGTTTCCGCAAGCTCAAATCCTTCCCTCTCTCTAAACCCCAAACCACGCTGCTGAATTCAGGCAATCACAAGACGAAGTTGCCATAGCCATCGCCCCCATGAAAGGCGGCTGCTTATGGTGCTCGCTGAAGAAGCCGACATCGAGGCTAGGGATATTAAGAAGGGGATGAGCATGAGCTTCATATGGATGGAGGAAGACGAGGGTATCGTGGGCAGAAGAAGTTGAAGAAAGCAAAATGAAGGAGGATGATGAGCGCTTCAAGAAAGGCCGCGGCGACCGGGGGTTGTTTTGCCATTTTCAGGTTTTGAGAGCGTGGGTAAGCACGTGGAGCGTGGAAATAGCACGACTCTCTTTGATATTTGCTTAGAGTGGCTATGTCAAAATAGTTTTCATAAGACCAGAGACATATGAGATGAACAAAAAAAGCAGCAGGAAGAGAAAACGATTTTGCAGTGGAAGGTTACAGAACATGTAAACCCTAGATAAGCGACGTAGTGATAATACAACAATGACGTTCTATCAGTACCAGCGGGGAAGGTTACAGACAAATGAAATTCACATAAAACGCACATCACCACATCGAAAGCCAGAAACTAGCAACCAGTTGCTTTAACTCGCGCGATGAACATGAACGGGACTACCAGCATTAGGATGCAAGCAACAGAAATCGGCCAAGGCAAGCCGCCGAGCACAACACACATCAGGAGACCACATTCAATGCATCCAAGAGCAATAACGATCACAACAGAGGCAAGTTGGAAACTTGGATCAACATCTTGCCTTCCCATTCCGAAGATTAATCTTTACCAGATAATTTTAATCGCTCGGCAGATAAACATAATGCCTAGTGCACTAGGAATGTTGGCTAAACCTAAGCCATGCCTCTCCCTGATGAGCTGACGCAAGGGCTTGCTCATGCGAATCAAGACCTTCATTGATTTGAACTATGTGCTCTGACACATTCCTCATAATAAAAATCAGCAAATTGCTTGTTAGACAACCATCTTTCACGAAAGTGCAAACAAGGATCAAGAAGAAACATATTGGTAGATCAATAGAGAAAAAAATAGAGGCAATTTGTACTGGTTTCTTGGTTTTATTATGCAACGTTGAAGAGGACGAGTTCACCTGATCTAAGCGGAGGGCAAATGGTTTTCAAACAAAACAGCATGAATTTACTCAGAGTCCTCCAACTTGTTGGAGGTTGAACTACAGAGATGTTGTGATGCTTACCTTCGAACACTGTGATTGGCTGAGCTGTTGTTTCTCATTGATCTCTGAGCAGTGAGCAATGCGTGGTTACTTTCTTCTTTGCTTCTATGTCTTATGGACGATGCGAAAAATGCTCCTTGGAGACGAGCTTGCTTGCTCCGGAGCATTGCTCACTAGCGGCAAATAAGGCAATCCGAGACAAGTAAGGATCCTTGCCTTACTTGTCTCTAGTCAGCAATGCTCCGGAGCATTTGTCTCTAGTGAGAAAGCAAGCTCGTCTCTAAGGAGCATGTCCCTAAGGAGCATTCCTCCCATTCGACCTTAAGACCTCCCTCTTTGTTTGCTTCACCTTCGCATCATCGTCTGGTAGACATTTTTGCATGGTAAACAAAAAATTTCAATAAGCCCCAATGCTTAATCCCGACAAAAAGATTTCATTCACTAATGTAATTTAATGTTTCTCTTCGATTCGAGGAGAATGGTGATTCAAAAGTATAGTTCTCATTATCTATTGCTTTCTGAGATTCGAGATTTGAATTGGGGTGTGCATTGGGTCCGGTTCAACCTCGAAATCAAATTGAATAGGCTTAGACTGACTGGTTCAAGGTTAGTAGGGAGAACTAGTTCGATTTCTTATTCCACAAAACCTTGAAGCAACCTAAGATCGGATCGATTCCTAGTTCCAAGGCCCAAACCGCCAATTCAACCAGTTCAGTTCCTAAATTGAATCGATTTTCAATTCTTCTTTTTTTTTTTAAAAAAATCCTCTCGCAATCAAGGAGCTTTGAAGAAACAATATGTTATTTTTAAGAATTTGATTTTTACACAAAACTGAAAAATTTGGTCAATTTTGCACTAGGTGCATCCTCATTAATTATTAAGGAAAAGTAAATTAAAAATCCTAAAACTTGTCACAAAATACAATAAAATCCTAAAACTTTCAAAAAATGGAATCAAATGTTAAAACTTGCTATGAAAGTACAAATAAGTCCTAAAACTTTCAAAAATGCCATTAACTTAAAGACTTGATTGGATCAATTTGACAAGTTTTGTACGTTCATCAAATAATCGTAATATTAAAGCCAACACCCGATATTGTTTATCCATTAATTTCTTCTTTTCGCATTAACGTATCTCCTATTTTCATAATAATCGGGCCACTTAATATCTAATCTTATTGATCCACGATTTAGCCAATCTTTCCAGGATTTTCCCATTAATTTTGGTATTTTTTTTTCCCAATGTTCTCCCACTTGACCTGAGTAAAGCTTAAAGTATTAATTATCATGCGTGTACAATGATAATAAATGACTTCTTATAATATTCATCATAATACCAAAATATTTATCGAGTTTAAACTATGTATGAAACCCGACCTATAGAAATATTTTGATTTGCTCAAAATCTGATTCGCACTTTATTTTAACCAGGTTTGTTTTCTGAAGGTAATATCCAAGTCAAAGATTTATCAAGATTTATCAATCGGCGATGGTTTTTTAAGAAGGGCCACCCACTAACCCATATATATATATACGCGCGCGCGTGGTGGGTTTTCTCTTTTTCTTTCGGCGGGTTAGTCCGGTCAGTGGACAGAAAATTGAGACGGACATCTCGAGTTCTTGTTTCTGTGGCCGCGTGGACGTGTTTGGACACGTGTGTTCCTTCCACATGCTACAAGACAGCACCCCATCTAGGGCTGATGAAAGGCATATGAGTCATATGACCATGTCTCGTTATAGTCCACAGTCATGTCTCATAAAGACTTTTCCTGGACACGAAGCGAGGTGCATCTTTTCCTTGGAAAGAAAAGAAAGGAGAGGATAAAGAGAGGGGGAAGTGCCAAAAAAGTCCTAAACCTTTTTTTGGTGCCAATTCAGCCCCTAAACATTTTTATGTTGTGCCATTCGGTCCTAAACCTTTTTTATGTTGTGCCAATTCAGTCATTTCTGGCCAATTTTGGCCGGATTTTGCCGATCGGAGGCCGGCCGGCTAACGTAGCCTCCATCGGCGGCGACGTGGGACAACTTTTAATAATATTTTAATATTATTTTTTATTTTATTTTTATTATTTTTGTCTTTTTCCTCCGGCCGGTCGCGGACCTCAGTGACCGGCCGGAGGAAAAAGACAAAAATAATAAAAATAATAAAAAATATTAAAATATTATTAAAAATTGCCCACGTCGGGCCGATCGCCACGTCGGCCGATAGATGTCCCGATCGGCCAAAATCTAGCAAAATTGGCCAGAAAGGACTGAATTGACACCACATAAAAATGTTTAGGACTGAATCGGCACCAAAAAAAGGTTTAGGATTAATTCGCACAAAGTCAAAATGTTTAGGACTCTTTTGGCACTTCTCCCGATAAAGAAATATCGGGGAGACGAAGGCGTGATTTTAAGAGTTCTGCCAAATGAGTAAAGTTGGTCCATCGGTGACACGTTTTCTCTCTCCTCCTCTCGACTTACTTGCCTCTTAGCCCTCTAACTCTGCCCACTTTCGTCAAGGTTCCGCTTGCTCATGCTTGATCTGCATGAAGAAATAGCGATGTCCATGATATAAAGAAAAGATTGATATGCAAAGTATGTCAACTTCAACACTATGAATTTCACCAACGCCTTAGAGATATTAAACGCCTCGATTTTTGCAAGGGCTGCGAGATTTGTCTACAAGTAACACCCAATTCAAATCTTGACTCTCACAAATCAATAGATAATAAGAACTATAACTTTGAATTACTATCCTCGTTGAACTGAAGAGGAACAATCAATTACATTGACGAACAAAAATTTTTCGTCAGGATTAAGTGTTGGGGGCTCATCGATATATATTTCCCGAGGGCAAATAGAAATTTTCCCTATATTTATGAAATTTGTAGTTTACCATTCGAAAAAGTCTACCATGCGAAGGCCAAGTAAAGAAAAAGGTGTTTGGGGCAATTAATCAATGGGTTAATATCACAAAAATCTCTAAACTATTTACTTGTGATAAATTTTTTCTAAACTAATTTTTTGACAATCAAAAACATCAACCTTGTACAAGTGTGACAAATTTCCCTTAAACTAATTCTTTTACCACCAAAAACCCTAAATTGGTATACTTATAACAAATTATTCTCTGTTAGTTTATGTTAAATTGCTGAGTTGGAGGACACATGATAGTTAACGAATGTACTTGTTTAGGGTTTATCCTCCATTTGTTATAGGTATATTGGTTTGTAGTTTTTTGTAAAGGAAATTAACGAAAAATAAATTTATCAAAAATGTACAAGTCTAAGATTTTTTATAGTATTTTTGGATAAATTTGAGATTTTTCGTGGTATTAACCATGAAAAAAAAATCAGATAAAATAATGTCTAACACATGTAAAATGCAGAAGCGTTTGTCTCGAATGCTGCAGGCCGGTGGGAAAAGTGGCGGCTGAGGTGCACCCTCATGTCACATGCTCGAATTTAGGGGCAGTTCCCCTAGAATCACAGATTGCCACATAGAATATTAAAAGAAATTGAAATTAAAATCATAAGCCTAAAGTTGGAGACCGAAAGAGGAGGGGGAGACAGAAAATGGGAAGTGGTGTCAGCGCCCAGCCATCGGACCTACATGATTATTAATGGTTTCGACGATCGTGGGCTCGAAATTGGGCCCAAAAAGATTGGGACCGTTAGCCCTTTACCACACGATCAACCCCCACTGATCGTGCCATGAAGTGCTAAAGTGCGATGGACCGTCTTGCTCGAAAGCACTTTCTATCACCCAGGAAATTCTACCATCTTTTATATTTTGTAGTATTATTCTTAACAAAATAACGGCCATTCTCTCCACTCAGTAAATGTCGCGAGCAAAACCTTCTTCAGACATAGGGATGAACATTTCCCTGTTCACGCCTAAAAATCCAAAGGAATATTTTCTTTGATAAGACTCGGAAAATATTCAAATATACTTTCTGTTGGTTGTTTATTTGTGAAACAAACAAAATGTGCTTTTTCCTTTGTCCCACATAGAAAATTTGGGAGGAGATAGGCCACTTTATAAGTGTAAGCCTTTTATGGTATGTTCAAATAAAGGGTTGATGTGTGGGCTAAACCCTATAATACTAGTGTGCGGGTGCTCAATTATTAGGCTCACTTAATACTTTATAAAACTTGAAATTTTTTCATTTTCAGTGCCTGTCTTGCCATATAAGACGGTCGTCATCTATGTTAGCGATTTTTTTACCAAATTTGATTAGATGGACTACATTGACAAATTGTCCAAAGATTTAAGATTTAATTGGTAAATCGAAATGTTTAAAACTAAATTGGCACAAATATAATAAATTTGATTAGATGGACTACATTGACAAAATTATGAAAAGATTTAGGATTTAATTGGTAAATCGAAATTTATTATATTTGCATAAATATAATAAAAACTCATTACCTTGTCCCCAGCATTATAACTAGAGGAGAAAGAACAGGGTTTTCTATGGTCGTGCCTCTTTGTGCGTGTCAACATTGAGATGCTATTTGAAATTTCTTTTAAATATATCATATTTGAGAATGTACTTTTTCCCAGAGAAGTAAGCAGATACGTTAGGCTTGGCAAAGATACTATGAGGTGGTGAAGTTGCTTAACTAACATCTAATGAATGCACGAACCAAGCGATCGGTAACAAAAAGAAATTCCAAATTCCTGATATTGAATCCATGCCCTCGAAACCTTAAGGCAACGTTTGGTCGTCCGAATTTCTAACTAGGATAAGATTGTATAGGATATGAAATGAAATTCACGAATTTTGCTATATTCTATCTACCGTTTAGTATTGTTATAATAAAATCAGATATATTCACATCATATTATATATATTGTTTGCTATAAATGGCATATTAATATAAATGAACCAAAAATTTTACAAATAGAGATGGCAAAAATCTCTCACGATATTCTTACCTACTTTATTTGTATTTTTTATTTTATTTTCCTCTCTTTTTTTAATTAATTTCTTTTTTTTTCTTCCCTTTCCATCATTCTCTAATAAAATTTTATTAAATAGTAAACTATACTAATATAAATGAAATACTAAAATACCTAAAATATATAACAAATATAAATTTATATTTACATTTATATATTAAATTTATATTATAAAATAGAATTAAATTCGAATAAATAAATAAAAATAAGATTAAATTAAATAACTAAATTTTTATTTTTTTGTTATTTTGAATTCTTATATTATAATTCAAATATTATTTATTTTGAAATATAATTTTAATTTTTAATTTAAATGTTTGTCATTTGAGAAAATAAATTTTCTATTATAGATGTTAGAAATCCTATATATTTTTATCCTACTTTTCCCATGGGATAATTTTATTTACTTTATATCCTCTTTATATTCGACTTTATCCTGCCTTGAACAAGCATCAAATGCAGAATATGATAAATTGTATATTGAATTTTATCCCTACTGCCAAACGTAGACAAAAAACTACCTTAAGGGCTAATTTGTCGCTCAAAAAAGTCCGCTCAGATTATGGAAATCTGTTTAATATTCGAAATTCTCCTGTGAATGCACTCTGCATGATTGCCGCTCGTCGAAAGATGAAGAAATCGAGAAGAGGAAGTGTTTGATTTTTGAATTCTCCTCCTCTGCTGGGTATTTAGTGAGCAAGGGAGCCACAGGAGGGAGAACTGCTCAGCATTTAGGGAGCGAGGGGGCCGCAAGATGGAGACCTGACCTCTTGTATTTTATTACCGTAGATGGAGATGAGATGACATGAAGTGCAAAAGCAAGTTACAAGCCAAAATTAGAAGAGAGAGAGAGAGAAGAGTCTTGAATTCTCAAAACTTTTGTCGCTCCATTCCGCAGGGGCAGAAAACCTGTCGTCGCAATCTCAGGTTACACTGAAGTTCCAAACACAGGTTTGAGATAGATGGGTTCTGTGGAGAAGATCCACGAGAGCCAGCAGGCCAAGGGTCTGGTGACCATCCTGGCCATTGGAACGGCGAACCCGGCGAACTGTGTGTACCAGGACGAGTTCCCCGACTACTACTTCTGCATGACCAAGAGTGAGCACATGACGACTCTCAAGCAGAAGTTCATCCGCATATGTGAGCCACACTCTAGTTTGCCCTAGCTACAAAACATTGCGTCTTCCATTTTAATGCTAGTGATTTTTCTTGCTTCTCCCTTTACTGAAACCAAGCTCATTCATAGGTTAGGAGAAGAAAAAGGGTTCTACCAAAAAGATTATATTGATCTAATCTCAAAATTCATATCTTTTATACAGATTGGGATTCTCTACGGTCAATAACTGCAGTGACAGAACTGTAATACGCCGTTAATATATCTATATATCATCACATATATATGTACTTTAGACGGCTCACACATATTTATCGTTTTTTCTTCTTTTTAGATCCTCTTTCTTTCTTCTCTTTGCCACGCCTTTTCATTTCGGTGAAGATACAGTTATACCCAACAGAAGATATCTATACCCTAACTTCACAGTTACAAAGAAAAACTCCAATGCATGCAAGACAACGTCATTCTAGAAAGTAAAATCAATATTCGGGAACATCGCAGGTGGCAAGTTGATGATCCACAAGCGCTACATACACTTAACCGAGGAGCTTCTCAAGAAAAACCCCGAGATCTGCTCGTATGACGCTCCTTCACTCAACGCACGCCAGGACATAAGCACCGTCAGCATCCCGAAGCTCGGCGAGGAGGCAGCGTCGGAGGCCATCAAGGAGTGGGGCCAACCCAAGTCCAAGATCTCCCACATTGTATTCTGCTCCCTCTCTGGCACCGACATGCCTAGTGCTGACTACCAACTCATGCGCCTCCTCGGCCTCAGCCCCTCCATCAAGCGTGTCATGCTCTACCACCTGGGCTGCTTTGCAGGTGGCACCGCCCTCCGGATCGCCAAGGACCTTGCTGAGAACAATGCTGGTGCGCGCGTCCTCATTGTCTGCTCTGAGATCACTGTCACGTCCTTCCGAGGTCCATCAGATGAGAACCATGGCGCGGTACTCATCATAGGGTCTGACCCGGAGATCCCATCCGAGCAGCCCATATTCCAACTCGTGTGGACTGCGGAGACCGTTTTGCCAAACTTAGAGAGCACTGTCAAGAGCCAAGTGCGTGACGTGGGGCTCACCTTAGTCTTATCCGACAGGGTCCCCCTATTGATCGCAAGCAACATCGAGAAGAGCTTGAAAGAGGCGTTCGATTCTCTCGGCATGACCGACTGGAACTCCATCTTCTGGGTGCCTCATCCGGGTGGCCCGGCTATACTCAGCCAAATCGAGGCCAAGCTAGGGTTGAGAAAGGAGAGGCTCCGAGCCGTGAGGCAGGTGCTTAGAGAGTACAGGAACATGTCGAGCGCGTCTGTCCTTTTTGTCCTTGATGAGATGCGGAGGAAGTCGGTCGAGGAAGGACTCGCGACCACCGGCGAGGGGTTGGAGTGGGGCGTCCTTTTTGGGTTTGGGCCGGGCCTCACGGTGGAGACGGTGGTGCTTCACAGCTTGCAACAGTGCCCCCTGGATGAAATTAATCAATAATCTATACGATATGACTATAAATATTGATATGATTATGATGTTATTGCATGCTATTTTATTAGTAGGAAGAAATTTTGGGGTTTGGAGGGATTGATACCTAGATAATCGTCCATGGGATTTCTCTTAAATATTAATGTTGTAATCATTGTGTACTTTCTAAATAAGATTGAGCCTTAGTCAACCAGTTGTGAGACTTTTTGAATTAGAACTTGAGTTTCAACCTTCACGAAGGCTTACTAAGATAAGTTATATCCACAACGAAACACAGGAAATAGCTGTACATACCAGTTCCAACACATATTTTTCCTATTGCTAGCATTCCAACTTCACTACCGGCCATTCGAAGATGGTCCGGAGACCAGTGGAGGGTCTGCTAAAAATTCCAACAAAATCGAGATTTTTTTTTTTTAAAGAAAAAAAAAAAGGACATGGATCCTGTCGTTGGGATAGCTTCGAGGAAGTTATCCCAAACTCTCTCTCTCTCTCGTGCAATTTCTCGTTTTGAACAAATGATATAAAGGGTGAAGAGAAAAAAGGAAAATAAAATCTTAGTAGTGGCTTAACTATATAATTATAGACAATTGTTACAGACCGGAAGTTTGCAACGCACGAAGGACGGAGATGATCCATGAAGACGGGGCTTGATCCTAGAGTTATTCTAGAGAATAGAGAAGCAACCTTTTTTTACTTTTTGATTTTGCTCCAAATTTATTTCCGGAGACAAATTTGTTCCTATTGTTTTTGGAACAAAAAATTACCAAATGGATTTCTTTTCTTTTATTTTTTTGTTATGGGAAATAAAAGAATACAATCATACACTATTTGGCACAAGTTCTTAAGTGCCATCGGTGATTTGTCTCGTTGGGATATTTGACATGGACTCCGGTCGTCCCATGTAACATTGCCAGCACTAACGTGGACAATGAATAAAAATAAAAAATAAATTCACATCAAAATGATAAATTAATAAAAAAAATTCAATGTAGGATGATTTGCTGGAAATGACACTCCAATGATTAATTTTACATGTAAGATAAATTGTTAGAATTTCAACGTGACTTTTAAGTGAGGAACAATTTCTAATAAAAAAAAAAGTTATGAGAACAATTTATAAACATTTTAAGCCAGTACCATGGAAAGTTAGGGCACTCCCATTGTACTTGTCCTCATTCTCATCATATTTGGATCATAAGTTGTCATATAATTTTGTATGTGATTATTATCACGTCATGTCATTTTCTTATCATTTTTTCCATGCGAATAAAAAAATGTTATTTTTCGCCCTAATGATATTCTCTCAAATTTAAATCATGAGTTGTCATATCGAATTTGTCATCTCATCATTTTTGCCATGCAATGATTATACCATGCCATGTTAACTAAATTACAAATTCATCATGTCATGTTACTTGTGATAATTGCCATGTTATGTTATTTTCCTCGTCATATTTGGACAGTGAATTTGAAATGACATGTTCCATGTGATTTGCATGTTACGTCATTTTCTCATTGTGTTTAAATTCCCAATTTGCAATGTCATGTCATCTTTCTCATCAATTTGAATTGTGAATATGTCATGTCATGTTGCATGTGATTATTACTATATTGTGTTATTTTATGATCATATTGTAGTCTCAAGTCTGTTATGTCATATCGCATGTGAAATATTATCATGCCATGTCATTTTCTCGTCATGTTTGCATTTGAGTTTGCCCCGTCATGTTGCATTTAGATGTCGCCATATCATGTCATTTTCTCATAATATTTGAATCCAACTTTGCATGTTGCATGTGCAGTAGCCGTGACAATGCATTTTGCATACAAACTTGCAAACATGGAAGCTCCAACTCGGAGAAAATTACAGTAATTCTTCTCACTCCAGTTGGAAGAATTGCTGGCTGGCTGGACATTTTTCACCGTCAACGTGAATTTACGCATATCCATCTCAGCCAGGCATCATTCCAAGAAAGTAAAGTTGAGGAAACTATAAAAGCAAGTAGATTGAGGAGTTTACTACAAACAAGAACGTTAAGTGCTTCGTCTATGGCATGATGATGTACATTGAAAAGAGTAAACCAATTCAATCAAACTTCTCTATGGCTAGTGAAGCCCGGGTCTCCTAGCGAGTTCGTCTTCATTGACCGCGTTTATGTCTCTTGTCCCTATCTCCGCTGAATCGTCCATGGTTAGGAGATCCATTAACATGGCATGCTCTGTAGATTCTCAGCAGGATAAGACGTATCCAATCCATCTTCAGCTGCTCGTTAGCCGAGTGGTCAATGCATGCTAACCCGATCTCAATGACCTGCCGAGCTTGTTCAATTGTAGTACTACCAATCATGATTCTCTCATCCAACAAATTCTGCGAATTTGCAGGGAAATTCATTCGGATGTACTCGATAAAACGGGCCTCGCCCAACTCCATGTCTCCCATCTTTCCTCTGTCTGTGATCATCTCCAACAAAAGCACTCCAAACTTGTGTTTGTCTGATTAAAAAGGGCCAAATGAGAGTCAAAGTTTTTGCAATCTGCTAAACAACATGAAAGGAAAAATGCAAGTTTGAGACAAAAACGAACTTACTCTTCGAGCTGCTGTTTCGACCATCGAATTCGAACCGCGAAATCAGTGGCTCGAGATTTTCAGACAAGATAATACTGCTGGTCCGGAGATCATACCCCACTTGAGGCCACAATTCATGCAAATAACACATGCCTTCCATGACTCCAACCAATACCTTCAACCTGTGCTTCAACGGTGGAGCTCTCTCCGTCAACCAAATCTCTAGGCTCTCTCCGTCTGTCCATTCCATCACGATCGCTCTCATTTCCCGGTCGTCGCACCAACCGAATACTCGCACAATGTTCTTGTGGCGCAATTGGACCAGGACCTCACACTCTTCGAAGAATTTTCTCATGCTTTCAGTGGAAATGTCACTCCAGTATATCTCGATCCTCGCTTGAGTACCATCTCTCAGAATTCCTCTGTAAATATCTACTCCATCACTTTTCCCCTCTAAGTTTTCACATGAGAATCCGCTTGTCGCCGCATTAAGCATTGATGTAGTGAAGTGATGTCTTGGTTGTCGAGATTCCAATGATAGATTGCGCCTTCTAAAACACAGCATAGCCATGACACCCACAAGTAAAATCACCATAACCGGCAAGCCGATCATCAGAAATATCACCTTGACCGCGAAACTCTGTTTGTTTGGAATGAGGCCCGAGTGGACAAAATTACTTGAGTTGAACCGCCTGAAGACTAGGCTCTCGGACAGTTTACACTCCGAGAAGTGATTGTATGAAAGGTTGAGGACGGTAAGGTTGACCAGCGAAGCCAGCATCTCAACCGGAAAATCGCCCGAGAGCTCGTTGTGGCTGAAATCAAGGGCCCCGACCTGTGTGCAGGCCAGAACACTGGTCGGGAACTCGCCCCTCAGGGAGTTGTTCGAGAAGTCAATGGACTGAATCGACAGGGGGCAGTACTTCCAGAAGAAGTCGAAGGACAGATAGAGCGGTGCGATCTTAGGGCGGCCCCGAAGGTTGATCTTGTCGAAGGACTCAACGCAATTGGGATTGCGGGACTCATTGCAGAGGTGACTTGCGACGACGGTGAACTTGAAGATCTCGTCGAGGCCCCCCAGAGGGTGGGAGTTGCCGCAATACCGGAGGGAAGGGTTTCGGAGGCAGTTGCCGGTGATGGTGATGTTGAAGTCGGGGGGCGGCCGCAGGTTGCGGAGGTCGTCGACGACGGTGGGGGAGAGGATCACGGGGAGGAGGAGGAGGAAGGTGGCGGCGATCGGGAGGAGACGGGGGGCCATTGGGCGAATGTTGCCGTCGATTGGGAACGGTCGATCTCTGAGAAGGAGTAGGGAGAGAGGAATTTCGAATGGAATGCTTGGCGGTTTCTGGTTTTTAGGGCAAAAAGATGAGGAAGTTCGCACGTGTGCAACGGGCCCCTCGTACATTTCGCCCCTTTTTCCAATAAATCCTAAAATATTTCGAAACTTTTTTGTTTTTGATAAAACTAGTTTTTTGTTCGTTGAATTTAAAATATCCCTGAAAAGTTGGCACAAAAAAAATCGAATAATAATTTTAGTGAAAAGCATCAGAATTTCCATAATTTTTATGACTCAAAAGCTAATTAATGAGAAATAAATATATTAAAACCCAATGTTCATATGTGGTGTTGACACCCGAATTTTTGTTGACATTTTAAATATTCATTTATTTTGCAAAAAATATAAAAGATAAAGAGCAAAAGGATAAAAAAAAATGAATGAAAACATAAAAAAAATAAAAATAAAAATAAAAAAGAAAGAAAAGAAAAGAAGAAATAGAAAAAATAAAGAAAACAAAAATAAAAGGGGGCGGAGGCCATTCGACGGAGGGGGGACACTCTCGCTAGATCCGGTCTCTCTCTCGAAAAAAATGAATTTCTCTCTCTAGAAATCTCCTCTCGCTCGTTATGCGTGCACGAGAACGATTTAGGGTTCTACGGCCGAATCCATTCAAGGAGGAGGGGTTTTTGTTTTCTTCTTCTGGGGAGATCGGTTTCTCTCTCTGGCTCTCGGGATCTCGACTTCCTCCTCTGCATCCTCTCAAGCCCTAGAAGACAAAGCAACTGCCGGTCGAGTAGCTCAAAGTGTGGGGCTCAGATTCGCGCCGAGTTCGGAGGCATCGGCTCGGCTCCAAGGATCGAGCTTCGAAGCCGATCGATGGCGGCGGTGGCGACGACAGTAGCAGTGGTGGCTTCCAATCATTTCTTTGTTCCATTTCTCTGGTGACTCCCCTACGGCAGTGAAGCTCGATTCGGCCTCCTCTGTTCATCATCTACCGTCCATGGTTCTCGCTCGCTCCTCCACGCTCACAACGACGACCGGACGTAGACATCGTCGCCATTCGGAGAGAGAGTTTGCTTCTGAGATCATCGGCTCAACTTCGATTTCTAGAAAGAGCGGAGGAATTCTTTGTTGGTGGACTGCGCGCAAGAAGGATTCCAACAATTTCTCTCTTGATCGAATCATTTCCGAGGGTTACTGATGTGAATCGCTACGGAAGGATCGTTCTACGAAGGCCTAGATGGTGCGAATTGCAAACCTCGACCTCCAATAGCAACCTCGGTGTGAACCTGACCTGTTGACGAACACGTGTCAACCAACCAACGTTATAGACACCACGAGCGAAAGAATTCGCTATCTCACTCGATAAGTCAAATCGACCGTCACAAGGGAATCTTGATTAGGTCAAGTCCTCAAAAGAACAATAAAAGATAAACTCTCAATTATTTTTCAAAGTAAAAAAATATATGACCCCAAAGAAATTCAGTCAGTCTTATATATAGGCTTTCTAGCCGTCACACAAACCCTAAAACCAACCCTAGAAATATAATGCGTCATATTCTAGAATATTCCTAAACAAGAAGATATATATATATCTCTCTATAAATATATATTTATATATATTTGACTTGGTCAAATATTTAGTGTCCATATAATCAAATTGCGCCAAGATTTCCAAGATTCTTCAAGATTTGATCCAATGTCATCTCCACGCTGAATATCACGAACCATGACACCAACAGCTTGCCTAAATTGCTTGGCCCGCGCTCGAGTGATCGAACCAGTAGGAATAGACAATGGGTCCTTAGCACCTCATCCTCGATATGGCTCGATGTCCACATCAGTTTTCCCTCTCAGATCTCGAATCTGGTGATTCCAGAAGCGAAACTGAAGAGTAGATCTGCTGTTGTTGAAAGGCGGAAGTTTCTGGAGACCGATTCTTCATTGATTCACTCAAGGTAAGCAAAATGAAAATCTTGTCAATAGTGTTCGATGAGGCGAGAACCTTTTGTGTCGAAGTGCATTCTCAACATTGAAAGTTCAGGCCAGGATACATTATTATCTGAAATTTCTGGTGAAAGTTAGATGATGACTCTTTATTGATATGCATTGTTCAACCTTGTTTGTTTTTTTTTCTGATTTTTCTGCTGAATGTTATCCTTAAAATTCATGGATCAGTGCTTTATGAAATGTCTTTGATTACAGCATACAGATTTTTTTAGAATTTTTGGAGTTGATTTGATTAAGGAAATGATGTCTCTTCTATGGCTAGTTGCTGTTAGTTTTGAAATGAGATAGTAGATGTGTCCAATTGCTTTCAATATGTTGTAGAAATTCATAAAGGACATTTCAATTTTCGAAAGGATGCATGGCCTACATCATTTGAGCTTCGTTTGATATGATAAACCCCTGCCAAAGTCACTGTGTTTATTCTCTAATTGTCTTGAATAGATTGATAAACCTACTGAGGTTAATGAATTTTTGTGGGTTTTTGTGCATTGATCTAAGGATAGATGTCTTCATCATATTTGTCTCTAACATCTATACCTAGGACATACCAAAATATCATGAAACTCATGCATCATCTAAGTAAGATGAGGGCCCGAAGACTGCATAGTATGTTCTGTTTCTTTTGCTGATTTGACCACTTGTATAAATGTCTTCACTTGAGCTGAGAAATGAACTTAATTAAGCTCGGTGCCTCATAGGAACTCATAAGGACATCATAAGCTTTCTAATGATGCCTGGTTTGTTCAATTTGCCTATCATTTTCCTTTTTTTCTTTAGATCAAGTTTTGAAGTCTGGAATTTATTTTGACTCGAAGTGTTGTCATGACTTTATGAGTCCAACTATTTGCCAATTATATGTGATTTCGTGCATGATGATCTTGGGGATAAATTCTCAATGAAAGTTGTCCATAATATCCATATCCATCCCATGTTGAAATTTGAGAATTTTAATATCATTAAATAAAGTCAAGTAACCTTAGAACTCAAGTCGATATGTTGCAATTGAAATTGTTATGCATTTTGCTCCTAATGACAAGTCACATATCAATGTTAATGGATTTGTGTGGCCTTTTGTACATGGATTTAGGGTTAAATGTCTTAATCAAACTTGTTTTTCACATTTAGCCCTACGTCATGTTCAAATCTCATAATTTTCATGCGTTGATTAGGTGGCTTAACAAGTTAGTTACCATGCATCATTTTTTGATTTGCTTGTGATCAATTTGCATGCTTTAGCGATTGTTGCTTTTCGGCCATGAATTTAACCTTACTTGAACCTAATATGTCTTGGAAAGTCTTAGTGCACGTCTCAATTTTTCAGATGATGTTAATTTTGCATCATTTGCATAACATTTGGCTTGTTTTTTTCTTTATTTTTGTCAAATTTGTCTAGAAATCTATTTCTAGAGGAATTCGGAATGCCTACTTTGCTTTTGTTGAGTCAACCTTTTGTTATTTTTGTATGAATTTTTTTGATAAGGATTCTAAGGTCGGGTCCTCAATGAAGTTTGTTCATCTTTTTTTCATGTCTATATTGGGGTAAAATTTCTTTTTTTTTTTTAGACTTCATTTATTAGGACAAATCATTGTTGATCTGCCATGATGTCTTGCTGTCCTGTTTTGCTTCTGATTTGTTGTTATGTGTTCTTGAATTTTTTTATAAATTCGTGTGTAACCCATCTTAAGAAGCTTCATTCATGAAAGTTGTTCCTCATGGTGTGCTTGATGTTCTGTGCTTTTTCTTAGAGCCAATTATCCATGAGTTCTACCCCAATTGCTTTGATCTTATTTGTGATGATTGATGATTTCTGTTGTGCTTCTTAGTTATGATTTCATCCTAGGATTTCTTTTAGAATATCTTGCATGCATGTTTAAATGTTTTGCAATGCATGTGATTTTAGATGAATGGTAGGGCCGATGCATGATATTGAGGGAAAACCCTGGGATTATATAGATCGCTTGATTAGCATACTTAATAGCGTTATTGGTCATGCGAGAATACAATTGGTCAATAATTGTTATAAGTCACAAACAAAAATGATTAGGTAGGTGTTTTAGTAAGACCTTCGTATTACAAAAGCTGACCCCGAGGCCTCGAAAACTTAAAATTCGTATTATATTTCTTTTAAACCATTGATTTTGACATGATGTCTTGTTTTTATTGTTTTGATGTGCATGCTTGTTTCTCTCATTTGTATGTACCTAGTTATAAGTTCTTCAGATTAGGTTTAGATTAGGATCCCAAAGATGGACCTTGGCATGAAGACGGTGGAGGTCGATGTTCATTTCGATCATTATCATGTACTATTTGTTTTCCCGACATATGTCTCGGGTTCCATTTGTTGTATAAAACCCAACGAGTTGTGGGTTTACTCTCATTCTCTCATTTTATTTTTTTTTAATTGTGTTTCTCTTTTATATTTTTTAGGATTGCATGATAGATTTACTGTTTTCCTTGATTGTTTACTTGTTGTCTTGCAATTTCAATTCCATTGATTGTTTTCTTTTCTTGTTCTTCTAGAAATAGAATAAAATGAAAATGACCAACCACGCATGATCACTTAGTTTATGACAAATGATCCCGAAAATATAAAAAGAAATGCATGGACATGTTAGGAAAACACAACATACTGTTTAGGTACCAAAAGGGCGCTAATAGAAATATTAGCGTAACCCAAGTCCCCGAATCTAGATATTTGGTTGCGTAGAAATCGAGGAAATTCTCCCGACCCTCGATTGGGTTTTCTAGCCGACCCCCAAAATGAGGCTAGTGGCGGCTCCCATCTTATTTTTTAGGTTGTCATAAACAACTAGATTGTATAAATGAACCCGTTGTGCAGGGTATGAGTTTCGATGAAACTCACCATGGTTTATCATACTCGATATGGAAGTAAACCAAAAGATGAAGTGATGCCATCTAATGGGCGAAGTGTACTATCAAGAGGGCTACCATGATAAAGGTACCCTTAAATCCGATATCCACATCCGACTCCTTTTTCTAAGGAATGTCACTCGTGTTGATATAGATCGCGACACTACGCTGTCACGCGGGGTACGAGCTTGGGAGTGCTCACGATCTCATGGAGGAAACTCCAAGAGGCTTGATCCAAAAGGCGAGGTGATGACGTCTTTTGGAATGTGAGCTGTGAGGGAACTCTCATGATCAAGTACCCCTAAACCTGACCTTTCTCCTTGATTTGAGGGCAACGAGATCGGGTCGCGACATGTGGACATAACTAATGATCATTTGGCATTACTCATGACAAAATTCACAAAAAAGTTAACGTATTAGACCTTATAATATTTTATTATTTGATTACTCAATATTTAATAACAACATTTTTCGATAATTTAAAAGCTCATTCAAGAAAGAATTGGATGTCTTCACTCTCATGAGCGACCATACTCCACCATATGGCATTTTTTAAGTCCAAGCGGAACTCATCTAACTTCTCGAAAACTAAAAATTTACGATTAATAAGAGAATGTATCACACAATCATTTCCCATCATTGTTTCATTCTTGCTATCTTATTTTCATCAATTATGCCATTTTGTCATAAATGTAGGAAAATGCAACTAGAAACTCACAACTATCGTACCGAGTGCAGAATGTAGACTTATAAACGTCATATACCTTCTAATACCAAAAGAAAAAAAAAAAAAAGTCATATGCCTTCTTTTTCAGTCGATGACAAATAGGCCTTACATCAATATTGGAAAAGAACCGAGCACCATGTAGTTGAATAAAGAGATCAGCTATTTGTGGCAATTGAAGTTTCACATTGTCGATTTTTTAATAATGAATGTAGAGGCACATGCTACAATTACCTTTACCTTAGCGATACTCGACTCTTCTCCGGCGTGGACTTACATGAGGACCTCAATTAGCATCCTAGGATCTATGGTTTCAAATGACATCATAGGATTTGGTTGGTTCTGTTAGAGAAAACTCTCAATAGATTTTGAAGCTGACAAAAAATTTCAATAAACTATAGTTGTCTTGAAGATTGATATTCTAGGTATATGTTCAATAAGCTTCTTGCAGCATTCAGACTGAACCCTTTCAGCCACATTCTCATATTGTCAATACAAACTCAGTAAGAGAAGGATAAAACATTTCATTTCCATCCTAACATTCTCATAACATAAATACTTAAATGATACAGATTGTAATATGTGTGCTCATCCAGAAGGAAACAAGTCCATAATGAGATTACCCTTGATTCTACAATGGCTAGCAATTTGGGTTGGATTTCACATCTTTGTGGAAGATTGAATAAATCAAATTGATTGGGATATCAATCCTAAAGACAAGTTTTTTTCTAAACGAAGGAGCTCTATTTATGAAAACTAAGACTTTGATTGTATGGGCAATCAAAAACAAGTGGAGATTCTATCCTTGTCACTCAACAGCCACAAAATCTTCTTGATATAGTTCTGTCCATCAACCAAAATGGAAGACGATCCTCTGGAAGCTATCTAATTGTTAGTTTGAAAGTGAATGAGTATATATAAGGAGAACAAGGGACCTAGAAGCAAGCAAGAGAGGAGGCCTAGAATCTAAAATTCCAAAGTCTAAGCATACTTGGATCATACACTTGTCTTTAGTACACTTAATCATTTGTGATTATGAGGGAAATACATAGAGTGACTTGGTGTGATCTACCACTAAGTGTTTTTACTCAAAATTGTAATCTCTTGTTGATCATATAGTGAAATCCAACCAGTAGAGTGTCGGCATGAGAGAGTGGACGTAAGCTTGATTTAAGCCAAA
The DNA here is from genome assembly GCA_014182395.1 of Eucalyptus sp. ANBG9806169. NCBI lineage: Eukaryota > Viridiplantae > Streptophyta > Magnoliopsida > Myrtales > Myrtaceae > Eucalyptus > Eucalyptus sp. ANBG9806169. The sequence continues at coordinate 21,136,652 of CM024577.1, read as the reverse complement.
TCACTATAAACCTTGTATTCAATTTCTCTAAACTCTTATTCTCTTATTGTTTATTACTAAAGTCTATTACACACTAGTAGGTTGCTCTTAAAGTTCATTCTACCACATAACAAATTCTGAATCTTGTTCCAAAATTTGAACCCTATGCAAACTTTTACCCGACTAGTTCTATTCGACATTAATTTGTCAAGATTTTATATTATTACCTATTCATTCCTTCTGGGTGGTTTGGGCTAGCAACATCAATTGGTATTAGAGCAAGGTTCTCATCTGTCTGAAGTTTTTTTCTACTTCTAAGCTAACATTTTTGTATGGTTAGCTTTTTAGCACCAAGTCTTGTAGAAGGTTAGAGCAACACCAAGGCCACCCTATTTTGATGGGAAAAAGTACAATGTCTAAAAAATGAAAGCATTCCTTAGATCCAAGAATCCTCTAGAATGGGATGTTGTCGAAAAGGGAATAATTACAATGTTGCATCTGTTGGCATTTGTTTCAATAAACAAGAATACATACATAGGTAAATTAAGATCAAAATTTGATCAAGGCAGAAGTAAAAGCACCCATACACGTATTTATGCATTTTAATAAAATCACATAGAAGTGATAAAAGGGCTAACCACATTATCCTTGGTCATTGCTAAAAAAATTTGGTTTTGACGTTCTTCGGATTTTGATCATGAATGTCTAATGTCTTGATAGCATTGGTTTAGATGTTCTTCGAATTCTAACTACGAACATTCGATCTTCTAATAACATCGGTTATGACGTTTTTGGAATTTTGACTACGAACGTTTGATGTCTTCAGATAATACTACTTCTGACATTCTTTAGATCCAAAACGTCTGATTTATTCATAATAGAAGTTTTGACGTTCTTCAAATCCAACCCCACAAGTGTCAGGCCTCTAGTTCAAATACACCACCAATCTAATGTTGAACAGAAGAGAGAAATTGAGAGATCTCACAATTACAATTGTGCTAGTAATTGTTCTCGTGTGTGAATAACTTGGTTGATCGCTATCAACACCATCATTGCCGTTGTTGATCATCTTGTGATTTGCTCTCACAATTGCCTTTTTATAACCAGTTCAAATCACATTTAAATTGATTCATTAACTCTAAAACCATTTCAAAATTAATTTGGCCGTAACGTTTGACGACTGTAAGTTCTGATATAATTTCAAACATTAGTTTGGGCATTAAATTTGTAACTATTACAAGGCATTATTCAATGCATTAATTTGTAACTATTACAAGTCTTCACTCTAGGCATTAACTTTGCAACCGTTACAAATATTTAATTAGACCATCACATATGAAATCGTTTTAGAATATTAATTGGTCATTTGAATTTGAAACTGTTTTAGATCATTAAACTGTCATTGATTCTAAAACGTTTCAGATTATTAATATGACCGTTAAATCCAAAATCGTTTCAGATCATTGATGTGGTCATTAAATCTGAAACCGTTTTAGAATATTAATGTGACCGTCAAATCTAAAACCGTTTTAGACATTTAATTTAGCAGTTAAGTCTGAAATCATTTCAGATTGTTAATTTAGCTATTGATTCTAAAATCACTTCAGATAATTAATGATGCCATTGATTATGGACTTTACTTCATATCATTAATGATGCAATTGATTATGAACTCACTTCAAATCATTAATGAGGCTATAAATTTTGAACTCACTTCAGATTATTAATTCGGCTATTGAATCTGAACGCGCTTCAAATCTTTGATTCGACTGTAAATTCTAAAACCCACTTCAGACTTTGTAAAGTCTGAAGCCTCTTCTAGATCTTTTATTTTTAACCTATTCAATCTAATTAACTCAACTGCAAACACATTTACAATATTATCTTTCTCTTTCAAACGTCATTTTAATTGGTTATGGTGTATGACATTCCTTGGTTCATCATTGAGCTGGTAGTAGGATTTGTACTAACACATTAGCATAACCAAGAGAACCGATTGTCTAGATCAATATGCTATTGCTACAAATCATGAGTGACATCTTGCAATATATCATGGCTACCTTGAAATGTTTCAAAAACATAATGAACCTGTCAGCTTTGACAATCGTGTAATTTGTTCCTTTAGTCTCACCAAGTCCTGATCGAACAAAGTCCATAGAATTGTTGGTCAAGCCAACTATTTGATCATATGCCCAAATCGAATTGCCATGTATTCTTTGAGACATGAATAATTCATTCTCGATTATAACCCTTGCCGAGCATTTTAATACTATGTAACAATTAGATCGCATAAGATATCAATCATTTATATCTATATATAATAAAAAGAAAGATTCCATATTGCAAAAGCATGTGCCTTCGTATGTGAACAAACTATGACTAGTGTTGACACTTTATTTTTAGTTGATACATCAAAAAGGTCAAAAAAAAAAAAATTGAGATTTGGTTTCGATCATGACGGAGCTTGTTTTTCAATAAAAAAAAATGTCGTTTTCATTTTTTTTTTTTCCTTTTGTATTGTTGTTTTTAAGCAATTTCCAATTAATTTTCGAGAAAAACCTAAAATGTCAAATGGTTGACATTTTTGTTAATCCTTTGACCAACAATCAACCCAGAGTCGAAAATTATTTTTTCATCCAAAAAGATTCCATTTGTCTTTAATTTCACTTTCGTTAAATCAATTTCTCAAAAATTCAAAGATTTGATAAAGAAATCAACATTTTAGAAAAAGTCAACTAAAGGGTTGACTTTTGGTCAAACGTTTAACCAAAAAAATAGAACATTCAAAAATCCACAAAAACACTTATTTTAGTGTCGATTTGATTTGTATGTCAAAAATTTCACAAAATTCAATTAAGAACATTATTTTTTGAATTTTATAGTTTTAGGTTCTAAATCGTCCAAAAATAAAGTTATTTTTGTTCTAGTCACAATTAGGTGTAGTTCCTTTTATGGCATTTGATCTAGGGATTATTTTAAATCCAGTCATTCATTCGAGTTTGCAAATTACTATATTGAAAGACAAATTGTCGTCTTAAGCCTTGACTAGGGAACCTAAATCATTCTTCATGACTTACGAACAAATGATCATTTTCCAATCATTCTCTTAAGATAAGTCCGAATTCGGGGTCAATTTCGAGAAATTCACATTAGGACTTCTCGATTTGAGGAATTTCAATCTCTTGAGCATAAGAAAAGTCAAGTAATTAAGCTTCAATTGAAGAAATTCAAGTGGACCCATTCAAGGCTATGGCTCAATTTCATAGATCTAGGTCCAATTTTAACATTAGGTCTAGGTTCATTTTTTACTTAAGTTTGAACACTTCAATTCAAGGCCAATTTGAATACAATAGTTGACCTTACACATGGGTGATTAGTTGGATATGACAATTGCAACATTAATTGGACCAAATTTCAATCAATTTGTAATTTTACCTAATGAATTGCAAAATTGTTCATTTTAGCCCTTTAAGCTTAATTTTAGGCATCCATGGTTTTGGTTTGTTGTCTCTCATGACAATCACTCAATTAAGTCAATATAAGACCCCTAGAACGCATTTATGAAGGTTAATTGGCTTAATTGAATTGAAATTGGGCAATTTCGTCTCATATTGAGTAAGTTGTCTCTTTAGGGACTAAATTGCATGAATTTTTAAACCCACAAGAGTCACAAGTACGTGTATTAGTCAAAACTGATTCAAATCAACCAAAATCTACCATTCTTTCCTTCGTCGATTTCCCTCCCCCCAATTTTTTTGACTTTTTTCCCTCTCCCACCACTCTGACAGACAGGCTGTCAGCCTGTCCCTTCTCCTCCCCCAAAACTCACACCATCGTCCCCATTTTTCTTTTTTTAATTCCCTTATCTAAAACCCTAGTTACCCTCCTCATTTTCCTCCTTCTACCACTCACCGCACAACCCCTTTGGCCCTTCCTCTCCTCTTCATCTCGATCTTTCTCCTTTTCGTCCTCGCCGGCGTTGCCGCACGACCCCCTTCCTCTCCTCTTCCTCTTGATCCTTCTCCTCCTCCTCCTCGTCGCCGATCCATCACAACAGTGGCGGCCCTCGTCGCTCTCTCTACCGTCTCTTGCCGTTGCGATGGTCTGTTCGTGGCCTCGTCTCGCCGGCGGGAGTTTGCTTTTTCTCTCTTCTTTCTCTCCGTTCGGCTCTTTCTCTAGCCGTGTCTTGCCATCGCTCGCAGCCTCTATTCCCTCACCTCTACCCTCCATCAGTCTTCCGGACACGCCTGTCGAGAAAAGTTGACCGCGGGTCGAAAAATCCGACACGCGTTGACCGCGTGTCTGAGCGTGTCGACGTGTCCGACACGCTCTGACACGTGTCGGACACGACACGGAAGCACGGGCAACGTGTCCATGCTTTATAGGTCCTCTCATCAGTAAACACCTTTTTCCAAATATTTTTACCTCAGAAACCCCCTCTCCATTTCTTAATCCCACCTACCAAAAACCCATTTTCAACTGCTGGACGCCATCTCTAATTCTAGCATCGCAACTGCCATCACCATTGCAATAGTGCTTACAAAAATGTTAATATCACAAAAAACCTCAAATTGTTATCTTAATAATAAATTTACCTTAAACTAATATTTTGACAACAAAAAACCCCAAACCGATATATTTGAGACAGATTTATTATTAATTAGTTTATGTTAAATTGGATTAATGATATGAAAAACTGCAAATTAATACATTCATGACAAATGAAGGGTAAAACCCCAAAATAGTACATCTGTTAACTTCTATGTGATATCCAATTCAATAATTTGACAATAAGATTTATCTGAAAATAATGTAGGATAAATTTATTACAAATGTATAGTGTTTCAAGGTATTTAACCCTTATAAAAACTTCTAGGATTCCCATGTTGCTATATTTATTTAATAAATAGGATTTCATTAGCAAATGGCCAAACCTGCCCAAAAACCAAATAAAGGAAGTTTCCAATTTTGAAACATCATGGGTACTTTTTTTTTTAAGGTCTAGAGAAACAAGTACTTTCCTCAGCCAAAAGGAGTCTCTGTATAGTACGCGTTGACCACTTGTCAAGCATTTAACAGATATCCCATGGTAATCATCAGTTTCTTTTTTACCTGGATCTTGTTTTGAGGGACAGCTTTGGATCCACGTGCAAACCTAACTCTATGGAAGACAGTTTAGCCGTACAATTATTGCCGTCGCCTTTGGTCCACGATTAGTCCAATCTATAAACAGTATACCCTCCCAAGTAAAATTAACAAACAAAGGAGCACCACCAAACATCAAATGGAGTACTATGTAGCTTACCTTCTGTTGCTATGCTTGCTGGGGTGGAGCATCAATCTGCTCCAGGGATCATCAAGCAAGAAGTCCTGCGGCAGTGGCAACCAGCTGCCGCCTGGCCCACAGCCGCTCCCGATCATCGGGAACATCCTCGAGCTCACTGACAAGCCGCACCAGGCGCTCGCGAAGCTCTCCGAGCTATATGGCCCTGTTATGACCATAAAGCTAGGGACAATCACAACAATAGTCATCTCCTCTCCGGAGGCTGCCAAGGAAGCCCTCCAAAAGAATGACTCGCTCTTGTGCGGGCGGCAGATCCCTGACACCGTCAAGGCAAGCGGTCACCACACCGAGTCCGTTGTGTGGCTGCCCGCCTCTGACAAGTGGAAGCAGCTCAGGAAGGTGTGCACCGTGCAGATGTTCTCAGCACACAAGCTCGATGCGGGCCAGCACCTCCGCCGCAAGAAGGTGGATGAGCTCGTTGGCTTCGTCCACGAGAGCTGCCAGCGAGGCCATTGCGTCGACATAGGCAAGGCCACCTTCACGACCGTTCTCAACTTGATCTCGAACACGCTCTTCTCCGTTGACTTGGCGCACTATGATGAGGGCTCCTCCCAGGAGTTCAGGGACCTCGTGTGGGGTGTGATGGAGGAAACTGGGAAGCCCAACGTCTCGGATTTCTTCCCAGTGCTCCAGTGGTTTGACCTCCAGGGCGCGCGCCGGAGGATCTCGGGTTATTTCAGTAGATTGCTCGCCATCTTCGACAGGATGGTCGAGGAAAGGACTCAAGCCAGGGCCTCGTCGGTCGCCTCTTCACCAAGCAATGATGTGCTCGATTCTTTAATTGATTTAAAGGAGAGTGGTGAATTGAGTCGCAGTGAAATTAACAGCTTGCTTCTGGTAAGTACATGATTACAGGATGCGCAGATTGATCCGGATTAGTCATGCTTCTATTCAATACTTTCTTCTGCATCCAGAATTGTTAGGTTTATTTTAAACTATGCAGAGCAAGCTGTATCTCAGGCTTCTAGAAATGACTTCTTTTGATATGGAATGGTGATTTCAAGTGGCTAGCTAGTTACATTCCTTGAAACTCGATGCCCTCAAGTTTGTTACTGACCAGCTTTGGACGATTATTTTCTATTTTCTTCAGAGAAAGAAGGTGCGCATAGCAAAAATCACTCCGCTATTTCTCACAATTTATTTGCCAGGACTTGTTCATCGCAGGAGTTGACACGAGCACGAGCTCGTTGGAGTGGGCGATGGCAGAGCTGCTGCACAATCCGGAGAAGATCGAACGTGCCCATGAAGAGCTCGACCGAGTAGCCCACGGCAATGGGGGAACCCTGCAAGAGCCCGACATCGCAAGGCTCCCGTACTTGCAAGCCATAGTCAAGGAGACTCTGAGGCTGCACCCGCCGGTCCCATTCCTCATCCCGCACAAGGCTGAGAGCGAAGTGCAGATACGCACGTTCCAAATACCCCGGCACGCCCAAGTGCTAGTCAACGTGTGGGCCATGGGGCGGGACCCTGGTCTATGGCCCGATCCGGGCAGCTTCGTTCCGGAGCGGTTCGTGGGGCGCGAGATTGATTTCAAGGGCCGGGATTTCGAGCTCATCCCATTCGGGAGTGGGCGGAGGATATGCCCCGGGATGCCCTTGGCCTATAGGATGGTGCACTCGATTTTGGCCTCTCTGTTGCGCTCATTTGATTGGAAGCTTGAGCAGGGTGTACGGCCAGAAGAGATGGACATGACTGAGAAATTTGGGATTACATTGCAAAAGGCAACGCCTCTGCGTGCTGTTCCCATTAAGACGCGACTTTAGCTAGCCATGTACTGGTGTATCTCCGTATTATACGGTAGGATTTTCGTTCTTATGTTATTTTGCTACTATATATATTCAAAATAAATTTGATTGTCTGCAACCTTGAATATATGTGGTGATACGGATGTCGTTAATGTATATGCAGTGGCATGGGTGAGCTTGTAACATAACAAGACGATATAAATGACCATTGGATGTAGATACGTGTACCAAAAAGAACAACTCGAACCAACTCGGAATTTTTCTGATTGAGCTTCCTTTCGATTTGGGTAGTAACTAAAACCACGAGTTACAAATGGTTTGTTTTGATTTCGGGTCATAAACCCAAACCAACACACGACATTGAATTATAGTTAAAAATTGTTTATATTAGTCTCGATCGTGCCACGTAGGACGGCCGATATTCATATCAACAAATTCTAGTCAAATTGACCCAAAGGACTGAATTGACTAAATATGATAAAGTTTATGATTCAATTGATAAAATTAAATTGTTTAAATATGGATTGGTAAATGTACAATAAATTTAAGATTTTTTGGACAATTTCCCAGTTTTGGTAGTCCATTCTCAATTATGTCTATCGGTCTTCTTCAAGATGTTTTGCGATGCTTAGATTATTAATGTTCTCGTAGTTCCTTTTGGCCATTATAATAATGCCTCGTGGCTGATTTTAGAAAAATGGCCTCGTGACTCAGCTTTCCTGCTTAAGCATCGAGCTCAATTTCTTGTGAAAAAATGGCCGATCTGTTCTAGATAAACACCCGATAAACATCTGCATCCTGTGATATCCAGAGGTTCTAGGATCACAATGACAGGTTTATTAAATTTGATTACGCATTACGATGACGTTTAAATGAATCTCACCTAATTGAGATATTAAGGGATATTTTCCTATATTATCTCTAACAATTCAAACTTAATATTAAATAAATTGATATATATATATTAATGCAACCCACTTGTGACGACTTTCATATGCATTATGTATGCGGGTATAGTAGCAGAAACCTGATTTTTCATTAAAAGAAATAGATGTGCATGAAAAATGCTTGATAAGTACAGACCGAAAACAAAGGGGACGGTCCCCCGTGGCATTATCATTTTGAATACTTTAATAGATAATGCTGACGCCACAAATCTTATAAATGAGTAATAATCACGAAACAAATCAACAACAAATTGGCATAAGAACGCTATCTCGGATATGAATATCTCTGATTTGCCCGCAACATGGGGGAGTGCTACTTTTGTAAGATTGGCGCGATCCACGAGTCTATATTTGTCATTTTCTTTTTAGTTGATGCGATCCTGATTGATATGTACAATTTCAAATACGCAAATTACGTGTTGAAAAGCTAAGGCAAGCCGATTGATATATGGATAAAAGTCAAGGATAATTTGTGACACTTTCATCACTAGACCAAACACGAGGAAACATACATTGCGTCGCCACTAATCCACCATATATCAATCTATTAATAGCTTCGTCCTCTTAGAGCGGACATAGAAAAAGACTTAAGGAATTGATCAACAGCTTAGAAATCAAATGCCGGTCATCATTGCTTTGGTCAATGGTGACTAAATCAAGTTGATTGGAGTTAATTTGATTACACCAATTTGACAATTTTTGCACTTAATTGCACTTTTTGAAAGTTTTAGAATTCAACTGAATTTTTGTGATAAGTTGTAAAATTTCCAATGCACTTATTCCTAAAAAGCGAAATGCAACTTCTCTCTTTCCTTATAGCTCCATATGGGATCCCACACTTGGTCTTTATTTAGTTTTTTTTTTTTTTTCACTTTTAGTTATCCCAAAAAGGTGTCCCACATCGATCTACAAGAAAAAAAAGCATGCTATCTTTTTTTACTTTTAAACCATTTAGAGAACAAATGGTGGACATTTATGCTTAGTCATGTTCTCGAGAGTCAGATTGGATCAATCAGTTCTAGAATCGGATGGATCCTTATTAGTTTGGTTGTTATTTCCAAAAGGGAAAATTCCAAATAAGGACCCAAAGTTAACCAATTTTCTCAAATAGGGACCCGAAATGAACTTTGTGCCAGATAAAGACCTAAAATTGATCAATTGTCTCAAATAAGGACCCAAAGTAGTTGAATTAATTCCAAATAAGAATCTAACCTTGCTGATTAGCCAAATATTCGCCGGCTATCAAGCATGTGACATTTCCGACGACCGGAATTTGGGCAATTTTGTCCAAAAAAAAAAATATAGGGAAAATTAACAAACCCTAAAACAGGAAAAAAAAAAAAAAAGCCTAGATTTTCTACGGTCTCCTCATTTCTTGTACCCATCCTCCGCAAAGTCAAAGACCGAAGTTCTCCCCATTCCTTGTACCCAACCTCCGCAAAGTCGAAGACCCAAATTCTCCGCCGGTTGAGGCGCGAATTCAAAAACAAAAAGAAAACTAGACACTTCTTCCTTTGTTTACGAAGACCCAAATTCTTCATTGATCGAGCAAGGCGAGGAGCAGCGAGGGAGAATAAAGAAGAAAACGTAAACATCTCAATGAATAACCTAAACTTAATTAATATAGAATTTTCCCTTTTTTTTTCCAATCACAAATTTCTAACAAAATTGCCCCTATTTTAATTGTCGGAAAATGTTTGCCGATGAGCTAAGGTCCTCAATAGAGATTAACTTGATTATTTTGGGTCCTTATTTGATACAAAATTCACTTCGGGTCCTTATTTGAAACAATGGGTTCACTTCGAGTCCTTATATGACACAAAATTCACTTTGGGTCCTTATTTGAGAAAATAGATTCACTTTGGATCTTTATTTGGAATTTTCCTCTTTCCAAAATTTTGGAATCAAGAGCCACACGGTCGCTTCTCGACCGGCCTTTACTCGATCACCCATAATGAAAGTAGATCCAACTAAATATGTTGTGAGTTCATATTTAGGCTCCTTCATGGTGATCACTTCATGTGAAGGTTGAGCCTTTGCTATACACTCTCAACAAATAAGCTTTGGAAGGCTCCTTCTTGCACACCTTGCTGGCAGCGAACGAGGGCCCAACGACCCTTGTTGGCCATAGTAAAAAAATAATTAAAAATAAAATAAAATAAAAATTTAATAAAAAATTAATAAAATATTAAAATATTATTAAAAATAATCCGTTTTAGCATCAGTTATGTTACGTAGGACGACTGACGTCCACGTCAGCAAATTCCAGTCAAATTGGTCGGATGGACTTAATTGGCTAATTATGAAAAGGTTTATGATTAAGCCGATAAAATTAAAATGTTTAATAACTGAATTAGCAAAGGAACAATAGGTTTAAAACTTTTTGACAATTTTCCGATTTTGGTGGTCCAGTCTCAATTATGTCTATTGGTCTTCTTCAAGATGTTTCACGATGCTTAGATTATTAATGTTCTCGCAATTCCTTTTGGCTATTATAATAATGCCTCGCGACTCAGCTTTCCTGCTTTAGCATCGAGCTCATTTTCTTGTGAAAAATGGCCAATCTGTTCCATGTCAGTATCGTGCCCAACAAAACACTTCGGACTAGATAAATATCTGCATCCAGTGATAGTCAGAGGTTCTAGGATCTCAAAGACAGGTCTATAAAATTCGATTACGCATTATCCGATAACGTTTAAATGAAGGTCACCTAAGTGATCAATTAATTAAAAAATTAAAGCATAAAATACCAACCATCTAATCAACATAGTCAATAGTTACACGTGGAAGATTTTTTTTTTTTTTTCCCAACGTCATTGCCTCAAAACCAAGCTCGAGCTTGCCCACTTCGTATCTATAAAAGGCAAGGCAATGGGCTGCAAAAGTTTCACAGCCGGACAAAGTTGTAGTGTCTCAGCTTCACTTTGAACTTCAATATATCCGCAATACGAAAGAAGGGTTACATAGAAGTTTCAAAGTTTCGAACGCAGGTCTGAGATAGATGGGTGCCGTCGAGAAGATCCGCGAGAACCAGCGGGCCAAGGGGCCGGCGACCATCCTTGCCATTGGGACGGCAAATCCTGTCAACTTCCGCCTGACCAAGAGCGAGCACATGACGGCCCTCAAACAGAAGTTCATCCGCATATGTGAGTCGCATTCTCGATTGCCCTAGCTACAAAATATACATTGTTTTGAGTATCCTTATCCTAACTTTATAGCTTTTTTTTTTTTTCCTGATTGCCCTAGCTACAATATATATATATATTAGAGTATCTTTAACCTAACTTCGTAGTTTATTTTTCTCGTCAAACACATGTTGTGTTTCGATTAATACATCCTCTAAGAAAGTTTAACTGTCCACAGTTCTGGTTATTATTTCCTTAGTTCTCCAAGAAGGCTAAATCTTTCTTTTTGGATCTTATTCGTGGACAAATCGCATGACTACAATTTGCTTCTTTTCGTAATGAATTTGCAATCATTCTTAACAATCTTAGAATGGTTGAAAGAAAAGTTTGTCGTATAGTATATGTAAGCTAGCCATGCAAATTTGGTGTTACTATTGCGAAAGAAAAAGAAGCAGAACAAAGAAAAACTTCACTGCATGCATGTCAACGTTGTTCTTGGATAGTAAAATCAACGTAAGGATGTCGCAGGTGACAAGTCAATGATCCACAAGCGCTACACGCACTTGACCGAGGAGCTTTTGGAGAAACACCCCGAGATCTGCTCGTATGACGACCCTTCGCACAATCCACGCCAGGACATAGTGATCGACGCCATCCCGAAGCTCGGCAAGGAGGCGGCATCGAAGGCCATCAAGGAATGGGGCCAACCCATGTCCAAGATCACCCACATTGTCTTCTGCTCCTTCTCCGGCGTCGACATGCCGGGCGCCGACTACCAGCTCATGCGCCTTCTCGATCTGAGCCCCTCCGTCAAGCGTGTCATGCTCTACCACCAGGGCTGCTTTGCTGGCGGTACTGCCCTCCGCATCGCCAAGGACCTCGCCGAGAACAATGCCAGTGCCCGTGTCCTCGTCGTCTGCTCTGAGATCACTGTCACCGCCTTCCGAGGCCCGTCCGCTGAGAACCCTGCCAACCTTGTCGGCCAGGCCATCTTTGGGGACGGAGCGGCCGCGCTCATCATAGGGTCGGACCCAGAGATCCCTGCTGAGCGGCCCATATTCCAAATCGTGATGACTGCGGAGACCGTTTTGCCAAACTCTGAGGGCGCCATCGATGGGCAACTGCACGACGTTGGCCTCATCTTCGGGTTATCCAACAGGGGCCCGCATTTGATCGCGAGCAACATCGAGAAGAGCTTGAAAGAGGCGTTCGATTCACTTGGCATAAGTGACTGGAACTCCATCTTTTGGGTGCCTCATCCGGGTGGCCCGGCCATACTCGACCAAATCGAGGCCAAGCTAGGGCTGAAAAAGGAGGCTCCGAGCCGTGAGGCGGAGTGCTTGGAGAGTACGGCAACATGTCGAGCGCAAGTGTCTTGTTCATCTTTGTTGGGATCGTTCGGATCCCCAAGAACCGGATTCGGCACCGAAACCGAACCCCTAAAACATATGCGGAAGATAAGCCCGGGAATGTCACGTATCACCGATCAAAAGCACGCCACAGAATCGAGCGTACCTTGTTAGCCACAGATTAGACACCGATGCCGTATTGAGGAAGAGATTTCAGTCCCGTTCGATCCGATGTCGAAGATTCGCCATTTTAGGGATGACGGACTCGCTTCTTCGTCTTGGAGAGAGAGAGAGCTTCTTGGGAGAGAAATATGAACGTACTAAATGCGAAAAGGTGCGTTCATTCTCTTTCTCATCCCTTTTATAGGTTCCCCTTTCCACGGGCCTAATTCCCGTGGGCCAGGCCTTTAGGCCCATCGTGGCCGGGCCAACTTAGGCCCATTTATTAAATCCATCATCTCCCACTTGCACATGGTGGACAAAAACCAACATGGGCGGATAGGCCCAACTTAGGCCCATCAACTGAAAATCCCTCTTTTCCTCTTTCAACATTCATACCGGTGAATAATCCGTGCGACCAGCATACTTTGAGAGCTCGTTGCTATACATCCGTTAGGAATATATAGCAGCTCATAATGGGCATCATTTTCCGAGTAAATTTAGTATGCAGTACCCTAGATCGATCGATCGCATTTATATCTCTCTTAATCTCATTTAAACAATGATATATATATATATATTGTATTCACCATTATGATTATCCCAAAGACAGTCATAATTGGTCGACTGTGAATACAAAACCACAATGTGATCCTACAAAACCGATCTTCCTCTTTCCTTGAGACTCTCAATTTCAGTTCAACTTGCTTTTCTAGAAATGTCCCATTAGATCGAATCAACTCATGACCATTGGCAACATTCTAAGATAGCAAACACTAAATAGAAATCTTGAGAATAAGTAAGAGTCATGAGGGCACTAAAAATTGAGGAACTCTTTTCCTCAAGAGTCTCACACGTCATAAAAGTTGAGATCAAACTTTTGTCACTCTTATAGGTCGTCTCATGCATACGTAGTATGAAATACGTATTACGGTATTAACTCCTTTCCCATGGAGCGTATGTCTACACAATCAATTACTGTACAGATGATAGTTCAGACATACCCAATGTCTAACTTGAGTTCACGTATTTACTCATTCACAAAATTCATCGAACTCACATCTAGCATCTTAGGCAGAGATAAAGTAAAATGTATGGGTTATTTTACTTTCGGACATCGTAAGTATTATGTCCTCATCTTAACACTCAGTTAATGCGACATACGTATTTTAAGCTTGAGCTCTCGATTATCACCTAGATAATAAGCTTAAAAACCGTCTCATCTCTATTTATCACATAGTAAATAGAGGCGATTACCCGTGTGAGTGGGCTAATCTCTTATCTGCCCGACATACTTTCTCAACATAATATAATGTACTAAGCATTAAGATGCATAAAGATCAAACAAAAGACTCATAGGCATTAATAATAAAACAACACTAGTTCATACATGTGAACAACTCAGGGAAAATACAATCCAAGTACATCGGACTCTACGCAACCCACGGAGATTTTACATGACCACAAACCACATCTCTAGGTATTGGCTTTGTCATAGGATCTGCTACCATTCTATGCGTAGATATGTATTGCAAGTTCACATCCTTTCGTGCAACATTATATTTGACAAATTTATACTTGGTATCTATACTTTTGGTCTTGCCATGATATTTTGGATCTTTAGTGTATGCTATAGCTGCTTGGCTATCACAATTAACTAATAATTGATTTGCAGCTTTCTCAATAACACCCAAGTGATCCAAAAAATCTCTTAAGCCAAACTCATTCTTATATTACTGCTGATAATGCCACGAACTCATCTTCCATCGTGGACAACGCTATACACGTTTGTTTCTTCTTGCTCCAACATATGGTGCCATTATTCAATAAGGAAACAAACCTAGAGGTAGATTTCCTTTCGTCTAAACCTCCTCCCTAAACAGGTTTCAGGATAGCCTTTGAGTTGCGAGATCCTTTCCTTGATAACTCATCGTATAATCAGCGGTTCCCTTTAGATACCTCAGTATTCTCTTAACGGCTTTCCAATGTGTTGGACCTGGATTGGATTGGTATCTACTCACCATTCCAACTGCAAAACATATGTCGAGTCTTGTACACATCATAGCGTACATCAAGCTCCCAACTGCACTAGCATAAGGAACATGTTTCATTTGTTCCTTTTCTTGTGGAGTCCTCGGACACGATCTATGGCTCAATCCGCACCTTTTGCAATAGGAGTGTCTATGGATTTACAATATTGCATACGAAATCGTTCAAGAACTTTATTTATATATGTTTCTTGCGAAAGAGACAATGATCTCTTCGAACGATCTCTTGAAATCTTAATTCCAAGAATGTATGCAGCCTCACCCATATCCTTCATCTCAAAGTTGGAAGATAACAAACTCTTGAAAGTATGAACAAACTCCATATTGCTTTAGGCAATCGTATATCATCAACATATAATGATATGATCACAAAATGATCATTGGATCTTTTGATATATACGCAATGATCCTCATCAATCATTGTAAAATCATATGCCGTTATGGCATTATGAAAACGTATATACCATTGTATCGATGACTGCTTAAGGCCGTATATCGACCTCAAAAGTTGACACACCTTTTCTTCTTGGCCTTTCACTATGAAACCAGTAGGTTGTTCCATGTATATTTCTTCCTCTAATTCTCCATTGAGGAAAGCGGTCTCTACATCCATCGATGTAACTCAAGATCCATACTAGATACTATTGCTAGAATAATGCGAATCGAGGTAAATCTCACTACAGGAGAAAACGTATCTTCATAATCAATTCCTTCCTGTTGATTATACCCCTTCGCCACAAGGCGAGCCTTATGCCTTTCTATCGAGCCATCAGCCTTTCGCTTTACTTTGAGAACCCATTTGTTCCCTAATAGCTTTGCGTCCTTTTGGAAGATCAACCAGTTCCCAGACTTGGTTTGATTTCATTGACTCCATTTCCTCTTCCATTGCATGAATCCATTTTTCCTTACTAGGGCAATTCAGAGCCTCATTAATATTTCTAGGCTCATCCTCATCTTGTGGAGCAATCATAAAAGTTTGCCCTTCAATGTCAAAACGTTGACGGGGAATACTTTGGCGACTTGTTCGCCGTATGGGAGTTTGTACACTATGCACATCATTTCCCATTATGCTCCCACTTGGATTAGATAATGATGATA
Organism: Eucalyptus sp. ANBG9806169; assembly: GCA_014182395.1. Classification (NCBI taxonomy): domain Eukaryota; kingdom Viridiplantae; phylum Streptophyta; class Magnoliopsida; order Myrtales; family Myrtaceae; genus Eucalyptus; species Eucalyptus sp. ANBG9806169. The sequence goes on along the minus strand of CM024577.1, from coordinate 21,120,858 downwards.
TCGTCTCATTATGTGCTTGCAATTGAGAATGAGTTGAATTCAATTCATCACTTCTCATATAACTCCCACTTGGACGAACTCCATTAAGATCATTATCTTGATCCGAGGTTTCAAATAGGGTGTTGTCTTCCCCTATTTGGCCATTCTTAGGAAATTCATCCTCTAAGAATGTGACATCCCGTGATTCAAATTCAGTTATACTCCCACTTTCCTGCTCACATATGAACATATACCCTTTTGAGTGTTCAGTATCTTATGAAAATACTCTTCTTTCCTTTGGGACCTAATTTCCCAAACTTGTGAGAGGACTCATGTGTATAGGTAGCACATCCCCATGGCTTAAGAAAACTTAAGTCCGGTTTTCTACCTGTCCATAACTCATATGGAGTGGAAGTAACTGATTTGGAAGGCACTCGGTTAAGTATATAGGCGGCGAGTTAACAACGCATCACTCCAAAAAGTGATAGATAAGTTAGCTTGTGCCATCATGGACCTAATCATTTCCAGTAGGGTTCTGTTTCTTCTCTATGCAACACCATTTTGTTGAGGAGTATATGGAATAGACAATTGTCTTTTTATTCCTTTTTCATCACTTAATTTTCTGAACTCATCGATAAATATTCTCAACCTCGATCGGATCTCAATGCTTTTATTTTCTTGTCTAATTGATTCTCTACCAGGTTCATAAACCTTTTGAAACAACTTATTGCTTCAGATTTGTGAGAAATCAAATAGACATATCCGAATCGAGTATAATCATCTATAAAAGTGATGAAATAAACAGCCCCATGCCTTCCTCTTACATTCATTGGACCACGAGACATCGAATGGATTAAATGCAGAGGAAATTCAGCTTTTTACCTTTTCCAAACGGTTTCCTTGTCGTTTTCCCTTCTAGGCAATGCTTACAGATGGGCAAATCGACTTTTTCAATATTGCCCAACAAGCCCTCTTTGGCTAGTCTATTCATACGCTATTGGCCAATATGACCAAGTCTAGCATGCCACACATTCACATCATTATCATATGAATTAGGAGATGTGAGAAGGGAATAACAAATATTTGCATTAACATAGTCAATATCTAATACAATGAAACCATCCAGAAAGTAACCATGACCATAGTAGTTTGTACCCAAATACAAATCTACATTTCTATTATGGAAGTTCACATTAAAGCCTCATTTAACCAACACTAAAACAGACACTAAATTCCGACGAATCTCCGGAGCATACAACACATCATGAAGGAACAAAGTGCGTCCATCACGCATATTCAGTTGGCATGTGCCAATTCCTTTCACTTTAGCTCGGAGTTGTTTCCCACATAGATCCACTTAGTTCCGGTAGGTACTCGTCGGAATTCCACGAAGGATCCTCTATCCTTCGCTACATGGTCTGTCGCTCCTGAATCCACAGTCCACAGAGGATTAGATTCAGTCAAGAATACAGAACTTGACACATATGCAAAGTTCCCAATTGTACCAAGGGTGTGTACCTTCTTTGGCTCGCGACAATCGCGGGCATAGTGACCCTTTCCGGTCACGGTTGTAACATTTCACCCTTGAGATATTCTTCACATGAGGACGTTTTCCTCTCTTTTGTTAGTTAATTCTTGGTTTCTTGCAAGAAGGACTTGATCCCTTGCATTTCCACATATTGAACGAATCAATGCGCTTGCGCTTAGAGCATGAAGCCCCTTCTGAGCTTAAAGCAACACAGAAAATATCTGTTTCTGCTCTAATGCCTTGAGGCGATGATCAGCTAACTCAAGGTGGCGCACAACATCCTCTAGATCTTCCATAACATGGTCAAGAGCTTTTAGTGCTTTTTGCTTTTCCAGCACATATTGAATTTTCATTTGCCAAATTTTATAGTTGTCACCTTTGAGCTTTTCACCTTTGTTCAGCTCGACAACTATGCTCTTTGTGGCTGAAGCCATTGATCTGAACACATCAGACATACATGCACGAGTTATTAATGCCTATCACTTATGCATCTATTTTGCACAAACCCATCATATTAATTAATAATTTTAAGTAAGGTTTCAGAATCAAAAGGTCACTATGTTTCCAATCATCCTCCAAAAATCCTAACTTAAAAACTATCATTAATATGATTGTCATATGCAAAATCAATTCTATGAAGCTACAAAAACTTCTATTACTACCCCGCTAACTACCCTGAACAACCAGCAATCACGAGAAAGCAAAGATAATTGACATACAATATAAAATAATAATGCTTTCACATAATATGGCTAACATATAGGTTGCTACAAACAACCACAATCAGGTAGTTAACTTTACATAAGATGTCCACCAAGAACATTAAATAAAGACAAGTCGTAACATCTATAAACGAGGCATCATGCAACTAATAGGAAAGCAGCTACATGGTCCAATTTCTTTTCTTTTCTCTGTAAAATTCTCGGGCATTCTCGACAGCCACGGAAAAATAGATGGATATCCTTTAGGATTTCTCCTACGCACATTCAGTCGGCCCAATCGAAGTCATTCCTTGGGTCGCAGTCTTTGTGGCTCCAACCCGATGGTATTCATCTACGAATTCCATTACTAGCGCCTTATAGCTAGTAAATCCTTTGACCTCCCGTAGCGATTCAACACTCCTTGCCATCCTTGTGGGAGAGTGTTCATAAAGAATCGCATCATCGAATATCTCGCATGGGATAACCGTTCCAAATGACTTCCTGAATTTTGTTGTTGACCTCTATGACATGATCAATTATGTCGTCACTCTCCCATCGATAACCATTCGGATCGGCTATCAACCTCGTAAGATTTTCCTTCGTTCATCGACATTGTGCGCACGAGATGCGCGCGGCTTACGGGGAGGCATTGTTCCCGCAACAAATGCCAGAACAAAAATGGATTACATATAATCCACCTAGACATAATTGAAAAAAAAGGAACAAATTCCTTTTTTTTTATTTGGTCAACGGTCAACGGTCAACCTTCGAAGACAACGGTCAATGGAAGTCAACGGGTCAACGGTCAACCTTCGAAGTCAACGGGTCAACGGGCAGGGTCGTCGGACCGGTCGAGCCGGTCGCTGGGTCGGACGAACCGACCGCACGTGCGGCGCGCGTGCATGGGCTGACGTCATGCGTGTCATCCGCGCCCCGCGCGTGCCCGGCGGTCGGGTCGGGTCGCCGGCCGGTGGCCGTCCGGCCAAAACGAACCGGTGCTGGCGTCGGCGATGACGTCACCCGGCGGTTACCGACCATTGGGTGACGTCATGCTTACTTCACCACGCGTCGGTCCGTGGACCGGCGCGTGCCGGTTCACCGGCCGGCGGTTCGCAGGCGCCGGTTCGTCACCGGCGCGTGTGCCGCACGAGCTGGGCGAACCAGCGCGTCTGGGTGCGTCGCACCCACGCGCAACGGCTTCTGGTCGCGCGTGTGGGCGCGTGCGGCGTCCCCTGGCGGCGCATGATATCTCGCCGGACTCGTCTCGACGTCGCCTCCCTCCCTCTGCCATCAGATTTTGGTTTCGACTTATGAAAATCGAAAAAATAGGCGAACAACTCTCGGGTGTTGGGATTCCTTGCCCCAATCCGTACGGCCGAAGTTCATTTGCGAAAAATCAATCATAAAACATCATACAAGTCGGGAAAACGCTAACACGGGCTCTGATACCAATGTTGGGATCGTTCGGATCCCCAAGAACCGGATTCGGCACCGAAACCGAACGCCTAAAACATATGCGGAAGATAAGCCCGGGAATGTCACGTATCACCGATCAAAAGCACGCCACAGAATCGAGCGTACCTTGTTAGCCACAGATTAGACACCGATGCCGTATTGAGGAAGAGATTTCAGTCCCGTTCGATCCGATGTCGAAGATTCGCCGTTTTAGGGATGACGGACTCGCTTCTTCGTCTTGGAGAGAGAGAAGGTGCGTTCATTCTCTTTCTCAATGCGAAAAGGTGCGTTCATTCTCTTTCTCATCCCTTTTATTGGTTCCCCTTTCCACGGGCCTAATTCCCGTGGGCCGGGCCTTTAGGCCCATCGTGGCCGGGCCAACTTAGGCCCATTTATTAAATCCATCAATCCTCGATGAGATGCGGAGGAAGTCAGCGGAGGAAGGGCTCGCGACCACCGGTGAGGAGTTGGAGTGGGGCGTCCTCTTTGGGTTTGGGCCGGGCCTCACGGTGGAGACGGTGGTGCTTCACAGCGTGCCAATAGCGACCCGTGGATGAAATCAATTTATAATCTACATGATATGAAATTGATCGACATTCTTGCAATGTTATTTCCTGCTATTGCGAAGACAGTTTCCAGTTTGGAGTGATTGATATCTTAATAATCGTATGTGGGATTTCTTATTCATTAATGTTGTAATCATTGCGTACAGTCTTAATAAGGGTGAGCATTAATCAACCAGTCATGAGACTTTTTCAATTAGATATGCTCATCTTTCTCTTAATTTTTTCCCCACTTATGAACTTGTGCGTTAGATTAGAGTTCCAGGATATAGACGATAAGTGGGAAAAGAAAATCGACCCAAGAGATAGTCGACACTAATAGGTTTTTTAAGATAAATGTGTGAGTTGTTTTAGAAAGGTCCCACATTAGAGAATTGATGTAGTATTGAACAATTAATATATATATATATAGTTGGCCAATGAATGTGGATCCAATTGAATATATTGATAGGCTCATACTTGACTTTCCTTTAGAATATCTACCCCGGTGAAGGTATCAGGCTTCTACTGCCTCTAATTGTTGAGATGCACGTGTGAGTTATATTATAGAAATCATGAAGAATTCATATACTCTAGAGTATATATATCCTTTTTTTGTAAGATATATCATATTTGACTCATAACTAATTGATTATTTTTTTTGAATAAAAAATGGATCCAATCGAATATATTGATGGGTTCGGATTTGGACTTCCTTTTGACGATCTTATCGAATGAGGGTATCAGACTTCTGCTTGGCCTTCCCAATATGATTCCATTGGAAAAACTATTGCATCAACAATCAGTTGGTGTGATCTACATCCTCAGGCATCACAAAATTTTATAAAATCATGCGATGTAATAACTATACTCAAGTTACTCAAATATTGAGAGAAAAAAAAATTACTCAAATACTTTTGGTGTTGATTAAACTCCCCAACGATAAGCAATCATTTCGTCTGAAAAGTATCTCAATCTTATTAAGAAATGCATCAAATTTCATCATAAGACTTTCGTTGGTTTTAACCCTTTTTTTTATTTATTCTTGAATTTAACAATGAACGCAAGTTCGCTTCATAATTTGATATCACGGCGAGGAATCCTCTGCTAAATTATGGGCCCACATGGCCTACAAGAAAAATCCCAATACGTGATGTGTATATATATATAACTAAAAGATGAAAGCGCCCGACTTCAACTACCAAACAAATTTAGTTTTTCCATTAGTGGATTGGAAAAAGTCCAAACTTCGAACTTTCTTTAAAACAGCATGCTTCCATTTGGGCGTTCGCTTAATAGGGCCCGGCACTTCTGCATGCATTAATTTGGATCGAGTTTTGTAAAGGGGCTCTATTCAAGACTTTGTTTTAAATAATTCTTCACGTTGAATCAATATTTCCACTGAATTATAATCGTTTTGTTGAACCTGTAATACATGCTGCATTATCTACCACTGATATAGTGGTGGATGAAAGAGTGGATGGTAACCGCTTCCAATTTGCACATGTGGTATTATGATGGATATAATCACGTATCAATAAAACATATGCATTTACTACAAAGAAATGGTGAGACTAATTCAACTTAGAAAAATTATTCAAAAAGTCCTAAATTATTGTACGATGGCTAATCCTATCATTAACTTTTCAATTTAATTAATTTAATTTTAAATCTTTTGATAATTTGTCAATCTAGTTTTTCTATTAAATTTTAACCAAAAATTGATGAAGTTAGCAACAGCCATCCTACATGACATAACCGGCCCAAACATGAACGATTTTTGTAATTTCTTTAAATATTCTGAACTATTTTCCTATTTTCCTTCGATAGTCATTGAGAGCTCAGCAATGGCAAACAGTGGTGAAGGTAGTGATTTGAGGCAAAGCAAGCCAAGGCAAGGTGACGCAATGTGACAAAACGCGACGCAAGGCAAGGCATGGCAAAGGTGGGAATGTTGCTGTTGTTATTTATTTTTATTTTATTTTTTTGCCAATGTGAGGTTTTTCCTTTTTCTTTTTTATTTGGTAGGATAATATTAGACTAACAGATAATGTTCTCGATCGACACTCCTTCGCCAAAATGACTTCTACAGCAGAGACCAACTTGCCGTAATCGTAGCTACTTCGCCGTCATCTTCGCCACCTCCTCCTCCTCTGCTGCAAAGCCTCTCTCTCTCTCTCTCTCTCTCTGCATGGCGGCGGTATTGTGGAGGGCGTTGTGGCAGCTCCAACGGTGGCTTGACGATCGGAGGTGAGCAAAGATGTTGTGAGACTACATAGAAGGTTGTGAGAGAGAGAGTGATCACAATTGGTAATTTCGTGCAATTCAATAGAAAAAAAATTTCTGATGAACAAAATACATGCCTAAAAAGAATCTCTTTCGTCATATTTTACAGGACCTGTCGAATTCAATCATTCATGTGGGGATATTTTTCTATATTATCTATAACAATTCATACTTAGTTATTATATAAATTGATATATGTTCGTGCAACTCACTTGCGACGACTTTTGTATGCATTGTGAATGCAGGTACAGTAGCAGAAACCTGATTTTTCAATACAAAAGAAATATATGTGCATGAAAAATGCTTGATAAATATAGAACGAAAACAAAGGGGACGACCGGCGTGGCATTATTTTTTTTCAATACTTTAATAGATCATGCTGACACCACAAATCTTCTAAATGAGTAATAATCACAAAAACAAATCAACAAGAAATTGGCATAAGAACGTTATCTCCGATATAAATATCTCTGATGTGCTCGAAACATGCTGGGAGTGCTAGTATTCTAAGATTGGCGCGATTCGCGAGTCTATTTCTATCATCCTCTTTTTAGTTGATGCGATCCTGATTGATATGTACAATTTCAAAGATGCAAATTACGTGTTTAAAAACTAAGGCAAGCTGAGTGAGATATGGATAAAAGATGAGGATAATTTGTGACAATTTCATCGCTAGACCAAACACGAGGATACATACATTGCGTCGCCATTGATCCATTGATCCACCCTATATCAATCTATTAATAGCTTTTTTGTGTCAGAGCAAACTTAGAAAAGACTGAAAGTATCGATCAACGGCTCATAAATCAAATGCCGGTCATCATTGCTTTGGTCGATGGTGACTAAATTAAGTTGAATGGAGTTAATTTGATTGTATCAATTTGACAAGTTTTAAGATTTAATTATACTTTTTAAAAGTTTTAGAACTCCACTTTCATGATAAGTTATAGAATTTCTAGTGCATTTATCCCTAACAAACAAAATGCAACTTGTTTCCTTCCTTGCAAATCCATATGGGATCTCACCCTTGGGCTTTATTTTGTTTTGTTTTGTTTTTTTCACTTTTAGTTATCCCAAAAAGTGGTCCTACATCGATTTACAAAGAAAAACGCATGCTGTCTTTTTTACTTTTAAATCATTTAGAGAACAAACAATGTACATTTATGTTTAGTCATGTTCCCGAGAACCAGATTAAATCAATCGGTTCTAGAATCATATCAGTCCTTATTATTTCGATCACCCATATTGAAAGTAAATCCAACTAAATATTTCATAAGTTCAGATTTAGGCTCCTTTTGGTGATCACTTCAAGTGAAAGTTGAGCTTTTGCTATATCAAAAAAGCTTTCGAGGGCTTCTTCTCGCACACTGTTGCCTATGGCCACCAAGGACCCAACATTAAATTATAATTAAAAATTGTCTATGTTAGTCCCAATTGTGCAAGGACCCAACATTAAATTATAATTAAAAATTGTCTATGTTAGTCCTGATTGTGCAAGGACCCAACATCAAATTATAATTAAAAATTGTCTATGTTATTCCCGATTGTGCAAGGACCCAACATTAAATTACAATTAAAAATTGTGGCGTAGGATGGCCAATATCCATGTTAACGAATTCTAGTCAAATTGACCCAAATGACTGAATTGGCTACATATGATAAGGTTTATGATTCAATTAATAAAATTAAATTGTTTAGATATGAATTGGTAAATGTGCAATAAATTTAAGATTTTTTGGACAAATTTCCCGGTTTTGGTAGTCCATTCTCAACGATGTCTATCGGTCTTCTTCAAGATGTTTTACGATGCTTAGATTATTAATGTTCTCGTAGTTCCTTTTGGCTATTATAATAATGCCTCGTGACTGATTTTAGAAAAATGGCCTCGTGACTCAGCTTTCCTGCTTAAGCATCGAGCTCAATTTCTTGTGAAAAAATGGCCAATCTGTTCTAGATAAACACCCGATAAACATCTGCATCCGGTGATAGTCAGAGGTTCTAAGATCACAAAGACAGGTTTATAAAATTTGATTACGCATTATCCGATGACGTTTAAATGAATCTCACCTAACTGATCAATTAATTAAAAATTAAAGCAGACAATACCAACCATCTAATCAACATAGTCAATAGTTACACGTGGAAGTTTTTTTTTTTTTCCCAACTTCATTGCCTCAAAACCAAGCTCGAGCTTGCCCACTCCGTATCTATAAAAGGCAAGGCAATGGGCTGCAAAACTTTCACAGCCGGACAAAGTTGTAGTGTCTCAGCTTCACTTTGAACTTCAATATATCCGCAACACGAAAGAAGGGTTACAGGTTACATAGAAGTTCCAAAGTTTGAACGCAGGTCTGAGATAGATGGGTGTCGTCGAGAAGATCCGTGAGAACCAGCGGGCCAAGGGGCCGGCGACCATCCTTGCCATTGGGACGGCAAATCCTGTCAACTGCGTGTACCAGGCCGAATACCCAGACTTCTACTTCCGCATTACCAAGAGCGAGCACATGACGGCCCTCAAACAGAAGTTCATCCGCATATGTGAGTCGCATTCTCGATTGCCCTAGCTACAAAATATACATTAAGTTTTGAGTAATCTTATCCTAACTTTATAGCTTCTTCTTTTCTTTTTTTTTCCTGATTGCCCTAGCTACAATATATATATTAGAGTATCTTTAACCTAACTTCGTAGTTTATTTTTCTCGTCAAACACGTGTTGTGTTTCGATTAATACATCCTCTAAGAAAGTTTAACTGTCCACAGTTCTGGTTATTCTTTCCTTAGTTCTCCTAGAAGGCTAAATCTTTCTTTTTGGATCTTATTCGTGGACAAATCGCATGACTACAATTTGCTTCTTTTCGTAATGAATTTGCAATCATTCTTAACAATCTTATAATGGTTGAAAGAAAAGTTTGTCGTATAGTATATGTAAGCTAGCCATGCAAATTTGGTGTTACTATTTGTTAGGAACTTCGGATCCCCAAAAAACCGGATTCGGCACTTAAACCGAACCCCTAAATCAATGCGGAAGATGAGCCCGGGAATTAAACACGTATCACCGATCGTAAAGCACACCACGGATTCGAGCGTACCTTGTTGGCCACAGATTAAACACCGATGCCGTAAAGAGGAAGAGATTTCAGTCCTATTCGATCCGATGTCGAAAAATTGCTATGAAGGGAAGACGGAGTCGCTTCTTGACTTCGTTCTTCGTCTTGGAGAGAGAGAGCACTTTGGGAGAGAAAGGAGAACGTACTGTCAAAAATGCCAAGAGGTGCGTTCTTTCTCTCTCTAATCCCTTTTATAGGTTCCTGTTTCCACGGGCCTAATTCCCGTGGGCCCGACCTTTAGGCCCATCGTGGCCGGGCCAACTTAGGCCCATGATTAAATCCATCATCTCCCACTCGCACATGGTGGGTCAAAACCAACATGGGCGGATAGGCCCAATTGAGGCCCATCAACTGAAAATCCCTCTTTTCCTCTTTCAACATTCATACCGGTGAATAATCCGTGCGACCAGCATACTTTGAGAGCTCGTTGCTATACATCTGTTAGGAATATATAGCAGCTCATATTGGGCATCATTTTCGAGTAAATTTAGTATGCAATACCTAGATCGATCGATTACATTTATATCTCTCTTAATCTCATTTAAACAATGATATATATATATATATATATATATATATATATATATATATATATATATATATATTGTATTCACAATTATGATTATCCCAAAGACAGTCATAATTGGTCGACCAGTGAATACAAAATCACAATGTGATTCTCCAAATCCGATCTTCCTCTTTCCTTCAAACTCTCAATTTCAGTTCAACTTGCTTTTCTAGAAATGTCCCATTAGATCGAATCAACTCATGACCATTGGCAACATTCTAAGATAACAAACACTAAATAGAAATCTTGAGAATAAGTAAGAGTCATAAGGGCACTAAAATTGAGGAACTCTATTCCTCAAGAGTCTCACACGTCATAAAAGTTGAGATCAAACTTTTGCCACTCTTATAGGTCGTCTCATGCATACGTAGTATGAAATACGTATTACGGTATTAACTCATTTCCCATGGAGCGTATGTCTACACAATCAATACCGTACAGATGATAGTTCAGACATACCCAATGTCTAACTTGAGTTCACGTATTTACTCATTCACAAAATTCATCAAAACTCACATCTGGCATCTTAGACAGATAAAGTAAAATGTGTGAGTTATTTTACTTTCGGACATCGTAAGTACTATGTCCTCATCTTAACACTCAGTTAAGGCGACATACGTATTTTAAGCTTGAGCTCTCGATTATCACCTAGATAATAAGCTTAAAAACCGTCTCATCTCTATTTATCACATAGTAAATAGAGGCAATTACCCGTGTGAGTGGGCTAATCTCTTATCTGTCCGACATACTTTCTCAATATAAAGTAATGCACTGAGCATTAAGATGCATAAAGATCAAACAAAAATTCATAGGCATTAATAATGAAAACACAAATTCATTAATTGTGAACAACTCAGGGAAATAACAATATCCAGTACATCAGACTCTACGCAATCCTAGAGATTTCACATGACCACAAAACACATCTCTAGGTATTGGCTTTGTCATAGGATCTGCTACCATTCTATGCGTAGATATGTACTATAAGTTCACATCCTTTCGTGCAACCATATCTTTGACAAAGTTATACTTGGTATCTATATGTTTGGTCTTGCCATGATATTTTGGATCTTTGGTGTATGCTATAGCTGCTTGGCTATCACAATTAACTAATAATGGATTTGCAGCTTTCTCAATAACACCTAAATGATCCAAAAAATCTCTTAAGCCAAACTCCTTATTATATTACTGCTGATAATGCCACGAACTCAGCTTCCATCGTGGACAAGGCTATACACGTTTGTTTCTTCTTTTGCTCCAACATATGGTGCCATTATTCAATAAGGAAACAAACCTAGAGGTAGATTTCCTTTCGTCTAAACCTCCTCCCTAATCAATCTCAGAATAGCCTTTGAGTCGTAGATCCTTTCCTTGATAACTCATCGTATAATCAACAATTCCCTTTAGATACCTCAGTATTCTCTTAACGGCTTTCCAATGTGCTGGACCTGGATTGGATTGGTATCTACTCACCATTCCAACTGCAAAACATATGTCGGGTTTTGTACACATCATAGCGTACATCAAGCTCCCAACTGCACTAGCATAAGGAACATGTTTCATTTGTTCATTCTCTTGTGGAGTCCTCGGACACAGTGTATGGCTCAATCCTTCACCTTTTGCAATAGGAGTGTCTTTGGGTTTACAATCTTGCATACGAAATCGTTCAAGAACTTTATTTATATATGTTTCTTGCGAAAGAGACAACGATCTCTTCAAACGATCTCTTGAAATCTTAACTCCAAGAATGTATGCAGCCTCACCCATATCTTTCATCTCAAAGTTGGAAGACAACCAACTCTTGACAGTATGAACAAACTCCATATTGCTTCCGGCAATCAGTATATCATCAACATTTAATGATATGATCACAAATTGATCCTTGGATCTTTTGATATATACGCAATGATCCTCATCAATCATTGTAAAATCATATGCCATTATGGCATTGTGAAAACGTATATACCATTGTCTTGATGGATTTTGCTTAAGGCCGTGTATCGATCTCAAAAGTCGACATACATTTTCTTCTTGGCCTTTCACTATGAAACCAGTAGGTTGTTCCATGTATATTTCTTTCTCTAATTCTCCATTGAGGAAAGCAGTCTTTACATCCATCTGATGTAACTCAAGATCCATACTAGATACTATTGTCAGAATAATGCGAATCGAGGTAAATCTCACTATAGGAGAAAACGTATCTTCATAATCAATTCCTTCATGTTGATTATACCCCTTCGCAACAAGGCGAGCCTTATGCCTTTCTATCGAGTCATCAGCCTTTCGCTTTATTTTGAGAACCCACTTGTTCCCAATAGCTGCGTCCTTTTGGAAGATCAACCAGTTCACGAGACTTGGTTTGATTTCATTGACTCCATTTCCTCTTCCATTGCATGAATCCATTTTTCCTTACTAGGGCAATTCAGAGCCTCATTAATATTTCTAGGCTCATCCTCATCTTGTGGAGCAATCATAAAAGTTTCCCCTTCAATGTCAAAACGTCGGCGGGGAATACTTTGGCGACTTGTTCGCCGTATGGGAGTTTGTACACTTTGCACATCATTCCACATTATGCTCCCACTTTGGGATTAGATAATGATGATGTCGTCTCATTATGTGCTTGCAATTGAGAATGAGTTGAATTCAATTCATCACTTCTCATATTACTCCCACTTGGACGAACTCCACTAAGATCATTATCTTGATCCAAGGTTTCAAATAGGGTGTTGTCTTCCCCTATTTCGCCCTTCTTAGGAAATTCATTCTCTAAGAATGTGACATCCCGTGATTCAAATTCAGTTATACTCCCACTTTCCTGCTCACCTATGAACACATACCCTTTTGAGTGTTCAGTATCTTATGAAAATACTCTTCTTTCCTCTGGGACCCAATTTCCCAAACTTGTGAGAGGACTCATGTGTATAGGCAGCACAACCCCATGGGTTAAGAAAACTTAAGTCCGGTTTTCTACCTGTCCATAACTCATATGGAGTGGAAGTGACTGATTTGGAAGGCACTCGATTAAGTATATAGGCGGCGGATTAACAACGCATCACTCCAAAAGGTGATAGGTAAGTTAGCATGCGCCATCATGGACCTAACCATTTCCGGTAGGATTCTGTTTCTTCTCTCCGCAACACCATTTTGTTGAGGAGTATATGGAATAGAAACTGTCTTTCTATTCCTTTTTCATCACATAATTTTCTGAACTCATCGGATAAATATTCTCGACCTCGATCGGATCTCAATGCTTTTATTTTCTTGTCTAATTGATTCTCTACCAGGTTCATAAACCTTTTGAAACAAATTATTGCTTCAGATTTGTGAGAAATCAAATAGACATATCGAATCAGTATAATCATCTATAAAAGTGATGAAATAAACAGCCCCATGCCTTCCTCTCACATTCATTGGACCACAGACATCATAATGGATTAAGTGCAGAGGAAATTCAGCTCTTTTACCTTTTTCCAAATGGTTTCCTTGTTGTTTTCCCTTCTAGGCAATGCTTACAGATGGGCAAATCGACTTTTTCAATATTGCCTAACAAGCCCTCTTTGGCTAGTCTATTCATACGCTGTTGGCCAATGTGACCAAGTCTAGCATGCCATACATTCACATCATTATCATATTTATTAGGAGACGTGAGAAGGGAATAACAAACATTTGTATTAACATAATCAATATCTAATACAATGAAACCATCTAGAAAATAACCATGACCATAGTAGTTTGTATTCAAATACAAATCTACACCTCTATTATGGAAGTTCACATTAAAACCTAATTTAACCAACACTAAAACAGACACTAAATTCCGACGAATCTTCGGAGCATACAACACATCATGAAGGAACAAAGTGCGTCCATCACGCATATTCAGTTGGCATGTGCCAATTCCTTTCACTTCAGCTCTAAAGTTGTTTCCCACATAGATCCACTTAGTTTCAGTAGGTACTCGTCGGAATTCCACGAAGGATCCTCTATCATTCGCTACATGGTCTGTCGCTCCTGAATCCACAGTCCACAGAGGATTAGATTCAGTCAAGAATACAGAACTTGACACATATGCAAAGTTCCCAATTGTGCAAAGAGTGTGTACCTTCTTTGGCTCGCGACAATCGCGGGCATAGTGACCCTTCTGGTCACAGTTGTAACATTTCACCCTCGAGATATTCTTCACATGATGACGTTTTCCTCTCTTTTGTTGGTTAATTCTTGGTTTCTTGCAAGGAGGACTTGATCCCTTGCATTTCCACATATTGAACGAATCAATGCGCTTGCGCTTAGAGCATGAAGCCCCTTCTGAGCTTAAAGCAACACAGAAAATATCTGTTTCCTGCTCTAATGCCTTGAGGCGATGATCAGCTAGCTCAAGGTGGCGCACAGCATCCTCTAGATCTTCCATAACATGGTCAAGAGCTTTTAGTGCTTTTTGCTTTTCCAGTACACATTGAATTTTCATTTGCCAAATGTCATAGTTGTCACCTTTGAGCTTTTCACCTTTGCTCAGCTCGGCAACTATGCTCTTTGTGGCTGAAGCCATTGATCTGAACACATCATACATATATGCACGAGTTATTAATGCCTATCACTTATGCATCTATTTTGCACAAACCCATCATATTAATTAATAATTTTAAGTAAGGTTTCAGAATCAAAAGGTCACTATGTTTCCAATCATCCTCCAAAAATCCTAACTTAAAAACTATCATTAATATGATTGTCATATGCAAAATCAATTCTATGAAGCTACAAAAACTTCTATTACTACCCACAGCAACCAGCAATCACAGAAAGCAACAGATAATTGACATACAATATAATAAAAAATGCTTTCACATAATATGGCTAACATATAGGTTGCTACAACAACAACAATCAGGTAGTTAACTTTACATAAGATGTCCACCAAGAACATTAAATAAAAACAAGCCATAACATTTATAAACGAGGCATCATACAACTAATAGGGAAAGCAGCTACATGGTCCAATTTCTTTTTCTTTTTCCCTGTAAAATTCTCAGGCATTCTTGACAGCCACGGAAAAATAGACGGATATCCCTTAGGATTTCTTGATGCGGGAGCATCCAACGTAGGTCCATCGACCAACTCAGAACCATCGATGCTTATCCAAGGCAATAAAGAAATTGGGCATTATGTGCTTCGATTGATCATTTTGAATGAATAATGTTAATTACTTATCGATATTTTGTGGTACGTCGATAACTAGCAATGAGAGGCCATTTTAGGCGTCTTGCATGACCAATTGATGAAGTTTCAGGAGAATTTGTTTTGGTCAAGGGATGAGCTCGAATTTTGGGAAGGCTAAAGGTTTGCGAATGCGGTCGAAGAATGCGGAAGGCCAACGGTTCAAGAATACGGAAGCTAGAAGTTCAAGAATGCAAGTTCCCGTACTACTAATTGCATTTCATAAGTTCCTAGGTGTATTTATTGTTATGCAGTTCAAGAGTCGAAGGTTTAAGTTCTTAGGTCATTAAAGTCTGTTTTTAATATTTCCTAATGCTAAAATCCTCCTATAAACAGGGAAAAACTATCCAATGTATGGAGATATGAATTTTATGAATGAAATGGTGAGCTTTCCTCTGCTTGAGTGAACTCCTTCGGAGAGTGGATAACTCCTTTCGGTTTCTTTATCCTTGGAGCGTAGATCACTCCTTGGTGGTGAGCCAAGAAGCCCTTTATCCTTGGCTGGTGGAATCTTTAGGCCTTGGTGGTGAACTTCGTAGATCTCGATCCTCATCCTCGGTTGGTGGCGTGGCCTTTATACCTTGGAAGGAGATCGTTCTATCTTTGCTTATTCCTTTTTGTTTCTTTACCATATACACTACTCCATACACTTAACCACAAAAATCCCTTCTGAAAAATTTCATTTCTGGAATCACTCACCCCATCACGCATCATTTCTCCTACGCACATTCAGTCCTGGCCCAATCGAAGTCATTCCTTGGGTCGCAGTCTTTATGGCTCCAACCCGATGGTATTCATCTACGAATTCCATTACTAGCGCCTTATAGCTAGTAAATCCTTTGACCTCCCGTAGGCGATTCAACACTCCTTGCCAGTCTAGTGGAAGAGTGTTCATAAAGAATCGCACCATTTGAATATCTTGCATGGGATAACCACTCCAAATGACTTCTTGTATTTTGTTGTTGACCTCTATGACATGATCAATTATGTCGTCACTCTCCCATCAATAACCATTCAAATCGGCTATCAACCTTGTAAGCCTTTCCTTCTGTTCATCAAACATTGTGCGCACGGATGCGCGCGGCTTACAGGGAAGCATTGTTCCTGCAACAAATGCAGAACAAAAAATGGATTACATATAATCCACATAGACATAATTGAAAAAAGAAACAAATTCTTTTTTTTTTTGGGTCAACGGTCGCGGTCAACGGTCAACGGAAGTCAACGGTCAACGGTCAACAGCCATTGGACGTCGGACCGGTCGGACCGGTCGGGCGGACCTACCGCACGTGCCGCCCGCGTGCACGGGCTGACGTCACGCGTCGGCGTCGGCACGTGCAGCGCACGTGCGTTGGTCGAGAATCGGTGGTCGCCGGAAGGTTGTCGGGCGGTGACCGCCGCCAACCCGGCTTGTCGGTGCGCGTCGGCGATGACGTCACCCGGCGATTACCGGCCGTTGCGTGACGTCATGCTGGCGTCAGCCGCGTCGATCCGTGGACCGGCGCGTGCCGGTTCGCCCGGCCGGCGGCGCGCATGCGCCGGTTCGCCACCGGCGCGTGTGCGCACGCGCTTGGACGAACCAACGCGTGCAGGCGCGTCGCACCACGCGCAGCGCCTTCGGCGCGCGTGGGGCGCGTGCGGCGTCGTCTGGCGGCGTGCGACATGTCGCCGAACTCGTCTCGACGTCGCCTTCCTCCCTATGCCTTTAGATTTTGATTTCGACTTACGAAAAATCGGAAAAATGGGTGAACATGCTCGGGTGTCGAGATTCCTGGCCCCGATCCGTACGGCCGAAATGCATTTGCGAAAAATCAATCATAAACATCAAACAGATCGGGAAAAACGTGAATCGATACTCTGATACCAATGTTAGGAACTTCGGATCCCCAAAAAACCAGATTCGGCACTTAAACCGAACCCCTAAATCAATGCGGAAAATGAGCTCGGGAATTAAACACGTATCACTGATCGTAAAGCACACCACGGATTCGAACGTACCTTGTTGGCCACAGATTAGACACCGATGCCGTAAAGAGGAAGAGATTTCAGTCCTATTCGATCCAATGTCGAAAAATTGCCGTGAAGGGAAGACGGAGTCGCTTCTTGACTTCGTTCTTCGTCTTGGAGAGAGAGAGCACTTTGGGAGAGAAATGACAACGTACTGTCAAATATGCCAAGAGGTGCGTTCTCTCTCTCTCTCATCCCTTTTATAGGTTCCTCTTTCCACGGTTCTAATTCCCGTGGGCCGGACCTTTAGGCCCATCGTGGCCGGGCCAACTTAGGCCCATGATTAAATCCATCACTAATGCGAAAGAAAAAGAAGCAGAACAAAGAAAAACTTCACTACATGCATGTCAACGTTGTTCTTGGATAGTAAAATCAACGTAAGGATGTCGCAGGTGACAAGTCAATGATCCACAAGCGCTACACGCACTTAACCGAGGAGCTTTTGGAGAAACACCCCGAGATCTGCTCGTACGACGGCCCTTCGCTCAATCCATGCCAGGACATAGTGATCGACGCCATCCCGAAGCTCGGCAAGGAGGCGGCATCGAAGGCCATCAAGGAATGGGGCCAACCCATGTCCAAGATCACCCACATTGTCTTCTACTCCTTCTCCAACGTCGACATGCCTGGCGCCGACTACCAGCTCATGCGCCTTCTCGGTCTGAGCCCCTCCGTCAAACGTGTCATGCTCTACCACCAGGGCTGCTTTGCTGGCGGTACTGCCCTCCGCATCGCCAAGGACCTCGCCGAGAACAATGCCAGTGCCCGTGTCCTCGTCGTCGCTCCCGAGATCACTTTGTCACCGCCCGAGGCCGTCCACCGAGAACCCTGCCAACCTTGTCGGCCAGGCCATCTTTGGGGACGGAGTGGCCGCGCTCATCATAGGGTCGGACCCAGAGATCCCTGCTGAGCGGCCCATATTCCAAATCGTGATGACTGCGGAGACCGTTTTGCCAAACTCTGAGGGTGCCATCGATGGGCAACTGCGCGACGTTGGCCTCATCTTCGAGTTATCCAACAGGGGCCCGCATTTGATTGCGAGCAACATCGAGAAGAGCTTGAAAGAGGCGTTCGATTCACTTGGCATAAGTGACTGGAACTCCATCTTTTGGGTGCCTCATCCGGGTGGCCCGGCCATACTCGACCAAATCGAGGCCAAGCTAGGGCTGAAAAAGGAGAGGCTCCGAGCCGTGAGGCAGGTGCTTGGAGAGTACGGCAACATGTCGAGCGCAAGTGTCTTGTTCATCCTCGATGAGATGCGGAGGAAGTCGGCGGAGGAAGGGCTCGCGACCACCGGTGAGGGGTTGGAGTGGGGCGTCCTCTTTGGGTTCGGGCCGGGCCTCACGGTGGAGACGGTGGTGCTTCACAGCGTACCAATAGCGACCCGTGGATGAAATCAATTTATAATCTACATGATATGAAATTGATTGACATTCTTGCAATGTTATTTCCTGCTATTGCGAAGACAGTTTCCAGTTTGGAGTGATTGATATCTAAATAATCGTATGTTGTATTTCTTATTCATTAATGTTGTAATCATTGCGTACAGTCTTAATAAGGGTGAGCATTAATCAACCAGTCATGAGACTTTTTCAATTAGATATGCTCATCTTTCTCTTAATTTTTTCCCCACTTATGAACTTGTGCGTTAGATTAGAGTTCCAAGATATAGACGATAAGTGGGAAAAGAAAATCGACCCAAGAGATAGTCGACGGTAATAGGTTTTTTAAGATAAATGTGTGAGTTGTTTTAGAAATGTCCCACATTGGAGAATTGATGTAGTATTGAACAATTAATATATATAATTGGCCAATGAATGTGGATCCAATTGAATATATTGATAGGCTCAAACTTGACTTTCCTTTAGAATATCTACCCCGGTGAAGGTATCAGGCTTCTGCCGCCTCTAATTGTTGAGATGCACTTGTGAGTTATATTATAGAAATCATGAAGAGTATATATATATGTATCCTTTTTTTGTAATATATATCATATTTGACTCATAACTAATTGATTATTTTTTTTGAATAAAAAATGGATCCAATCGGATATATTGATGGGTTCGGATTTGGACTTCCTTTTGACGATCTTATCGAATGAGGGTATGAGACTTCTGCTTGGCCTTCCCAATATGATTCCATTGGAAAAACTATTGCATCAACAATCAGTTGGTGTGATCTACATCCTCAGGCATCACAAAATGATTAAACTCCCCAACGATAAGCAATCATTTCGTCTGAAAAGTATCTCAATCTTATTAAGAAATGCATCAAATTTCATCATAAGACTTTCACTGGTTTTAACCCTTTTTTTTTTTTTTATTCTTGAATTTAACAATGAACGCAAGTTCGCTTCATAATTTGATATCACGGCAAGGACTCCTCTGCTAAATTATGGGCCCACATGGCCTACAAGAAAAATCCCAATACGTGATGTGTATATATATATATAGCTAAAAGATGAAAGCGCCCGACTTCAACTACCAAACAAATTTAGTTTTTCCATTAGTGGATTGGAAAAAGTCCAATCTTCTAACTTTCTTTAAAACAGCATGCTTCCATTTGGGCGTTCGCTTAATAGGGCCCGGCACTTCTGCATGCATTAATTTGGATCGAGTTTTGTAAAGGGGCTCAATTCAAGACTTTGTTTTAAATAAATCTTCACGTTGAATCAATATTTCCACTGAATTATAATCGTTTTGTTGAACCTGTAATACATGCTGCATTATCTACCACTGATATAGTGGTGGATGAAAGAGTGGATGGTAACAGCTTCCAATTTGCACATGTGGTATTATGATGGATATAATCACGTATCAATAAAACATATGCATTTACTACAAAGAAATGGTGAGACTAATTCAACTTAGAAAAATTATTCAAAAAGTCCTAAATTATTGTACGATGGCTAATCCTATCCTTAACTTTTCAATTTAATTAATTTAATTTTAAATCTTTTGATAATTTGTCAATCTAGTTTTTCTAGCAAATTTTAACCAAAAATTGATGAAGTTAGCAATAGCCATCCTACATGACATAACCGGCCCAAACATGAACGATTTTTGTAATTTCTTTAAATATTCTGAATTATTTTCCTTCGGTAGTCATTGAGAGCTCAGCAATGGCGAACAGAGGTCATCAACCATTGGTGAAGGTAGTGATTTGAGGCAAAGCAAGCCAAGGCAAGGTGACGCAATGTGACAAAACGCGACGCAAGGCAAGGCATGGCAAAGGTGGGAATGTTGCTGTTGTTGTTATTTATTTTTATTTTATTTTTTTGCCAATGTGAGGTTTTTCCTTTTTCTTTTTTATTTGGTAGGATAATATTAGACTAACAGATAATGTTCTCGATCGACTCTCCTTCGCCAAAATGACTTCTACAGCAGAGACCAACTTGCCGTAATCGTAGCTACTTCGCCGTCATCTTCGCCACCTCCTCCTCCTCTGCTGCAAAGCCACTCTCTCTCTCTCTCTCTCTCTCTCTCTCTCTCTCTCTCTCTCTGTGCATGGCGGCGGTATTGTCGAGGGCGTTGTGGCAGCTCCAACGGTGGCTTGACGATCGGAGGTGAGCAAAGATGTTGTGAGACTACATAGAAGGTTGTGAGAGAGAGAGAGTGATCACAATTGGTAATTTCGTGCAATCCAATAGAAAAAAAATTTCCGATGAACAAAATACATGCCTAAAAAGAATCTCTTTCGTCATATTTTACAGGACCTGTCGAATTCAATCATTCATGTGGGGATATTTTTCTATATTATCTATAACGATTCATACTTAGTTATTATATAAATTGATATATGTTCGTGCAACTCACTTGCGACGACTTTTGTATGCATTATGAATGCAGGTACAGTAGCAGAAACCTGATTTTTCAATACAAAAGAAATATATGTGCATGAAAAATGCTTGATAAATATAGACCGAAAACAAAGGGGACGACCGGCGTGGCATTATTTTTTTTCAATACTTCAATAGATCATGCTGACACCACAAATCTTCTAAATGAGTAATAATCACAAAAACAAATCAACAATAAATTGGCATAAGAACGTTATCTCCGATATAAATATCTCTTATTTGCTCGAAACATGCTGGGAGTGCTAGTATTCTAAGATTGGCGCGATTCGCGAGTCTATTTCTATCATCCTCTTTTTAGTTGATGCGATCCTGATTGATATGTACAATTTCAAAGATGCAAATTACGTGTTTAAAAACTAAGGCAAGCTGAGTGAGATATGGATAAAAGATGAGGATAATTCGTGACAAATTCATCGCTAGACCAAACACGAGGATACATACATTGCGTCGCCATTGATCCATTGATCCACCCTATATCAATCTATTGATAGCTTTGTTGTGTTAGAGCAAACTTAGAAAAGACTGAAAGTATCGATCAACGGCTCATAAATCAAATGCCGGTCATCATTGCTTTGGTCGATGGTGACTAAATTAAGTTGAATGGAGTTAATTTGATTGCATCAATTTGACAAGTTTTAAGATTTAATTATACTTTTTAAAAGTTTTAGAACTTCACTTTCATGATAAGTTATAGAATTTCTAGTGCATTTATCCCTAACAAACAAAATGCAACTTGTTTCCTTCCTTGCAAATCCATATGGGATCTCACCCTTGGGCTTTATTTTGTTTTGTTTTGTTTTTTTCACTTTTAGTTATCCCAAAAAGTGGTCCTACATCGATTTACAAAGAAAAACGCATGCTATCTTTTTTACTTTTAAATCATTTAGAGAACAAACAATGTACATTTATGTTTAGTCATGTTCCCGAGAACCGGATTAAATCAATCGGTTCTAGAATCATATCAGTCCTTATTATTTCGATCACCCATATTAAAAGTAAATCCAACTAAATATTTCATAAGTTCAGATTTAGGCTCCTTTTGGTGATCACTTCAAGTGAAAGTTGAGCTTTTGCTATATCAAAAAAGCTTTCGAGGGCTTCTTCTCGCACACTGTTGCCTGTGGCGACCAAGGACCCAACATTAAATTATAATTAAAAATTGTCTATGTTAGTCCCAATTGTGCAAGGACCCAACATTAAATTATAATTAAAAATTGTCCATGTTAGTCCTGATTGTGCAAGGACCCAACATCAAATTATAATTAAAAATTGTCTATGTTATTCCCGATTGTGCAAGGACCCAACATTAAATTACAATTGAAAATTGTCTATTTTAGTCTCGATTGTGTGGCGTAGGATGGCCAATATCCATGTTAACGAATTCTAGTTAAATTGACCCAAATGACTGAATTGGCTACATATGATAAGGTTTATGATTCAATTAATAAAATTAAATTGTTTAGATATGAATTGGTAAATGTGCAATAAATTTAAGATTTTTGGACAAATTTCCCGGTTTTGGTAGTCCATTCTCAATGATGTCTATCGGTCTTCTTCAAGATGTTTTACGATGCTTAGATTATTAATGTTCTCGTAGTTCCTTTTGGCTATTATAATAATGCCTCGTGACTGATTTTAGAAAAATGGCCTCGTGACTCAGCTTTCCTGCTTAAGCATCGAGCTCAATTTCTTGTGAAAAAATGGCCAATCTGTTCTAGATAAACACCCGATAAACATCTGCATCCGGTGATAGTCAGAGGTTCTAAGATCACAAAGACAGGTTTATAAAATTTGATTACGCATTATCCGATGACGTTTAAATGAATCTCACCTAACTGATCAATTAATTAAAAATTAAAGCAGACAATACCAACCATCTAATCAACATAGTCAATAGTTACACGTGGAAGTTTTTTTTTTTTTTTTCCCAACTTCATTGCCTCAAAACCAAGCTCGAGCTTGCCCACTCCGTATCTATAAAAGGCAAGGCAATGGGCTGCAAAACTTTCACAGCCGGACAAAGTTGTAGTGTCTCAGCTTCACTTTGAACTTCAATATATCCGCAACACGAAAGAAGGGTTACAGGTTACATAGAAGTTCCAAAGTTTCGAACGCAGGTCTGAGATAGATGGGTGTCGTCGAGAAGATCCGTGAGAACCAGCGGGCCAAGGGGCCGGCGACCATCCTTGCCATTGGGACGGCAAATCCTGTCAACTGCGTGTACCAGGCCGAATACCCAGACTTCTACTTCCGCATTACCAAGAGCGAGCACATGACGGCCCTCAAACAGAAGTTCATCCGCATATGTGAGTCGCATTCTCGATTGCCCTAGCTACAAAATATACATTAAGTTTTGAGTAATCTTATCCTAACTTTATAGCTTCTTCTTTTCTTTTTTTTCCTGATTGCCCTAGCTACAATATATACGTATGTGGGATTTCTTATTCCTTAATGTTGTGATCATTGCGTACATTCTTAATAAGGGTGAGCATTAATCAATCTAGTTGTGAGACTTTTTCAATTAGATATGATCATCTTTCTCTTAATTTTTTTCCCACTTATGAACTTATGTGTTAGAGTTCAAGGATATAGACGATACGCACAAAAAGAAAATCGATCCAAGAGGTAGTTGACGGTAATAGAGCTTGTTGAGAATCTTGAGATGCATGTGCCAATTATGTTAGATAAGTCCCACACTAAAGAGTTGATGTGATGTCAAGCAGTCAATATATCATAATTTTTTTTTGTCATGGTTAAAATAATATAGTTGTCATTAATGCATTGGCTTAAGTCTCTTTTTTTAATGAAGATAACTTCAACTAGATATATTGATGGGTTCGGACTTGGCTTCCTGAGATGAAGCTAGGGAATTTGTTCGGCATGATATCAAAAAATGTGAATTCTTACCAAGGGTGCTAATTTATTTTGTAGGATTGGGATTGTAACAACAAGCCAGAAAACAAAACCCGAGGCAATTCTAGAATCGAAGAAGCTAGGTTAGGAAAGAAAGCTCCAATACCATAACAGAATTCGAAAAGAATCGGAGGAATTGTAATTGCATTACTATGATCTGTATACATGTACATCCCTCTATTTATAATGCTAGAAAGAAAGGTGAAAAATAGGGGGGAAAAGTATACAAGTTTCATTTTCCTATTTTACCATACCAATTACGGATTGACTAAATCAATTACTCCGTAAACAGGTATCACAATCAAATCAGTTTACATCTCCAATAAATATCAAATCGTATCTCCAGCATGAGAGGCATGTGACTGATTTACTGCAAATCATTGTTATATAGTGAGGAAACTAACGAGGACTGACACGGGCTCATTGGCCCAATGGTTTCAGCCTGCAAAGGGCTGCGCAATTGGCCCGGTCTCTAAATAGAAGAGGTGACGTATGGAACGATTACCATATTCCCATCATTTTATTCTACACAAGCTGAATCAAAATCAAATTTGGCTTTTCAGCGTCGCATCACTACAGAACGGTCATGCCCTATCACTCATCACCAGAAACCATAGAACATCTCTTTCTTTTATGTCCATGGATGCAACATATTTGGTCACATCCAAAGATCAACATTCAAATCATACCACAATCAGTCAAACGAATGGATGAGTGGTTAACAGTACAGCTAGAACGTCGGAGCACGTCACCTGGTCTGGAGATTATTGCTGCAATTTTATGGCAAATCTGGAAATCGCAAAATGGCTTCATCTTTCGCCAACAATGCCCCAACTCATCCCGGGTAGTGCAGGAGGCCCTTGCACAGGTACGAATCAGAACACTCTGTTCCCAATCATCGCTGCGTACAGCCCGTTCTACTTTATCAGCTGATCTGCACTAGCAACCACCGGATCCTGGCGAGATGAAAATTAATATGGATGGAGCATATCAAATAACGAGTTCTAAAGGAGCTATGGTGTGTATCATCTGAGATCACACAGGAACTCTCATCCATAGCTTTACTTGTGATTTCTCCGCAACTTCGACTTTGCACAGTGAGATCTAGGCGCTCCTCCTCACTCTTGAACATCTGCTGCAATATGGTAAGGATTGGGGTTTATGGTTTGTGTCTTGACTCGCAAACCATTATCGACGCCATGGGAGATGCGATCTCTTCTTGCAAAAGTGGTGGCCAAACTCTCCATTTTCCCTATGTTGACACTTAAATTTTTGCCCAAAAATCATTTCCAAAAAAATGGGAACTTGTTTTTCCACAAAAATATTTCAAATTAAATTCTTGCATATAGATTATCTAGGCATTTAATATAGTGTTTTAAACGGATTATGGTTTTCCTTCAAAAAAAAAATTAATTAAATTAAATATATAAAAAAAAAGGATAAAAAAAGATTAAAAAAAGTCGGGCCAATGATCTAAATGTGACTAGCCAAGCCCCATTGGAATTAAAATGGCAAATGGGGCCAAAATCAATTTTCTTGCAAATTTTGCAAAATTTTGGAACCCTTAAATCATCATCTTGGTCACCAATTAAGTTGAAATTGAACTTGGGCCAACTCGAATCAATTAAATCGGGCCAAAAAGACCAAGTTTGTATTGAAATTGGTATTTTTTATAAGAAAATTGCCAACTTTGAGGGATTTTCTTGCAAAATTGAGTGAGTATAATTGTGAAAAATGGCCAAGATCTTAAACTACTATGCATGAGCTTGCTAATTGATCAAAAATCGCAGCCAAATTGATGGATTAAAGCACCTAAACCAGCTGACAAACCTCAGTCCGCAAGTTGGTCTATTTTCGGAGTTGCTGAGTAAGCAACTTGGTGGCCCCACCATATCCTCCTCAGCTGCCCAACCAGCCCGATCTCTGCACGTGATGGAAGGCCATTATTGGTACTGCAAGTGGACGAACATTGGTCAGAGATAAGCTTCTGAAGGCACGGGAAAATCGCACCAAACCCGGACACTCAACATCTGCAGAAATTGAAAATCTGGCTAAGTCAGAAAGTGATTGAAGTAACCCTGTTGACAGGCTTGGTAGGTGGACAAAAGACCAACCAAAACTCCTCTAATTCAGGGGATAAGATGACGGAAGCAAGCTCTTTTAGGAGATGAGAGAGAGAAGACGAGAAGGAGAAGAGAAAGCACACGGTCGTCCCCCAAAGACACCTTCAGAAGCAACTCCAGAAAAGAAAACCCAGAAATTCCAGACCGACCTTGAGAGAGAAAAGTTCAATTTTCACAAACTTGCAGCCAAAATTAGCCAAAACCTTCAACTAGAGAGTGAAACTTCACTCAAAGATCTTTCCAACCATAGGTCGCACGTCCCAAATGGAGATCGGGAAGGCCTCCTAAAGCCCCCCGAAAAACTACCCTCCTGGCAGGCCAAAGAAAGTCTGAATTTTTCTAAGTGTTGAGCCCGATTGGTCACAAGTGAGAGAAAGCGAGTGTTTTTGAGAAAGTTGAGAGACAAATGAGGAAAACCATGAGTTCAGAACCAAAGTAGAATACATATAGCTTTGTTTGGTGTTTATTTTTCCAACAAAAAAAGTCACGGAGTCTAATTTTGGAGGTTAATGAAAACCTTCGTTATCAGTTCTTTCTTTGCAGATCTGGTTTTCCAGTTGAAGAAACCAACTTCCACGTGCCTCCCGAGGATAATTTCTTGGTTTCCTTGGCCAAGAGTCACTTGAAAGGGAAGCTAGGAAGCAAGGTAAGCATCCTAGATGTATTTTGGTTTAATTTTGAACATGTTTTGATCACGAAAATCAAGATGAAAACTAGTCCGGAAGACTGATTTTCGAGGTGGAAATTTTTCTAAGTGTTGGAATCTCTTCAAGAGTTTTGCATGTGTGCTTCTTGGAGAGGTCGTTTTGATGTCTTTCAGTGGGCCATTCTCTATGATTTTTGTTGCATTTGAAAGCTCATGTTACCTAATTTCACTCGGATTAAGTAGTGTTTCCCTTAGATCTTGCATGTGATAAGTGTCGGAGCTTGAACATGGGCATGCAACCTGTTTGCTTGACTTGGGTTCAAACCCAGATTTGCAAAATCAGCTCAAACCTGTGTATTTGAGGACGATTTTAGCTGGGTTCTTGTGTGTTGTGGGCTATGATTTCTATCTAATATTGCTCCTTGCATGTGGTAGTATAATCTTGATGCTTTAGTTCCACATAATATTGCTCATGGGTGAAGATTGAAGGCCACAAGCATGGCCCGCGAAGCTGTTTTGGGGTGATTTAATGCACGCCAAGTGTTCGATGAAATGCGCAAACCAAGTTTCGATCTTGAAACGGTTGATTTGAGCTCGGTTATTGTGATATTCATGTGCTGTGTTACTCCATGTTAGCATAGATCGGTTTAAGGAATTATTATTAATATTTTTTTAAAATAATAAAAAAAAAGAAAAATACGAAAATTTCAAAAATATCAAAAAATGTTGGATGTTATCAAATTAAGCCAAAAATGACATCTAGGAGATATTCCTAATTTTATAAAGTCATTTTCCTAATTAAATGATATTTTGATATTTTATAACCATTTTTGTAAATAATCTATTTTGCTTAGATTAAAATTATTTAGAGTAATTTCATGCATCTAGGGTAATTTCATGCATATTTAAATTCTCATTTTGCTCACGGGGTCTTGTCCCGGGCGTGATAATAAGGCCATGTAATATTATTTGCCCGACTTGTATCGGGTTTTCATTTTCCGCATTTATTTTCAAGTTATTTCAATTTCTTGGATGTTTACTTATGCACCGCTTTTCGTCGAGTGTAAATTTCTCTTCTAAATTATGTTAGGATTAGTCTAGACATTAAAAAAAAAAAAAAAACTACAAAAACATTTGCATGGACATTTAGCGATTTCATAAAGATTATAATTGGTAATCAAGATGGTGTGGCCATTTAGATTAAAACCTTCAAGTTAGTGGTACCGCAAAGGCCCGTTTTGAAAAATGGCTGTTAAGGCCCATTTTAATGGTTGACACACAGAACTAGAAATATTTGGGTTAAGAACTACATCCCCGCCCTCTTTGCTTTCGGATCTTTTGTATTCTGACGCCCTAAAGGCCCTTCGGGCTCGGATCTTTTTGTCAACGGGCTGTTGTTTACGATCATAATATAATAGTTCCTTTTCCGACCAAAAAAAAAAGGCTGAATAAGACAAATTTATATTCTCGTTGGATCCTCATTTCCATCATTTATAACTACTTTACATTATTGTTTTGGTTCTCACTCTAATAATCGACAACACTTTCAATTTGCACGCCAATTGGTTTCCCTCTACTTATCAAAGTTTGTTTTTTTTTTTTCAGAATATTGATAATTCACATATCTACTAGATTGACCGTACAAAAGCAGTAACGCATGTTGTAACCCATTCCCAAGGAGAAGAAACTAATTCTATTGAATCACTTTTGAGTACGAATTTCATTTCAATTTCGAAAAAAAAAAAATAAGTGTGGGTGTCTATAAATACCCAATTGATTTTAATTCCAGTTTAATCACCTCCCAATTGCCAATTTCATTTTATATATTCTTGCTATGTACATTTCAAGTTGTTGACATAAAAAAAAAATGATATACTTTTGTTATAGACGAATAGAGACCTCGACCAACAGTAATAATATGGTCAGAGGAGCCATCAATGTACAAGGCTCCTAATTAACAGTAATGGTTATCCCATGATTTGGGAAGCTGTAACTTCTTTTTCGATAATGATTTAGAGCACGAGAAGCTTGCCTAAAATCTTGTACAATTATCCACAGTGAATTCTTTATTCTCACTTCCACGATAAATCATGAGTTGTAAATTTATTTCTTCATTTCACGTCTTGCAAATTTACTGTCCTTGTACTTTAAATTCTAGCACTTACTTTTACCCAAGCCATTTACTTTTTCCGTCCAAGATTAGCCAAGAAACCCTTTACTTTAAAAGAAAAAAAAATCAAAATCAATCTTTTTGGTAAAATATTTTTCACTTTCTGGGTGAAAATACAATTACTTATAATTCTCTCGCAATCTAAGAATTCGTAAATTTACACGAATCCTAAAAGTCTATAGGAGGAACCTGAAGAGCACCTTAGAATTGTGTGACAAATTATGAGGGAGAAGAAAGTTTTCGTGAAATTGAAAAAGCGGGAATTCGAAGGAGGAAATCAGTATCTCAAATCCTTTATTGCTACGATCATGGTAAAAAATAATAGGAAAATTACTTCTTCTTTATAGAATCCCACAGAAATAAGAAAATATAGAAATAATAACAGATCTTTTCACGTCCAACTCCAATTTTGATGAGTTCGATAGATAGATAATAGGAAATTTTGATTTTACAAATTGAGAGGGTTACAAAACTTGCAGATTGCATAAGAAAAATTTGCAATACCAAATGAAAAAGTAAGACAAATTAGGATGACTATTAGACTCGATCTTTGTTTTAATCTTTCAGGGCTGAGGATTTGGGTAAACAATTATGTAAAATTTTGTGGGACTGTTACCAACTACTCTAAAATTCGCACAAGCTAAACTTTGGCTTAAGACTAAAGCTTGTGAATATATCAGGATAGGCAAATAAGAGACGGGATAAATATTTTAAATCAAATCTTATGCTCTGACACATGCAAAATCTTGTAAATCACTGTCAAACTATTCTAAAAACTTGAGTTGTTAGACGAAAACATGGTTTAATATTTAAATATTTTAACAAGCTAATTTTGTTTTTTATTATTAATTTTTCGTGAAATTGAACTGCAAATTAAATTCATGAAGATGTGATCTACTTACGTGCTCTCATAAAAAGGGATGAGATGGAGATCGATAATTACGTGGGTGCAAATCAATAGAAATCAAATCAACTCTTCATTTTAGGTAGCTTACGGATGGTCACTGAAAACTACATGCACGACCTCATGGCCAATGGATACTCAACATGAAAAGACTTCTTGCCATTTCCAAACACTTCCCACCTACTTTACTTTGCTTCCTCTTCGTGAACTCCTCCATTAAGCAATTCTTCTTTTATATATCATTGTCAATTGCCATGGTAACGGAGTTCGTGAAGCTACTTCTTTCTTGCTATATATTATTTAATCTATTGTGGTTGACCAGTCCCTTTTTCTGCATCAGAGTGAACTCTAAGTCATCACTTGTACTTCTAAGTTTCTAATTAACTGCGGATACATGCTAAATTGGCGTTGTCATAGGGTCGCCTCTATTAGTAATATACGGGAGGAAAATCATTCAGTTCGAGATACAAATAGGTGTAAGTAGAATAAAATAATATATATATAAAATAGAACCGTAAAATGATGTTATCGAGATTTTACATCAACTGCATTATATATATATATATATATATATATATATATATATATATATATATATAAGCATAAATGTTATAAGAGAACAATTTGAATACAAGAATTTATATAAAAATCTTATCTACTAATTGAATTTTGTTACCAACTCGTTTTATCTAATGAGAAATCACAATCTATTATACTTATTTATGTGGAGATGATATAAAATAACCATATTTTGGGTATATAAATGATATTTCGCAGGCGAGATCAAGAATTGACTTTAAAAAGATATGAAATAAGGTTATATTGAAGAACTTCTACCTGATTATAATGAGGCACATGTTTTGCTCATGTATAATTCGATTCACCCCCAAAGTACTAGTATATTCCGTAAGTTCTAGTAAACATACGGGAGATGGAGTATCTTTTGTTTTTTGAAAAACACGTATGTCCATTTACCTTACCTAAAGGTACGAGTATTGTTGCACTAACATTGAATATGATGAGTCCCATCAAATATGACATTCTAGATTCTTTTTAGCGTATGTACCAAGTC